>JAWMAR010000018.1:2896597-2978758 GCA_036785375.1 Leucoraja ocellata | reverse complement strand
GTACAAGAAGACGGCTAACAACGGCAAGCTGAGGACATACCTGCCCGACTTCCAGTTCACCCCCTTCAGCCAGGTGAGTTCACAATGCTCATTCACATCAACCCCGACTCACCTCACCCCCCTCCCCACTGACTCACCCCCCTCCCCACTCACTCACGCACCCCCCCACCTCACGCATCCCCCCCTCACTCACCCCCCCACCCACTCACCCCCCCCCCACCTCACTCATCCCCCCCCTCACTCACCCCCCCCACTCACTCACCCCCCCCACTCACTCACCCCCCACCCTCACTCACCCCCCCCACCCACTCACCCCCCCCCCCACCCACTCATCCCCCTTACTCACTCACCCCCCCTACTCACTCACCCCCCCCTACTCACTCACCCCCCCCCACCACTCACCCCCCCACTCACTCACCCCCCCACTCACTCACCCCCCCCCACTCACTCACCCCCCCCCACTCACTCACCCCCCCCACTCACTCACCCCCCCCCACACTCACCCCCCCCCACTCACTCACCCCCCCCCACTCACTCACCCCCCCCCACTCACTCACCCCCCCCACTCACTCACCCCCCCCACTCACTCACCCCCCCCCCACCACTCACCCCCCCCCACTCACTCACCCCCCCCCCCACTCACTCACCCCCCCCACACTCACCCCCCCCCACTCACTCACCCCCCCACTCACTCACCCCCCCCACTCACTCACCCCCCCCACTCACTCACCCCCCCCACTCACTCACCCCCCCTACTCACTCACCCCCCCCTACTCACTCACCCCCCCCCACTCACTCACCCCCCCCCCACTCACTCACCCCCCCCACTCACTCACCCCCCCCTACTCACTCACCCCCCCCCACTCACTCACCCCCCCCCACTCACTCACCCCCCCCACTCACTCACCCCCCCCACTCACTCACCCCCCCCCCACTCACTCACCCCCCCCTACTCACTCACCCCCCCTACTCACTCACCCCCCCTCACGCACCCCCCCCCACTCACCCCCCCACTCACCCCCCCACCCACTCACCCCCCTCACTCACCCCCCCACCCACTCACCCCCCCCTACTCACTCACCCCCCCCACTCACTCACCCCCCCTCACGCACCCCCCCCCACTGACTCACCCCCCCACCTCACTTATTCCCCCCCCCCTCACCCGCCCACCCCTCACCCACTCACTGACACAGCAGCCACCCCACCACCCCCCCCCCCCCCCCCCACACAGTAGCCAAAGGGCAGGTTCCCATGGGGACTAACTCTCACACTGGCCCTTGTTTCTGTGTGTTCCAGCTGTCAAGGAGACCTGCGACTGGTTTGTAGCCAACTACCACACGGCCAGAAAGTGAGGCAGGGCAGGTGCCGCCTGCCCGCGTGAGGTCTGTTCACGCACGGTGGGGTGGGGTGGGGGGGGAGGGAGTGATGTCGGCTTGGGAGTAGATAGCGGTGATAGCCAATGGGTGTAGTAACGGGGCCTGACCCAGCGAGCGAGCACACACGTCCAGCTTCACCTCCTACACAATCTCTTCACCTCAGCCACCTCAGGGCTTCCATAGTGCCTCTACCTGTAGTCTCTGTGTTTGGGCTTGGGGAGGGGGAGGGGGAGGAAATGCCCCCGTATCTCTGCCAGAACATGCTTTTGCTGCCGTCTCCCTCAAACCCAACCCCTCCCCCTCCACACACTGCTACCTCACCCCCTCTGAGGTGGTGGACAAGCTGGGTTTGATAGGACATCCAACACCACAGTGAAGAGGGAGAACAAGAGTGTGGCTTTAGTCCAGTCCAGTGCAGGCCAGCCTGTCCCTGTGAGCTGGGGAGGGGGGGAGATACATAGTCAGTGACCCACCCCCACTCTGGTCATTGGACTTTGCCCACTCTGCCTGTTATCAGAGGCTCCACCTGAGATACAGAGGGGTGCACAAGCCCAGCCTATGCTGGAGGAGATGAGACCAGAGGCTGGAACCCATGGAGGTGGTGGCTGGTTGGACAATATCCACCGGCAGAAGCTTGCTGCTTGATTAGCAAGTTGATTTTTAGTGAGGTACTAATTTTGTACAGCAATTGTATTATTAAAAAGGTTGTTGCTATCAAACCACTGCCTGAACTGTGTTTTGTTGGTGGTGACTCTTGGATGAACACAAGGCTGCAGCTCACAGGTGTGGACTCCATGATCAACCAGCCCACCGACAATAGCCTGCGATAGTCGTGGTCAGTGCACACAGGGTGGGATATCTGAATGGTGGCCGATTGGGAAAAGGGGAGATGCAACGAGACCTGGGTGTCATTGAAAGTAGGCATGCAGGTGCAGCAGGCAGTGAAGAAGGCGAATGGTATGTTAGCATTCATAGCAAAAGCATTTGAGTATAGGAGCAGGGAGGTTCTACTGCAGTTGTACAGGGTCTTGGTGAGACCACACCTGGAGTATTGCATTCAGTTTTGGTCTCCTAATCTGAGGAAAGACATTCTTGCCATGGAGGGAGTACAGAGAAGGTTCACCAGACTATTTCCTGGGATGGCAGGACTTTCATATGAAGAAAGACTGGATAGACTCGGCTGGTACTCGCTAGAATTCAGAAGATTGAGGGGGGATCTTATAGAAACTAACTAAATTCTTAAAGGGTTGGACAGGCTAGGTGCTGGAAGATTGTTCCCGATGTTGGGGAAGTCCAGAACAAGGGGTCACAGTTTAATGATAAGGGGGAAATCTTTTAGGACCGAGATGAGAAAAACATTTTTCACACAGAGAATGGTGAATCTCTGGAATTCTCTGCCACAGAAGGTAGTTGAGGCCAGTTCATTGGCTATATTTAAGAGGGAGTTAGATGTGGCCTTGTGGCTAAAGGGATCAGGGGGTATGGAGAGAAGGCAGGTACAGGATACTGAGTTGGATGATCAGCCATGATCATATTGAATGGCGGTGCAGGCTCGAAGGGACTCCTGCACCTATTGTCTATGTTTCTATAACCAGTCTGTATGTGCTTTGAGACACAGCCTTGGCCTCTGTAAATTGTCCCTAGTGTGGAGGGAGTGGATGTGAAAGTGGGATAACATAGAACTGATGTGTTTCTCCACTTAGTTCAGAGATATGGCATGGATACAGGCCCTTCGGCCCACCGTGTCCATGCCAACCCGTTCACACTAGTTCTATGTTATCCCACTTTCTCATCCACTCCTTACACACTAGGGGGCAATTTACAGAGGGCCAATTAACCTACAAACCCACATGTCTTTGGGATGTGGGAGGAAACCGGAGCACACGGAGAGAACGCACGCAGTCGCAGGAAGACGTGCAAACTCCATTGAGACAGCACCCAAAGTTGGGATCATATTTGGGTTTCTGGTACTGTGTGACAGTGGCTCTACCCACTATGCCCTAGTTTCAAAAATAGTTGCCCAAATGACTCTGAGCTTGCTCTCTCATTCAATAAGATCACGTCTCAGCTACGACATAGCTGTCCTTCCCCCTCATCCCTTAACTCAATGTCCAAAGTTATCCGTCCTCAGACTTGTCCTTGCCCCATGAACACATGCTTCCCTATGATATAGAGATGGGTAAAGACACAGACCTTCTACTGCCCATTGTGCTGCATTGGTCTATGTTCCTACATTGGAAGCTTGCTCTGTAGCTCCTACAATGGCTTGATGCCAGAAGCTGTATCGTTGCCAACTAACACATCGGTTCCAAGGCAAATCAACTTCAGAAAGAACACAATGTACAGGACAGAACTACAGATGCTAATGACAAGTAACACCCTACATTCTCCCTCCCTCACCCGCAAGTCTTGTTCACACCCAACACACAGCTGACAACAACCTGCTTCTTTTATCATTGCTACTTTTTTACATATCTATCACTCAATTGTTCGATAGCTCTCGTTTCCCTTTCCCTTGACTCCGAGTCTGAAGGGTCTCGACCCGAAACGTCACCTGTTCCTTCTCTCCAGAGAATGCCGAGTTACTCCAGCTGTCTCTTCAGAAAGACAGAGCCCAGCAGTGCAACACACTGAAGGTGAATATCAGCAGGGGTGTAGAAATGAGGAGGCAACAATGCTTGCTTCAGTTAGCTGGGTAATAGTGTGGAGGGAAGGAACAACAACAAAGCCACCAGCATGGTTTGTTTAAGAAAACCTATATACATTTATTAAATACTTAAAAAATTACAAGATTAGAATCATGGCTGAGACAGTTTCACCACAAGCTGAAACTAGGTCTAGACCAGTCTGAAGAAGGGTCTCGACCTGAAATATCACCCATTCCTTCTCCCCAGAGATACTGCCTGTCCCGCTGAGTTACTCCAGCTTTGTGTCTAACTAGGAAACGTACTTAATGCCCAAGCAATCTCAACTCACATCTAGGGTTTTAATTCCCAGCCAAATGCTCAAAGGTGTGTGAAGCCGTGTGGCGAGGTGCATTAGAACCAACATTGATCAGTTATGCAGAAGTCTCTAAAAATACAAAATCCATACATTGACAGCTCCACTAAGTCTGTTACACAGAGCCAGGTCCAATAAGCTGGGTCCCATAGACTAATGAATTGGTTCTTGCAATTAATGAGAAAATAGGACTTCACAATACATTAGACAATGCAGACATGGAGGCATTGAAAAGGACAAACAGCATTCTTGATGTAGAGACCAGGGACTGTGGATGCTGGTTTACACAGAGTGCTGGAAGAACTCAGAGGGTCAGGCAGCATCTCTGGAGAACATGGGATAAGCAACTTTCCGGGTCGGGTCTGAAGAAGGGTCCCGACCCGAAACGTCACCTGTCCTTGTTCGCCAGGGATGCTGCCTGACCCGCTGAGTTACTCCAGCAATGTGTCCTTTTAGCATTCTGGATACAATCAATGTGTCAAATCTGACCGGCCAAAAGTGTAATTAAAATAGTCACTCAAATGAACATACAAATTGGGCTGATGATCCACCTTCACCATCATCCCAGCAGCAATTTCAGGAAAGTTGCTCCACCATTTCCATCAGGTAAGCTCAGTTCTGCCGTTGGAATCTGATGGCTTTAGCTTTACTGCGCTCGGTTGCAGAGGAACAGGGGTCTGTGAATGATGCAATCCGGGCACCAGGTAACACAGTTATTCCACTCATCGCACAGCTTCCAAGCATGAGATGGAGATTCAGCAGCTGGAGGTGGTGCAGTGGTTCGGGTGGAGGCGTATTTACCTGCACGCCAGAGTCTGCTCCGAGCCGTGGACTCTGCAGAATTCCCTTCCGGAAGCAGCTTTGTTCCGGCACTGCTGGCCAGTCCTGGTAATGCCGCAGCAGGGCAGCCTCCGGGACAGGGAGCTGGCAGGAGAGGCAACGGTTAAGTGTGCAACCAATCCTTACACGGCCATTCCGTTCAGCTTGTCCCACTACCCACCTCTGGCAGAAGTGGTCATATCAAACCTGCTCCTCCCCAAAAGGTATAGTTAGTGATAACTCCCAAAACTCTACCGACGGGCAAACTAATAGTCCATAGAAGAATGCAGCATTGGAACTGGCCCTTCAGCCCACGTCTGATGCCAAGACCAACTCTTACCTGCCTGTACATACTCCATATCCCTTCATTCCCTGTACATACAAATGCCTATCTAAAAGCTTCTGAATCGCTACCATCGTACCTGCCTCTACCTCCACCCTCGGCAGCACGCTCCAGGCACCCACCGCATCGCACTCCGTGCAAAAACCATGCCCCGCACATCTCCTTAACGCTATTCCCCCCTCACCTTAAAGCTATTAAAACCTGCCGCCATCTTAGGGTCATGGAGTCACACTGCGAGGAAACAGGCCCTTCAGCCCAACTTGCCCACACCACCCAACATGTCCCAGCTACACCAGTCCCACTTGCCCACACCACCCAACATGTCCCAGCTACACCAGTCCCACTTGCCCACACCACCCAACATGTCCCAGCTACACCAGTCCCACTTGCCCACACCACCCAACATGTCCCAGCTACACCAGTCCCACTTGCCCACACCACCCAACATGTCCCAGCTACACCAGTCCCACTTGCCCACACCACCCAATATGTCCCAGCTACACCAGTCCCACTTGCCCACACCACCCAACATGTCCCAGCTACACCAGTCCCACTTGCCCACACCACCCAACATGTCCCAGCTACACCAGTCCCACTTGCCCACACCACCCAATATGTCCCAGCTACACCAGTCCCACTTGCCCACACCACCCAACATGTCCCAGCTACACCAGTCCCACTTGCCCACACCACCCAACATGTCCCAGCTACACCAGTCCCACTTGCCCACACCACCCAATATGTCCCAGCTACACCAGTCCCACTTGCCCACACCACCCAACATGTCCCAGCTACACCAGTCCCACTTGCCCACACCACCCAACATGTCCCAGCTACACCAGTCCCACTTGCCCACACCACCCAACATGTCCCAGCTACACCAGTCCCACTTGCCCACACCACCCAACATGTCCCAGCTACACCAGTCCCACTTGCCCACACCACCCAATATGTCCCAGCTACACCAGTCCCACTTGCCCACACCACCCAACATGTCCCAGCTACACCAGTCCCACTTGCCCACACCACCCAACATGTCCCAGCTACACCAGTCCCACTTGCCTGGATTGCTAGTCTATGCATCTGGATCACTAGTATGGTTACCTAACTACCTCCCAAACCACTTCATTGTGGCTTTACCATTTATTAAATCTGCACTATCTCTGTAACTGTGACATTATAACACTAACACAATATTCTGCAATCTGATATTTTTGTCTTTGCACTACCTATTTAATTTGTGCATGGCTTGCTTGATTTTACTCCTGTATGGTGTGGATAATTCGTAAAGTTTTTCATTATACCTCGGTACACATGACAAAATAAACCAATATCTCATAGTCATATAGTCATAGAATGATACAGCGTGGAAACAGGCCCTTCGGCCCAACTTGCCCACAATGGCCAACATTTCCCCAGCCACACTACTCCCACCTGCCCGCGTTTGATCCATATCCCTCCAAACCTGTCCTATCCATGTACCTGTCTAACAGTTGGGATAGTCCCAGCCTCAACTACCGCCTCTGGCAGCTTGTTCCATACACCCACCACCTTCTGTGTGAAAACGTTACCTCTCAGATTCCTATTAAATCTTTTCTCCTTCACCTTGACCCTATGTCCTCTGGTCCTCAATTCACCTACTCTGGGCAAGAGACTCTGTGCTTCTACACTATCTATTCCTCTCATGATTTTAAGATCAATATAAGATCACCCCTCATCCTCCTGCGCTCCAAAGAATAGAGACTCAGCCTACTCAACCTCTCCCTATAGCTCAGACCCTCTAGTCCCAGAAACATCCTCGTAAATCTTCTCTTCCAGCTTGACAACATCTTTCCTATAACACGGTGCCCAGAACTGAACACAAGACTCTAAATGCGGTCTCACCAACGTCTTATACAACAGCAACATAACCTCCTATACCCAATACTCTGACTGATGAAGGCCAATGTGCCAAAAGTCTTTTTGACCACCTTATCTACCTGCGACTCGACCTTCAAGGAACCATGCACCTGTACTCCTAGATCCCTCTGCTCTACAACACTCCCCAGAGGCCAACCTTTCACTGTGTAGGTCCTGCCCTTGTTAGACGTCCCACAATGCAACACCTCACATTTCTCTGTATTAAATTCCATCAACCATTCCTCAGCCCAGCTGCCCAATCGATCAAGATCCTGCTGCAATATTTCACAACCATCTTCACTATCTGCAAAACCACCCACTTTTGTATCATCAGCAAACTTGCTAATCTTGCCCTGTATGTTCTCATCCAAATCATTGATGTAGATGACAAACAGTAAGACCCAGCACTGAACCCTGAGGCACACCACTAGTCACAGGCCTCCAGTCCGAGAATCAACCTTCCACCATCACCCTCTGCTTCCTTCCATGGAGCTAATTTTCTATCCATTCAGCTATCTCTCCTTGGATCCCATGTGATCTAACCTTCCAGAGCAGCCTACCATGTGGAACCTTGTCGAATGCTTTGCTGAAGTCCATGTACACAACATCTACAGCTCTGCCCTCATCAACCTCCTTCCTCTGACAAATCTGACTATCCCTTATCATCCCGTCCATACAAATGCACGCATACCCTATCCCTCAGAATACCCTCTATTAACTTTCCAACTACAGAGGTTCAGCTCACCAGCCTCTAGTTCCCAGCATTTCCCCTGCAGCCCTTCGTGAATAGAACCACAACATTTCCCACTCTCCAGTCTTCCGGCACCTCTCCTGTATTTAAGGACGACTTGTAAATTTCAACCAGGGCTCCCACAATTTCCTCTCTAGTTTCCCACAGTGTCCTCAGATATATCTGCTTAGGCCCTGGAGATTTATCTACCTTCATATACGACAGTACCTTCAGTACCTCGTCGATGGTAGCACTGACTGCTCTCAAGACACTTCCATTGACTGCCCCAAGTTCCTCCGTCCTCCTCGGTAAATACAGAGGAGAAATACTCATTGAGGATCTTGCCCATCTCCTGTGGCTCCACACAGAGGTGGCTGCTTTGATTCCTGATCTTATTTCCTTTTGTTTCCATCATCATCACCCGCCATGCCACACTGTGAAGGCCCAGACACTCACCCAGTGCTGCCAGCAGAATCGTGAAGAAGAAAGGTCTCAGCTTCAAACACGCTGGTATGATGTTGGAGGCGATGGTTTTCTCCCACAGTCTGAAAGCAAACATTAAAGAGGATTCAGAGCGGGATGTGTACACAGTCATGGGCTAGACACACACACATACATACACAATTGGCGCGCTCTTGAACTTGTACAGTAGAGAGCGTAGGGACTGCTTGCATCACGACCTGGTTTGGCAACTCTAAAGCCCAGGAACAAAGGAGATTACAAAAACTCCTGAAGAAAACGTCTGAAGAAGGATCTCGACCCAAATCGTCACCCATTCCTCTCCATAGATGCGGCCTGACCCGCTGAGTTACTCTAGTTTTTTGCGTCCATCTTCGATTTAAACCAGCATCTGCAGTTCCTTCCTACACTGATTACAAAAACGCTGCCCAGTCCATCACGGGTACTCACCTCCCCACCATCGAAGGGATCTACAGGAGGCTCTGCCTCAATAAGGGTGAGCATCATCAGAGACTCACACCACCCTGACCATGCTCTCATTCCACCGTTGCCATCAGGACAAAGGTACAGGAGCCTGAAAACTGTAACATCTAGGGTCAGGAACAGTTTCTTCCCTACAACCAGCAGGATATTAAACACTACAAATAAGCTCTGAACTACATTTTTGACGGGGTGGGGTGGGGTGGAGGGAGTGATGTCGGCTTGGGAGTAGATAGCGGTGATAGTCAATGGGTGTAGTAACGGGGCATGACCCAGCGAGCGAGCACACACGTCCAGCTTCACCTCCTACACAATCTCTTCACCTCAGCCACCTCAGGGCTTCCATAGTGCCTCTACCTGTAGTCTCTGTGTTTGGGCTTGGGGAGGGGGAGGGGGAGGAAATGCCCCTGTATCTCTGCCAGAACATGCTTTTGCTGCCGTCTCCCTCAAACCCAACCCCTCCCCCTCCACACACTGCTACCTCACCCCCTCTGAGGTGGTGGACAAGCTGGGTTTGATAGGACATCCAACACCACAGTGAAGAGGGAGAACAAGAGTGTGGCTTTAGTCCAGTCCAGTGCAGGCCAGCCTGTCCCTGTGAGCTGGGGAGGGGGGGAGATACATAGTCAGTGACCCACCCCCACTCTGGTCATTGGACTTTGCCCACTCTGCCTGTTATCAGAGGCTCCACCTGAGATACAGAGGGGTGCACAAGCCCAGCCTATGCTGGAGGAGATGAGACCAGAGGCTGGAACCCATGGAGGTGGTGGCTGGTTGGACAATATCCACCGGCAGAAGCTTGCTGCTTGATTAGCAAGTTGATTTTTAGTGAGGTACTAATTTTGTACAGCAATTGTATTATTAAAAAGGTTGTTGCTATCAAACCACTGCCTGAACTGTGTTTTGTTGGTGGTGACTCTTGGATGAACACAAGGCTGCAGCTCACAGGTGTGGACTCCATGATCAACCAGCCCACCGACAATAGCCTGCGATAGTCGTGGTCAGTGCACACAGGGTGGGATATCTGAATGGTGGCCGATTAAGAAAAGGGGAGATGCAACGAGACCTGGGTGTCATTGAAAGTAGGCATGCAGGTGCAGCAGGCAGTGAAGAAGGCGAATGGTATGTTAGCATTCATAGCAAAAGCATTTGAGTATAGGAGCAGGGAGGTTCTACTGCAGTTGTACAGGGTCTTGGTGAGACCACACCTGGAGTATTGCATTCAGTTTTGGTCTCCTAATCTGAGGAAAGACATTCTTGCCATGGAGGGAGTACAGAGAAGGTTCACCAGACTATTTCCTTGGATGGCAGGACTTTCATATGAAGAAAGACTGGATAGACTCGGCTGGTACTCGCTAGAATTCAGAAGATTGAGGGGGGATCTTATAGAAACTAACTAAATTCTTAAAGGGTTGGACAGGCTAGGTGCTGGAAGATTGTTCCCGATGTTGGGGAAGTCCAGAACAAGGGGTCACAGTTTAATGATAAGGGGGAAATCTTTTAGGACCGAGATGAGAAAAACATTTTTCACACAGAGAATGGTGAATCTCTGGAATTGTCTGCCACAGAAGGTAGTTGAGGCCAGTTCATTGGCTATATTTAAGAGGGAGTTAGATGTGGCCTTGTGGCTAAAGGGATCAGGGGGTATGGAGAGAAGGCAGGTACAGGATACCGAGTTGGATGATCAGCCATGATCATATTGAATGGCGGTGCAGGCTCGAAGGGACTCCTGCACCTATTGTCTATGTTTCTATAACCAGTCTGTATGTGCTTTGAGACACAGCCTTGGCCTCTGTAAATTGTCCCTAGTGTGGAGGGAGTGGATGTGAAAGTGGGATAACATAGAACTGATGTGTTTCTCCACTTAGTTCAGAGATATGGCATGGATACAGGCCCTTCGGCCCACCGTGTCCATGCCAACCCGTTCACACTAGTTCTATGTTATCCCACTTTCTCATCCACTCCTTACACACTAGGGGGCAATTTACAGAGGGCCAATTAACCTACAAACCCACATGTCTTTGGGATGTGGGAGGAAACCGGAGCACCCGGAGAGAACGCACGCAGTCACAGGAAGACGTGCAAACTCCATTGAGACAGCACCCAAAGTTGGGATCATACTTGGGTTTCTGGTACTGTGTGACAGTGGCTCTACCCACTATGCCCTAGTTTCAAAAATAGTTGCCCAAATGACTCCGAGCTTGCTCTCTCATTCAATAAGATCATGTCTCAGCTACGACATAGCTGTCCTTCCCCCTCATCCCTTAACTCAGTGTCCAAAGTTATCCGTCCTCAGACTTGTCCTTGCCCCATGAACACATGCTACCCTATGGTATAGAGATGGGTAAAGACACAGACCTTCTACTGCCTATTGTGTTGCATTGGTCTATGTTCCTACATTGGAAGCTTGCTCTGTAGCTCCTACAATGGCTTGATGCCAGAAGCTGTATCGTTGCCAACTAACACATCGGTTCCAAGGCAAATCAACTTCAGAAAGAACACAATGTACAGGATAGAACTGCAGATGCTAATGACAAGTAACACCCTACATTCTCCCTCCCTCAACCGCAAGTCATCTTGTTCTCACCCAACACACAGCGGACAACAACCTGCTTCCTTTATCATCGCTACTTTTTTACATATCTATCACTCAATTGTTCGATAGCTCTCGTTTCCCTTTCCCTTGACTCCGAGTCTGAAGGGTTTCGACCCGAAACGTCACCTGTTCCTTCTCTCCAGAGAATGGCGAGTTACTCCAGCTGTCTCTTCAGAAAGACAGAGCCCAGCAGTGCAACACACTGAAGGTGAATATCAGCAGGGGTGTAGAAATGAGGAGGCAACAATGCTTGCTTCAGTTAGCTGGGTAATAGTGTGGAGGGAAGGAACAACAAAGCCACCAGCATGGTTTGCTTAAGAAAATTACAAGATTAGAATCATGGCTGAGACAGTTTCACCACAAGCTGAAACTAGGTTTAGACCAGTCTGAAGAAGGGTCTCGACCTGAAACATCACCCATTCCTTCTCCCCAGAGATACTGCCTGTCCCGCTGAGTTACTCCAGCTTTGTTCGTAAAGGAATACCATTCAAATCAAAGAATATTATATCAGATAAGGAAGGGAGATACCTTATAGTCACAGGAGAGATTTATGCTACGCCAATCACCTTGGTAAACATATACGCGCCCAATTTTGATAATCCTCAATTTTTTAATAAAATTCTGAATAAAATCGCAGAATCTAACTACCAAAATGTTATAATTGGAGGAGACTTCAACTGTGCTTTAGATCCGTATTTAGATAAATCGACGCAAAAACAAAGAGGTAATATGAAATCTAAAACTAGTGAACTCTTAAATACTTATATAAAAAATACAAATATAGCAGGCGTTTGGAGGATCGCGAACCCGACTGGAAGGGAATACTCGTTTTATTCAATGGTGCATAAAACATACTCGCGTATAGACTACTTCCTACTGGATTCAAAACTAATCCCTTATACTCTTAACCCTAAATACCACACCAATACGATTTCAGATCACTCCCCGCTATCTTTTGTTTTAAAACTGGAAGGAATCTCTACGAACAAATCGTTCTGGAGGTTTAACTCGCCAATTTTGAAAGACCCACAAGGGAGTATATATCTAAAAAAACAAATGGATCTATTTTTCGAGATAAATGATACACCAGATATTTCGCCTACTTTATTATGGGAATCCTTCAAAGCATTTATTAGAGGAGTCATTATCTCGTATCAAGCTTTTCAAAACAAAAAGAATAAAAATGAACAAAGACAATTAGAAGAACAAATCAGACAACTAGATATAGATAATGCTAAAGATCCAACTATGGATAAACATAATAAAATTTTAATTCTGAAATTTAAGCTAAATAAATGACTATCAGAGAAGATTATAAGATTATTTCAAATTACCAAACAAGAATGTTTTGAATTTGGGGATAAACCCCATAAACTTTTGGCACGCCAACTGAAAAATCGGGAAAAAGATCATGCAATTTTAAAGATTAAATCAGATAGAGGGGAATTATTAACACTACCTAATGATATCAATAAAAGATTTGCTCAATATTATAAGAATTTATACACATCGAAAACGCTAATAGACAATAACAAAGCTTCAGAATTTTTGAACGATTGTAACCTCCCAAAACTAGAATCGAAAGAACAAGAGGAACTGGGAGCACAAATTACAGCTAAGGAAATAGAAGACACAATAAACACACTTAAGAACGGAAAAACACCAGGACCAGACGGATTCAGTAATGAATTCTATAAATGTTTTTACGATACAGTGACCCCACATCTACAGAAAATGTATACATTTGCTTTTAAAGAACAAACCTTACCTGAAACACTAGCAGAATCAACGATCACACTTAAAAAAGATAAAGATATAGAAGAACCAGGATCATACAGAGCTATTGCTTTGTTAAATACTGATCAAAAAATATTAGCGAAAATACTAGCTAGAAGACTAAGTCAATATGTCAGTAAATTAATAAATAAGGATCAGACGGGATTTATACCTAAGAGACACTCATTTAATAACCTGAGACGTCTGCTTAACATAATGCACTCTCACAAATCTCAAGAACAAGAGTTATCTATCATTTCATTGGACGCAGAAAAAGTGTTTGATCAAGTAGAATGGGATTATATGTTTAAAGTATTGCAAAAATTTCAAATGGGAGAGAGCTTCATCGCATGGATAAAATTATTATATAACAAACCCACAGCTAGAATATTAACTAATAATATACTATCTACGAAATTCCAATTAACAAGGGGCAATAGACAAGGGTGTTCATTATCACCGCTATTATTCGCTCTGGTAATTGAACCTCTAGCTGAAAAAATTAGAACACATCCTGACATCTATGGGTATAATACAAAACGTTCAAATAACAAAATATCCTTATACGCAGACGATGTATTACTGTATATCACAAAACCCCAAATCAGTATACCAAACATATTAAACCTAATCGAGGATTTCGGATCTTTCTCAGGATACAGAATAAACTGGAACAAAAGTGAAATTATGTCGATAAAACCGAAAGACTCAACACAGCTTTTGAAATTCCCCTTTAAAATAGCTACAGAAAAATTTAAATACTTAGGAATTTAAATCACTAGAAATTATCACAGTATGTTTAATGCTAATTATAGCCCCTTACTTAAGAAATTAAACAATTTAATTAAATTCTGGAAAACGCTGCCGATGTCTTTAATAGGTCGAATAAATGCTATAAAAATGATCTTTTTACCACAAATCCTATATTTATTTCAATCAATTCCAATATATCTTTCAAAAAATGTTTTAAAAAATTAGACTCAGACATCACAAACTTTATATGGGATTATAAATCCCACAGAATACAAAGAGCACACCTCAGTAAACCAAAAGAGATGGGTGGTCTAGCGCTCCCTAACTTTATGTATTATAATTGGGTGGTAAATATTAAAAATATGATTCACCTGCTGGACAACTCTGCCCAGCAGGTGGACTGGATTGTAATGGAGAGAGAGGACTGCGCTCCTGGTAATACAGGAGCGACTCTCCTCTCTCACCAACGAATTTGAATAACAAACAGTATAATAAAAATCCACTGATACATAGTACAATTAGAACTTGGAAACAAATAAAACAGAACTTAAAATTAAGAAATCTATCTTTGCTAATGCCAATAGCCAATAACCCTTCGTTTAAACCCTCAATTATAGATAAATCATTTACACAATGGGAAAGAACGGGAATCAAAACGCTCGGAGACCTGTATGAATTAGGGAAATTATTACCATTTCAACAATTACAACTGAAATATAACTTGAAAAATAATCAATATTTTAAATATCTTCAAATCCGTGATTATCTGAAAAAATATACAAAAGACTATTATAATATGCCCCCAGACATTAGATGAAGCCATGAAGATAAAGGCTGAATCAGCAAATCTAATATCATACTTATATAATATTATATTGAATATAGAAATACCTACAACAGATAATATTAGAAGAGACTGGGAACAAGAACTAGCTATAAAAATTTCAAAAGAGAGCTGGGATAAACACTTATTATATGTGCATAAATGCTCGATCAACGTACGACATACTCTAATCCAATATAAAACATTACATAGACTATATTATTCAAAAACTAAAACAAATAAACTTTTCCCCAATGTCTCACCCATTTGTGATAAATGTCAGTTACAAGAAGCTAACATAGCACACTCTTTTGTTTTTTTGTATAAAAATCCAAAAATTCTGGAACAAAATATTTGAAATCTTTACAAAATTATTTAAAACAAAACTACTACCCAAAGTAGAATGGATCATTTTTGGAATATCGGAAGGTAACCCAGAATTAAATACGTTTCAAAAGAACTTACTTAATTATGGGCTAATAATCGGAAAAAAGCTTATATTTAAATTTTGGAAAAATGCTCCAATATCAACAACAAAAATGTGGATTTCAAACATGTTCGAAACACTACACTTGGAAGAGATGAGACTCCTCCTAGCAGGCAAAGCAGATCACTTCCAAAAGACGTGGTCTGCATTTATGGAACTATTACAAGCATAAGGTGCAATAATAAATTAAAACATAAAGGCTACCAGGACCTGGTAATGGGGTGTATAAAATAAAATTTTAATAACAACACGGTTGGTATATCCTTTTTTGCGGAGTTTTGTGTTACAATAGAGCGATTGATTTTCCTTTCTTCTTTTTTTTCTTTTCTTTCTAGGGTCTTATTTCTTTTCTTTGCTTCCTTCTCTAATTCCTTCCCTAAGGGGTTCTCTTCTCCCAACACTTTCCTGCACCTTCACGATTCTTGCTTACTTTCCTTACTTCTTTTATTTCTATCTTTTTTAAAGCTCAAAAAATGAAGTGGTACAACATAATGTAATAAGATATATGCGATGTATTAATGTGATTTACTGTACTGCTAATAAAATTTAAAAAAATATATAAAATAAAAAGATCAGTCTGAAGAAGGGTCTCGACCTGAAATGTCACCCATTCCTTCTCCCCAGAGATGCTGATGGCCCGCTGAGTTACTCCAACTTTGTGTCTAACTAGGAAACGTACTTAATGCCCAAGCAATCTCAACTCACACCTAGGGTTTTAATTCCCAGCCAAATGCTCAAAGGTGTGTGAAGCCGTGTGGCGAGGTGCATTAGAACCAACATTGATCAGTTATGCAGAAGTTTCTAAAAATACAAAATCCATACATTGACAGCTCCGCTAAGTCTGTTACACAGAGCCAGGTCCAATAAGTTGGGTCCCATAGACTAATGAATTGGTTCTTGCAATTAATGAGAAAATAGGACTTCACAATACATTAGACAATGCAGGCATGGAGGCATTGAAAAGGACAAACAGCATTCTTGATGTAGAGACAAGGGACTGTGGATGCTGGTTTACACACAGTGCTGGAAGAACTCAGCAGGTCAGGCAGCATCTGTGGAGAACACGGATAGGTGACGTTTCACAGAGGTGCTGGAGTAACTCAGCGGGTCAGGCAGCATCTGTGGAGAACATGGATAGGTGACGTTTCGGGTCGGGTCTGAAGAAGGGTCCTGACCCGAAACGTCACCTGTCCTTGTTCACCAGGGATGCTGCCTGACCCGCTGAGTTACTCCAGTTTTTTGTGTCTATCTGCGAATTAAACCAGCATCTTCAGTTCCTTCCTACACAGATTACAAAAACACTGCCAGGTCCATCACGGGTACTCACCTCCCCACCATCGAAGGGATCTACAAGAGGCTCTGCCTCAATAAGGCAGCCAGCATCATCAGAGATACACACCACCCTGACCACACTCTTGTATTTATACATATATACATTTATATACACACACAAATACATATATACACATATATACACACACACACATATATATACACACATATACACACACACATATAGCGGTATGCTCCACCTATTGTACTTGAGTTTGGTGTGATTGAATAGCATGCTTTAAAAGCTCTGCAATGTAGCTCGCTACAAATGACAATAATAAACCAGAACTGATACTAGAGTCCTTTGAAAAACCAAAACACTAGATTGTGCTCTATACATAAAATGGTGAACTGCAGTACTTGGCCTGAAGTTACCCCAGCACTCTAGGTTAATTGTAAACCCATGTCCTAGGAGATGTGTGTGGTAGCTATGCATGATCAATTTTTTTTTTTTTTTTTTTCTAGAGGTACAGCACGGAAATAGGCCCTTCGGCCCACCAAGTCCGCACTGACCATTGATCCCCGCACATTAACACTACCCTACACACACTAGGGACAATTTATAATCTACACATACACCAAGCCAATTAACCTACAAGACAGCACCCGTAGTCAGGATGGAGCCCGGGTCACTGACGCTGTGAGGCAGCAACTCTGTGCCGCTCCAAAAACATTTGTCATTATTTTAAGCTGAAAGAGAATAAGTACGTACGTTTTCTCAGCTGCTTCCCATGAGCACAGTTGGGCAATGGTGGTGGATTTTGCAGAGTAAGAGGCCATTAGAGGTGCAGGAACTTTGAAGGAATACGCCACTGGATTTGTGGTGGGCTGCACGGTCTCGACAGGAGCTGGTGTTAGCGGGCTGCCTCTGATAAAACACGCGTTTTCCAAAGCATAGTTTCCTGCAATAGAAAGGGACAGTCGGTTTCAACCACATTCCCCTGGTGTTTTAAGGGGACTGCATAAATCCAAGAGGGCAAGTGTATCATGTCATGCACAGAATGGGACAATTACATCGGGCAGTGGGTCAAAGTGGGGTAAGCCATTTAGAACGGAGACGAGGAAAACATTTTTCTACAGAGAGTGGTAAGTCTGTGGAATTCTCTGCCTCAGAGGACGGTGGAGGCAGGTTCTCTGGATGCTTTCAAGAGAGAGCTAGATAGGGCTCTTAAAAATAGTGGAGTCAGGGAATATGGCAGAAGGCAGGAATGGGGTACTGATTGGGATGATCAGCCATGATCACATTGAATAACGGTGCTGGCTCGAAGGCCGAATGGCCTACTCCTGCACCTATTGTATTGTTTCATAGTTCAATATATTGCACAACCTCCACCCACACCCCTCTAGCCCCATGAGCCCACCTGAATGCTCACCCTTCCTCCCCCCCCCCCCCTCATCCCTGCCCCCCTCCACTCATACTCCTTCCTTGGGCTTCACATTTCATGCCTCTTCTCTCCTGATCTCACACCTCGGTCTTTTTATCTCTGGCCTGTGTTCGACCAAGTGCCAATCAAAACCTGCCTCGCCTGCATCCACCTATCACTTGTAAATACAAGGAACCGCAGATGCTGGTTCACAAAACAAGACAAAGTGCTGGAGTAACTCGGCGGGCCAGACAGCATCTCTGGAGAACACGGATAGGTGACAATTTTGAGTCCGGACGTCACCTATTCATTTGAAGAAGGGTCCCTACCTGAATCGTCACTCTCCATGTTCTCCACAGACACTGCCTGAGCGGCTGGCATACTCCAACACTCTGTGTCCACCCAACACTCGTCAGGCTTGATCCTGCCCATGCCTCTCCCCCAGCCGCAACCACAGTCAGTCTGGTCCCGACCCAAAACATCGCTCTCCACAGATGCTGCCTGACCTGCCGAGTTACTCCAGCACTCCGTGTCTTCATTTTGCAAACCAGCACCTGCAGTTCCGTGCGGCGACCCCTTGCCTTGCAAGCTGTCGTGATCCATGTTCTCACGTTCCTCTCCCCATTCAGAATATGCACACTTTCTGTGGCGGGTGGAAGGGAGGAGAAGACAAAGCATATCTTTATTAAAATTCAGAAACAGTCCATTCAGTTGTAAAAATTATCAACACAAGAAAATTGTTCCCGATGTTGGGGAAGTCCAGGACAAGGGGTCACAGCTTAAGGATAAGGGGGAAATCCTTTAAAACCGAGATGAGAAGAACTTTTTTCACACAGAGAGTGGTGAATCTCTGGAACTCTCTGCCACAGAGGGTAGTCAAGGCCAGTTCATTGGCTATATTTAAGAGGGAGTTAGATGTGGCCCTTGTGGCTAAGGGGATCAGAGGGTATGGAGAGAAGGCAGTACGGGATACTGGGTTTGGATGATCAGCCATGATCATATTGAATGGCGGTGCTGGCTCGAAGGCCGAATGGCCTACTCCTGCACCTAATTTCTATGTTTCTAAATACTAACTAGGCTTTATACTTGACAAGTTATAGGAGCAGAATTAGGCCCACCGTGTCCACTCCGCCAGTCAATCTCGCCGATCTATCTTTCCCTCTCAACCCCATTCTCTTACGATCACAGTTTTAGGCCATTCACCCCATTGGGTCAGTATAGCTTTTTAGTTTAGTTTTAGAGATACTGAGCGGAAACAAGCCCTTCGACCCACCGAGTCCACCAGTTTTCCCCGCACATTAACACTATCCCACGCACACTAGGCACTACCAAGCAAATTAACCTACAAGCCTGTATGGAAGTCCTTGGAGTAAACCGAAAGAACGTTCTGGCCACTGGGCTGATGGGGGGGGGGGGTAAACCGAAGATCTCGGAGAAAACCCACGCGGTCAAAGGGAGAACTTATAAACTCCGTACAGACAGCACCCATAGTCAGGATGGAACCCGGGTCTCTGGCGCCAAAAAGTGCTGTAAGGCAGCAACTCTACCGCTGCACCACCGTGACCGGCCTCAGACTGGGTAGAAAGCAGGAGCACGAGTGCATGCCTGCTCTCCCAGTTCCAATGGAGGTCTCCATAAAAGGTGGTGGGCATGTGGAACGAGCTGCCAAAGGAGGTAGTTGATACAGGTACTAAACAGTATTTGAAAGGCAAGTGGACATGTTTGTTCTAGGAAAGGTTTAGAGGGAATGTTAAGAAGGAACTGCAGATGCTGGAAAATCGAAGGTAGACAAAAATGCTGGAGAAACTCAGCGGGGTGAGGCAGGATCTATGGAGTGAAGGAAATAAGCCACGTTTCGGGTCGAGACCCTTCTTCAGACTGATTGAGGGGTGGGGGGGGGGGGGTGGTAGGCAGGGGAAGAAAGGAAGAGGAGGAGCCAGTGGGCTGAGGAGAGCTGAGATGGGGAGGAGAAAGCAGGGGCTACCTGAAATTGGAGAAGTCAATGTTCAAGTCACTGGGGTGCAAACTGCCCAAGCGGAATATGAGGTGCTGCTCCTCTAATTTACGGTGGGCCTCACTCTGGCCATGGAGGAGGCCCAGGACAGAAAGGTCGGATTCGGAATGGGAGAGGGAGTTGAAGTGCTGAGCACCGGGAGATCAGGTTGGTTATTGCGGACCGAACGGAGGTGTTGGGCGAAGCGATCGCCAAGCCTACACTTGGTCTCACCGATGTAGAGCAGCTGACACCTAGAGCAGCGGATGCAATAGATGAGGTTGGAGGAGGTGCAGGTGAACCTCAGCCGCATCTGGAAAGACTGCTTGGGTCCTTGAATGGAGTCAAGGGGGGGGGGAAGGTAAAGCGACCAGTAGCATTTCCTGTGGTTGCAAGGGAAAGTGCCCGGAGAGGGTATGGTTCGGGTGGGAAGGGATGAATTGACCAGGGAGTTACGGAGGGAGCGGTCTCTGCGGAAAGCAGACAGGGCAGGAGAAGACGTGGCAAGTGGTGGGATCACGTTGGAGGTGGCATAAATGTCGGAGGATTATTGTATGTGACGGCTGGTAGGGTAGAAGGTGAGGACAAGGGGGACTCTGCCCTTGTTACGAGTGGGGGGGGGGGGGGGGGGGGGGAGTGAGAGCAGAGTCACGGAGACCCTGCTGAGAGCCTCATCTATAGTCGAAGAGGGAGAGCCTCATCTATAGTCGAAGAGGGGAACCCCCGTTCCCTGAAGAATGAGGAGACCTTGGTTTGGAAAACCTCATCCTGGGTGCAGATGCAGCGTAGACAGAGGAATTGGGAGTAGGAGATAGAAGCAGGGTAGGAAGAAGTGTAGTCTAGATAGCCATGGTAGTCAGTGGGTTTGTAGTGGATGTCGGTCAGTAGTCTGTCACCTGCAATGGAGATAGTGAGGTTTAGAGGGATCTGGGCCAAACTGGGCACATGGGACTGGTATAGATGAGGCATGTTAGTCAGCTTTGACGGACCGGTCCAAAGCCAATTTCTATGCCTTGTTCTATCATCCACACAGCCTGACAATGAGGCTAGGTTATGAAAAGGAACCATGTACACACCGTTCAGGGGTGGAGGTGAAGAACCCTGGCCTCTGGGAACGCAGGAGAACAGGAGTCCACACACATGTCCTCATTCGGCAGCCAAAGCAATTAATCAGCATCCAGTTACCTGAACAAAAACAAGACACAGAGTGCTGGAGTATAGAAATACCTACAACAGATAATATTAGAAGAGATTGGGAACAAGAATTAGCTATAAAAATTTCAAGAGAGCTGGGATAAACACTTAATATATGTGCATAAATGCTCGATCAACGTACGACATACTCTAATCCAATATAAAACATTACACAGACTATATTATTCAAAAACTAAAATAAATAAACTCTTCCCCAATGTCTCACCCATTTGTGATAAATGTCAGGTACAAGAAGCTAACATAGCGCACTCTTTTGTTTTCTGTATAAAAATTCAAAAATTCTGGAACGAAATATTTGAAATCTACAAAATTATTTAAAACAAAACTTCTACCCAGAGTAGAATGGATCATTTTTGGAATATCGGAAGGTAACCCAGAATTAAATATGTTTCAAAAGAACTTACTTAATTATGGGCTAATAATTGGAAAAAAGCTTATACTTAAATTTTGGAAAAATGCTCCAATACCAACAAAAAAAATGTGGATTTCAAACATGTTCGAAACATTACACTTGGAAGAGATGAGACTCCTCCTAGCAGGTAAAGCAGATCACTTCCAAAAGACGTGGTCTGCATTTATGGAACTATTACAAGCTAAGGTGCAATAATAAGTTAAAATATAAAGGCTACCAGGACCTGGTAATGGGGGGTATAAAATAAATTGTTAATAAAAACACGGTTTGTATATCCTTTTTTGCGGAGTTTTGTGTTACAATAGAGCGACTGATTTTCCTTTTTTCCTTTTTTTTTCTTTTCTTTCTAGGGTCTTATTTATTTTCTTTGCTTCCTTCTCTAATTCCTTCCCTAAGGGGTTCTCTTCTCCCAACCCTTTCCTGCACCTTCATGATTCTTGCTTACTTTTCTTACTTCTTTTATTTCTTTCTTTTTTAAAGCTCAAAAAATGAAGTGGTACAACATAATGTAATAAGATATATGCGATGTATTAATGTGATTTACTGTACTGCTAATAAAAATAAAATAAAAAAAAATAAAAAAAAGAGTGCTGGAGTAACTCAGCGGTTCAGGCAGCATCTCTGGATAACATGGATATGCAAAGTTTCACAGGGGGGGGGGGGGGGGGAATCTTGAAGCGTGGAAGAACAGGACAAAGCCTGGCAAGTTCAAACACTATTTGCATATGGACATAACATTAGATATAATTTGACAAAAAGCTCATTGGGGGAAATAAAAATCAACAGCTAAATTCTGTTGGGAAATGATGAATTGAGAGAAGAAAGGGTAAAATTAGGATTTTTTTCTTTTTGCAATCAAAGAGTAAATAGACCAATATCATAAAGTTACAGAAACAGGCCACATGCTCATACTGACAATTCCAAAAAGATAGTCCAAGCAAGTTTTCTATTCGTCTCAAACATGCCAAGAACACGTCAGCTGTTTCTGTCCCAAAGTTGGTGGTGCCAGCACATGTAATATATGCAAACATAATCTGACGTGCAGTTGCCCGAGTGCCAAGTGAATAGGTCGTCCTCCCACTAGCTGGCATCGACCAGCATGAGTCAGGTGGGCACCACTGTCCCTCCAGGGCTGTCTGAGCTGGGTGATGCCATCTGCTCATTGCACACGTGGATAGGGAGTGACCAGTGTGGGAGTGACCACAGCCTCTGGACAAGGTGGACATTGACCAACACAAGGAAGCTGTCCAAGCCAGGGGAGCCTCACACCCAAGACTATTTCACCATCTGCACAGTGGCACAGCCTTAGTGTTACTGCCTCACAGCGCCAGGGACCCGGGTTCAATCCATACTACGGGTGCTGTCTGTACGGAGTTTGCACGTTCTCCCCGTGACCACGTGGGATTTCTCCCACACTACAAAGACGTACAGGTTCGGTAGGTTACTTGGCTTTGGTGTGTGTAGGATAGCACTGGTGCATGGGCGATCGCTGGTCGGCGTGGACTCTGTGGTCCAAAGGGACCGTTTCAGAGCTGTATCTCCAAACTAAACTAAAACAACGCACAGATTGCAAACAGCATCCACCAGGAGAGGAATAAAATCTACATTTCAGTTGATAGATCCTACATTAGAACAGGTCCTCTCTCTACAGATGCTGCTCAACCTGCAATATGTTCCAATTTATTATTTTGTGTTAGGGTAGCTGAGTGGCGCAATGGTAGAGCCGCTGCCTCACAGCGTCAGAGACCAGGTTTGATCCCAATGCCAGGTGCTGTCTGTGCGGAGTTTGCACGTTCTCTCCGTCACCGCATTGGGTTTGTCCGGGTGCTCCAGTTTCCTCCTACATCCTAAAGGCATGCAAGTTTGTAGAATGGACACAAAATCTGGAGTATCTCAGCGGGTCAGGCGGCACCTCTGGAGAAAGTTCTCAACCCAAAACATCACCTCTTGCTTTTCTCCAGAGATGCTGTCTGAGCCGCTGAGGTCCTCCAGCATTTTGTGTCTATCTTTCAGCTTCTGCAGTTTCTTCTTACACAGATTTATAGGTGAATATAGAGCCCCGGTCGCCTAGACGCTGCAGTTGGATTGCTGGACCGCGGGAGAAGAACAAAGGGAAGAGACTTTTGCCTTCCATCACAGTGAGGAGGTGTTGGAGATTCACTGTGATGGATGTTTGTATAAATTGTGTTAAGTGTGTGTCTTGTTTTTTTTTGTAATGTTAAGACTGTAGAAAGTTCAGGTGGCGCCATGGGGCGGTAAGGGCGCAGCATTGAGCTCCGTTCCCATTAAATTTGTGAAAAAGCCGTTTTGGAAGATAAAGAGGGGAGGTACGTTATAGTTACGGGAGAAATTCACTCCACCCCACTTACTATGATAAATATTTATGCTCCTAATTTTGATAACCCTTAATTCTTTAATAAAATTCTGGATATCATTTCAGAGTTTAATTATCAAAATGTGATAATAGGGGGGGGGGATTTCAACTGTGTCTTAGATCCATATTTAGACAAATCTGCAAAACAAAAGAGGATTCATATAAAATCTAAAACAAGTGAACTCCTAAATACATATATAAAAAATACAAATATAACAGATGTATGGAGAATTGCTAACCCAGTTGAAAGGGAATACTCATTTTACTCATTGGTACATAAAACGTACTCACAAATGGACTATTTCTTAGTAGACTCGAAATTAATTCTGTATACAAACAACCCTAAATATCATAATAGCATTATTTCTGATCACTCCCCGTTAACTTTTTTAATTAAAATTAGAAGGAATGTTGGATAAAAAAAATCGTTCTGGAGGTTTAACCCCCAAATTTTAAACAACCCACAAGGTAGTACATATTTAGAACAACAGATGAAACTCTTCTTCGAGACTAACGATACACCAGGTATCTCACCTTCCTTATTATGGGAAACTTTCAAGGCATTTATCAGAGGAGTTATAATTTCATATCAAGCTTTCCAAAATAAAAACAAAAACATATAACAATTGCAGCTAGAACAAGAAATTAGACAATTAGAGCTAGACAACCATAGACAAACATAATAAGATAACACTACTGAAATTTAAATTAAACAAAATTTTAATCGGCAAGAGTAATAAGATTATTTCAAATTACAAAACAGGAAAACTTTGAATTCGGCGACAAACCACATAAACTTCTAGCACGTCAGCTGAAAAAACGGGAAAAGGAAAATACAATTACCAAAATTAAATCAGATAAGGGTGAATTATTAACATTACCTAAAGACATTAACAAAAGATTTGCTCAATTTTATCAAAATTTATATACATCTAAATAACATTAAAATCACAAACTTCTTAGAAAATTGTAATCTTCCAAAACTCAATCTGTTGGAACAAGAGGAATTAGAAGCTCAGATTACACTTAAACAGAAGAAACAATAAATTCGCTGAAAAAAAGGTAAAACACCAGGACCAGATGACTTTAGTAATGAATTCTACAAAAGATTTTACGAGATAACTTCTCCACGCTTACAAAAATTATACACTCATGCTTTTAAAGAAAACACACTACTCCAGAAACATTAGCCGAATCAACTATTACACTTACAACAACAAAAGATAAAGATCTAGAAGAACCAGGCTCATATGGAACTATAGCACTCTTAAATACAGATCAGAAAATACTAGCAAAGACCCTAACGAGAAGACTGAGTAAATACGTTAGTAAACTAATAAACCCGGATCAAACGGGGTTTATACCTAAAAGATACTCATTCAACAATTTAAGATGCTTGTTTAATATAATGTATTCACAAAAAACTGAAGAAGACATCAATTATTTCATTGGATGAAGAAAAAGCATTTGATAAATATCTGTATAAAGTATTGCAAAAATTTAACATGGGAGAGAATTTTATCTCATGGGTAAAATTATTATATGACAGGCCGACTGCTAGAATACTGACTAACAATATGTTACCTTCAAAATTTCAATTATCAAGGGGCAATAGACAGGGGTGTGCATTATCGCCCCTGCTATTTGCCCTTGTGATAGAGCCTTTAGCAGAAAGTATAAGAAGCCATCCGAATATTCGGGGATATAAACCAAAGATTCAAATAATAAAATGTCACTATACGCAGACGACGTACTATTATACATTACAAATTCGCAAATTAGTATACCAAATATACTAAATTTAATAGAGGAATTTGGCTCCTTTTCAGGATATAGAATAAATTGGAATAAAAGTAAAATTATGACGTTAAAAGCTCAAGAGTCGACACACCTGTTAAAATTCCCCTTTAAAATCACAACAGAAAAATTCAAATATTTGGGTATCCAAATAACTAGAAAATATAAATCACTATTTAATGCAAACTTCTAGCCTTTATTAACTAAATTGAACGCGTTGATTAAATTCTGGAAAACACTGACGATGTCCTTAATAGGCAGAATAAATGCTATAAAAATTATCTTTCTACCAAAAATATTATACCTATTTCAATCAATATCAATATACTTACCAAAAAATGTATTAAAAATATTAGACTCTAGTGTTACAAACTTCATTTGGGACTACAGATCACACAGAATCCAAAGAAAACACCTGTGTCAACCTAAAGAATCTGGGGGACTGACACTTCCGAACCTTTTATACTACTATTCGGCAGTGAATATTAAAAACATAATTTATTGATTGGATAGTTCTGCCCAACAGGCAGAATGGATAAGAATGGAGAAAGAGGACTGCTTTTAATATAGGAGCGATCCTCTTCTCCACGATAAAATTGAACAATACAATATATAAGAAGAACCCAATTATCCACAATACGAATTTGGAAACAAATAAAACTAACTTTGAAATTAAGAAACCTATCACTTTTATCTCCAATAGTTAATAATCCCTCATTCAAA
The DNA here is from genome assembly GCA_036785375.1 of Leucoraja ocellata. Taxonomy (NCBI): domain Eukaryota; kingdom Metazoa; phylum Chordata; class Chondrichthyes; order Rajiformes; family Rajidae; genus Leucoraja; species Leucoraja ocellata. Next base: position 2,952,007 of record JAWMAR010000018.1, on the reverse strand, counting down.
CCATCTCTCACTGACAAAACATATACCTATTGGGAAAGAATAGGAATTAAGATGATTGGAGGATATGTATGAAATGGGAAACCTTTTATCATTTCAACAATTACAATTAAAATACAATCTGAATACAATACTTTCAAATTCGAGACTACTTGAAAAAACACATACAAGATTATCAAACTCCCACCCTAGATTTACTAGATGAAGCAATGAACAGCAAGGCAGAATCAAGCAATTTAATATCATATTTATACAATATCATTTTAAATATAGAATTTCCATCGGCAGAGGCAATTAGAGTAGACTGGGAACGAGAACTACTGATAAAAATTCCGAAAGAAATATGGGGAAAATATCTGATATACATACACAAATGTTTGATTAATGCAAGACACAACCTAATTCAATTTAAAATTTTACATAGAGTATACTACTCAAAAACTAGATTGAATAAAATCTATCCAAATATCTCCCCCATCTGTGACAAATGCTTATCTCAAAATGCCACTATAACACACTCTTTTGTCTCTTGCACAAAACTTCATAAATTCTGGGATGAAATTTTTGACAAAACTATTTAACATAAAACCTGACCCTAATACAGAAATGATTATCTTCGGATCAACGGAAGATGAGAATAAGCTAAATACGCTTCAAAAGTCTCCTTAATTATGGTTTAATAACGGCAAAAAAACGTACTTAAATTTTGGAAAAACGCATCCACACCAACACTTAAAACGAGGATTTCAAATATGTCGTAAACGTCACATCTTGAAGAAATGCGATTCTTCCCAGCAGGTAAAGCAGACCAATTCTTAGTGATTTGGTCTCCTTTTAATCGACTTTTTACAAGCATATGGTGCAACATAACCGTAGAAATCAAATGTTTCAGAACCAGGTGAGGGGTGGCCAAAACCATTAAATAGGTATATCTCCCTTAATCTCCTTTTTTCTTTCTTTTCTTTCTCTCTCTTTCTCTATTTCTTCTTTTCCTCTCCATTCCTCTGTACCTTTTTGTTTACTTCTCTCTTCTTTTGGGCTACCTTGCCATCTCACGCACCAATCTCTATGATAATTTCTCTTTTTCTATTCTTTTCTTCCTTACTCCTGTTTATTGTTAAATTAAAAATAAGAAGTTGTACATGAAATGTAACATGTCAATGTGTATTAGGTACTTTGGTACCACATTATTGTACTTACTTCGAACAAAAATAAATAAAAATTTTAAAAAAGACTGTCGAAAATTCAATTTCATTCAAACCAAGCTGTTTGAATGACAATAAAAGGCATTCTATTCTATTCTATTGCATTTGGTAGACTGCGATGTGTAGTGAGTGAATGAGAAAGTGTGATAACACGGAACTAGTGTGAACAAGTGATTGATGGTTGGCATCGACTCAGTGGGCCGAAGGTCCCATTTCCATGCTGCAACAGGCCAAATATCCATGCTGAGATTGCAAAGTAAAAGGCGTCACTCATACAACCTTTCTGTACAACTCCTACATCGTACAACCTTGTTCTGCATCTCCCGATGGTGGAAGCAGGAATTGCGAAGATAAAGTCTCGTGTTCAATTTCTAGAAACAGATGCAGCCACACTGGCCCACTCTGGAGCGTGGCGGCGCCTAACGGCAGCGGCTCGACTGCAGGCCGCCTTTTATTTTTGTCCCGTTAGATGTATGTTTTCGGTTTTGATTTTTATTATTTTTTAGCTGTGTATATGTGGGATGTGGGGGGGGGGGGGGGGGGGGAAACCGTTTTAAATCTCTTCCCTGTACGGGGATCCAACACTATTTCCCTGTCGGGTCTCCGGTGTCGTTGGGCCTAACATCATGGAGCTGGCGGCCGCCTCCAACCGGAACCAACCTGAGGGTTCCAGTCGCGGAGCCTGCGGACTCGCCATCGCAGAGCTGGCCGACTTCGCAGCAGGGAGAGCTGTGGTGGCGCGCAGCTGCGACCCGAATTCGGAGCTTCGGAGGCTCCGGCCACAGGCCCGGTGGACAGGAACATCGGGAGCTCGCAGGTCCCTGGTGGGAGACCGCTTTTCAGAGCTCCCGCAAAGGCAACTTCTCCTGCCGGAATCGCGGGGTTTAAATGACTCGGAGCTGGGGTCTAACATCTACCGGCGCGGCTTAAACGGCCGCAGGACTTACTATCACCCGCTGGGGGCTTTAACATCGGGAGCCCCAGTCACCTCGATGCTGCAGTTGGACTGCTGGACCGCGGGACAAGAACAAAGGGAAGAGATAAGACTTTTGCCTTCCATCACAGTGAGGAGGTGTTGGAGATTCACTGTGATGGATGTTTGTGTAAATTGTGTTAAGTGTGTGTCTTGGTTTTTTTTGAAATGTCAAGACTACAGGAATGAAATTCCGTTCCAACCTTGTCTGTTTGAATGACAATAAAAGGCATTCTATTCAATCCCTTCTCACTACCAGAACCTGGCCACAGGGTGTGGGTCATGAAGCTTCACTCACCAACCACAGTCAGAGTCAGAAAGGCACTGAGGCTCATCAAGTCCAAGGAGGCACAATGGTTGAGCTGGAACAGGGCGTTTAGCAGGACTAGTACCAACAAGACTGCTCTGGAGAAGCCTGGTGTTTGTAGAAAGGTCATGATGATGGCAGCAGCCAGGAAACAGCTGGTGTGTACAACACACGTGTACATCACATGCAGGTCTCTCCCTGTGGACAGCAATGTCAGGAGTTACTTCATTACACAAACTCACGTTACATCAGTCACTGACCCTGCAGTTAGTGCAAAGCGGGTCATGCAGCACGGAAACAGGCCCTTCAATCCAAGTTGACCCTGCCGACCAAGATGCCCCAACGACACCAGCCCCACCTGCCCATGTTTGGGCCATACATATCCTTCTTAACCTTTCCTATCCATGTACCTGTCCAAATGTCTTTTGAAGCCCAAAGTTGAAGAACTTTTCAGGGGTGACAGTGAGAAGACAGGAGAATGGGGTTGAGAGGGAGAGATGAATCAGCCATGATTGAATGGCGGAGTAGACTCAATTGGCCTAATTCTGCTCCGATGACTTATGAACTTATATCCAGACCATGGTTTATTTGATGGCTAACAAGTAAAGGGTGTCGACCCAAAACGTCACCTATTCCTTCACTCCAGAGATGCTGCCTACTCACCCGCTGAATTTCTCCAGCATTTTTATCTACCATTAGCAGTTACAATGAGGGTAGATCATAGTCAAATGTCACCACAATATCCAGTCAGCATTTTCAAAACAAATGGACTGAATGCCCCAGGTGATATTGGTTTATTAATGTCACGTGTACCGAGATGCAATGAAAAGCTTGTGTCTTGCTACCCGGTCAAATCATACCATTCCATACACAAATGCAAGAGGCTTCAACATCGGGAGCCTTGATTGCCTCGATGGCCGCTGAAAGGCCCCGCGAATGGGCCGATTCAGCCCTTAGAAAGCGGCTGCTAAAGTCTGGATGACAAAACATGGGGGGGGGGGGGGGGGAGGGGATGTGGGATACCCCCCAGGATTTCCGCCCCTGCCCATACTTCCTCTAATACTGTACAGAATTACAAAACTTCGGCTTATTCAGGACTCTAAAAAGTCAAGCTAATCTTTTACCTAATAAAATATTTGACACGACTATTCCTTACATAACCAGGATATTCTCACCGGTCCAGTTGAGGAAGTGCTGCAGTGTGTTCATTCTCAGGCTCTCTCCTTGCCCCAAGTGTCCGAGCACATGCCTCACTGTCTCGTTCATCTTCTGCAGCTTCTCCAACTGCTCGTGGTGGACGGCCGTCTGGGACTGATGGGCAGCAAACAAGGCCAGCTTCCACTCTGCAAGCAAACATATTCAATATTAATAATCACCACACGCTCCCGATAGCAGAGTGCGATACACAGCACAAGGCGGTCACGGTGGCGCAGCGGTAGAGTTGCTGCCTTACAGCAAATGTAGCGCCGGAGACCCGGGTTCCATCCTGACTACGGGTGCTGTCTGTACGGAGTTTGTACGTTCTCCTCGTGACCTGCGTGGGTTTTCTCCGAGATCTTCGGTTTCCTCCCACACTGCAGGTTTGTAAGTTAATTGGCTTGGTAGATGTAAAAGTTTGTCCCTAGTGTGTGTAGGATTGTGTTAGTGTGTGGGGATCGCTGGTCGGCGCGGACCAGGTGGGCCGAAGGGCTTGTTTCTGTGCTGTATCTCTAAACTAAACAATGTGCCCATGTCCTGGAATCTCTTTTTATTATGTGTAGAAGGCAACTGCAGATGCTGGTTTCAACCGAAGATAGACACAAAATGCTGGAGTAACTCAATGGGACAGGCAGCATCTCTGGAGAGAATGGGTGACGTTTCGGGTCGAGACCCTTCTTCAGACTGAGAGTCAGTGGAGGGGGAGAAGCAGAGATAAGGAAGGGAAAGGTGTGAAAACGTGGGATTAGAGATTAGAGCCAAGATCTGCACCCTCTTTGGTGTCTTGTCGTCACATCTCACACTTCCTTATCTGCTTCTCTCTCTCCCCTAACACTCTGTTTGAAGAAGGGTCTCGACCCACAGTCACCCATTCCTTCTACGATTCCCGTCCCATTGAGTTACTCCTGCATTTTGCGTCTATCTTTTATTATGGTGGCAAGCTATGGCAGGAAACATGTTCCCGATGTTGGGGGAGTCCAGAACCAGGGGCCACAGTTTACAAATAAGGGGTAAGCCATTTAGAACAGAGACGAGGAAACACTTTTTCTCACAGAAAGTTGTGAGTCTGTGGAATTCTCTGCCTCAGAGGGCGGTGGAGGCTGGTTCTCTGGATACTTTCAAGAGAGAGCTAGATAGGGCTCTTAAAGATAGCGGAGTCAGGGGATATGGGGAGAAGGCAGGAACGGGGTACTGATTGGGGATGATCACATTGAATGGCGTTGCTGGCTCGAAGGGCTGAATGGCCTACTCCTACTGTTGTCTATTGTCTATTGTCTATTCTCATCAGATTGCAGCCTGGTACAGGTTTAAAGATGGGCTGCATTCCCTCCCACCGTCCTCCTGGGAAAATTAGAGGCTGAGAGAAGTATGTACAATTATGAGAGTCATAGACAGCCAGAACCTTTTGCCCATAGGTTGGAAATGTCAAAGACTAGAGGCAATCAGTCTGACGATGGGTCCCGACCAGAAACGTCACCTATCCACGTTCACCACGGATGCTGCACGGCCCGCTGGATTTACGCCAGAACTTTGTGTCCTCAGACATTGTGGTTGGTTGGTGGGGGGAGGGGGGAGAAGGAAGCTGGAAGAGAGGTGGGGCAGGACAAAGCCTGGCAGATAGTCGATGAATACATGAGGGGATCATTGATAGATAAATAGTTGGGCTAAGGCCAAGGAGAAACATTCAGAAGGTGGTGAGAAGCAAAAGGATTGAAGAATTGCAAGTTGTGATGCTAGAGGAAAGAATGTAGGTGGAAGGAGATGGGATGGGGAGGTGGGTAGGGGGTTAGGGGCAATGGGGAGATTGCAGTCACCCAAAGGTGTAGATTTCAATGTAGCTACATTTGGAGAGTGCGATGCAACTCACCCAGCTTGGTATCGAGCTGATGAAGGCGTGCTCCGACTTCCAAGAGGTGGGCTAGAATTGTCTGCTGGCCTTGGTGCAGCTGCAGGTCCTGGTGGACCAATTGTTCACTCACATTGTCTGCAACATTAAATATACAGGCTGTAAATATTCCGGCTGCAGCACAATTAACATCATCAGCAACTACCTGCACCACGCCGCTCAAATATCAGAGTGAAAATGAATTGCTGCTTCATTGCTGCCAGGGGTTATGGGGAGAAGGCCGGAGAATGGGGCTAGGAGGGAGAGATAGATCAGCCATGATTGAATTGGGGAGTAGACTTGATGGGCCGAATGGCCTCATTCTGCTCCTCCCGACCTCTCCCCACAGCTGCTGTCAGAATAGCTTACGCGAGCCACTGCCTCACAGCACCAGAGATTTGGGTTTGATCCTGATCCCAGGTGCTGTCTGAGTGGGGAGTTTGCACGTTCTCCCTGTGACTGCATGGGTTTCCTCTGGGTGCTCCGGTTTCAATAGACAATAGGTGCAGGAATAGGCCATTCGAGCCAGCACCGCCACTAAATGTGATCATGGCTGATCATCCACAATCAGTACCCCGTTCCTGCCTTCATCCCATATCCTCTGACTCCGCTATTTTTAAGAGCCCTATCTAGCTCTCTTGAAAGCATTCAGAGAACCTGCCTCCACCACCCTCTGAGGCAGAGAATTCCACAGACTCACCACTCTCTGTGAGAAAGTGTTTCCTCGTCTCCGTTTCCTCCCACATCCCAAAGACGTGCGGGTTTGCAGATTAATCGGCCCTCTGTAAATTGCCCCTAGTGTGTAGGGAGTGGATCAGAAGTGGGATAACATAGAACTAGCGTGATCGATGGTCAGCGTGGACTGGGTGGGCCAACGGGCCTGTTTCCATGTTGTACCCCACTGGGTCACAGTGACTGCACTCGAGGGCAGGATTAAACCCGGATCTCTGGCGCGGTGAGGCAACGCTGGGCTCTACCTGTCATGTCACCTTCCAGAGGGGAAACTTCAGCCATTTCTCATTCCACGGAGGCTCCCTGACCTGCAGATCAAGTCCGGTCTGCCTTATTGATGGCAACTCACCCACGGTTAGTGTGATGCCCTCAATCAGCTCGGCAATCAGTTGGTGCCCACCAGCAGGGACCGCCCTTCCTTGGGCCAGCTTCTCCAGGTTTGCATTGATGGAGGACTCCACATCCTGCCGCCAAGCCTCGAGCTGCTCTTGCTGCTGTAGCAGCAACTTCTGGCTGTTAACCAGCTTCTCCAGTGAAGCAGCAGTCAGCTCTCTCAGCTCCGCTTGCCCATCCTGGAACAGATTTGACAGACATGACAACTGCAGAAGACAGTGGCAGGACACACCACACTCAGAATACTAGACAGAATACTAGAGTTCTGATCGCCCAGCTCTGGTAAGGTGGTCATTCAGGCTGGAATGGGAGCAGTGGAGAGTCCCTCGGATGTTACCAGGACTGGAGGGCTTGAGTTAGGAGAGGCTGGGAGTGTTTGCTCTACAGTATAAGATGCTGAGGGGTGATGTTATAGTGGTATGCAAAAACCTAGAGTAACTCAGCGGGACAGGCAGCATCTCTGGAGAGAAGGAATGGGTGATGTTTCGGGTCGACACCCTTCTTCAAACTGAAGTCTCAACCCAAAACGTCACCCATTCCTTCTCTCCAGAGATGTTGCCTGTCCCACTGAGTTACTCCAGCATTTTGTGTCTACCTACAGCTTAAACCAGCATCTGCAGTTCCTTCCTACACATGATGCTATAGAGGTAAATAAAACCACGATATGTTATAGAGGTATATAAAACTATGATGGGCTTGGATGGGTCTCAGTCTTTTTCCTGGGTTAGGAATAACAAACTAGAAGACAGAGATTGGAGGCAAGATGGGTGCTGGGCATGAGTGGTTAGCTGCCAGAGGAAACTGTGAACGCAGGTTCAATTATAATGTTCAAAAGAAGTTTGAAAAGGTCACGTATGAAAGATTTGTTGGGATATGGGCCAAACACGGGCAATGGGACTAGCTTGGTGACATCTTGGTTGGCGTGGGCCAGTTGGGCAGATGGGCCTGTTAGCATGCTGCATAACTATGACTGTTGCATTAAGCAAAGGCGCTTCAGCCAAGGGTGACACGGTGGTGCAGCGGTAGTTTACAGCACCAGACACCCGGGTTCCATCCTAACTACGGGTGCTGTCTGTACGGAGTTTGTACATTCTCCCCTTGACCTACGTGGGTTTTCTCCGGGTGCTCCAGCTTCCTCCCACACTCCAAAGACGTACAGGCTACAGGTTAATTGGCTTTGGTAAAGATTGTAAATGGTCGTGGGTGTCTGTCTGTCTGGCTGCGTCTTTCTGTCTCTGTGTGCGTGTGTAATGCTGGTCGGCATGGACAGTGGGCTGAAGGGCCTGTTCCCGTGCTGTATCTCTGAACTGAAGAAGGAGGGCTAGGGTCGGAGGAAGGGGAGCACATTTACCTTCAGGATGTTCATGACTTCCAACAGACAGGAGGGTGCGTGTGCCGAGCAGTTGGTGGTGGTCTCGGCGCGTGGCCTGAGGTGTTGCTGCCGGTCGGCGTGGCACAGAGCGCCGGCATGGTTTCTCACCATGTGGTAGGCTTTACGCGTGGCGGCATCCATGCCCTGCGTACAACCAGACAGTGCCTCGGGGACAGGAGGAAAAGCACAGTCACACAGACATACAGGTGCAAGCTCTTTGGCTCGGAATAATCAAATCAATAGACAATAGCGGCAGGAGTAGGCCATTGGCCCCTTCGAGCCAGCACCACCATTCAATGTGATCATGGCTGATCATCCCCAATCAGTACCCCGTTCCTGCCTTCTCCCCATATCCCCCGACTCCAAGTGGGCGCAAAGTGAAAACGCACAACTTTACTTCAGTGTTGCAAAGAAAAACACACTGAATAAGCACCCTAAATAACTGCTCTCAAGCAATTTGACACAAGCCTCCAGTCTTAGGAAGGCCACACTGCATAGACCAGTAAAGTAGATGTGTAGTTTAGATTAGTTTCTTGTCACGTGTACCGAGGTACATCGAGAAGCTTTTGTTGCGTGCTAACCAGTCAGCGGAAAGACTCTACTCGATCACCCATCTTTGCTCCATGGGAGATGCTGAGAGTTCGGGCCCCTCGTGTGAGGAGTAGAGGGGAGGACCCCTAAACCCCATCATCTCCACAGGACAGAGTTCGGCCCCATCATTTGAGGATGGTGTAGATGGTTTATGCATGCAACCTATAACGTAGCTACCTTAATACCATGCCTACCCATATCAGTATAACTGTGAGATCCTCCCTTTGTTCCTCCCTGTTGGTTCCAGCACGCCTGAAGACTAGATGCAGTCAGTGCTGGGACGTGTGTGCCATGTGCTATAATAAAGGACTCAGTAAAGGTCACAGTGTGTTAGACATCACTCCTTTACATGGTGTCAGAAAGTAAGCCTAGCACCTCCTGTTTATCGTTTTTTATTTCTCCCTTTTGTATCAGTTATTAATTTCATTTTGTCATGGCATCTTCATGCCGAAAGCCATCTCCCCTTGTTTTTGACGCTGATATTGCGGAACGATGGGCAACTTTTGTGTTGGACTTTAATCACTTTGTTAACATTGTACACCGAAATGACCCAGATGCGGTCAAAGCCTCCCTTCTGTTGAACCTTGCCGGTCCAGACGCCATGAAACGGGCTCAAGCTTTTGTCTACACTCCAGAGGTCCTGGATGACAACGACCAGGTCATCGCGCCGGCGGAATCTGCTAATGACCCGGTATGTCTCTTGCGCAAGTTTGCGGAGATTTGTGACTTGCCCTCCAACTGCATATTGGAGCGGGCTAGATTCTTTACTCATAAGCAGCAGCCTGATGAGCCTGTTGAGTGTTTTATCGCCGACCTGCACTACCTGGCTCAGCGGTGCCGTTTCGATACCATGCATGATCAACTCACCAGGGATATCCTGGTCACCGGCATGCTAGATCAGAAATTACGTGCAGATCTGCTTCAGAAGCCGGACCTCACTCTGACTCAGGCTATGCATGCCTGCCGTATCGCTGAGTTGGTTGTCCCGCCACATGGGCTGAGGGGGTCTGAAAACCGTACTGTAAATCTAACGGGCTTCGCCGTGCCTCGTCGCAGGCAGGACAATTTTCGCCCTCCGCTGCGTCCCGCCCGCACATCCAGGGTCCCGAGTACCAAGAAGTGCCCCAACTGCACTTATGTCCACTCCTTGCAGTCCCAGTGCCAGGCATTTGGAAAAGCCTGTAATTTCTGTGGTAAAATGAACCATTTTGCAGCTGTATGCCGCTCCCGTGGGAACGTTCCCCAACCTTCCAGACAATTAGAAACATAGAAATTAGGTGCAGGAGAAGGCCATTCGGCCCTTCGAGCCTGCACCGCCATTCAATATGATCATGGCTAATCATCCAACTCAGTATCCCGTACCTGCCTTCTCTCCATACCCTCTGATCCCTTTAGCCACAAGGGCCACATCTAACTCCCTCTTAAATATAGCCAATGAACTGGCCTCGACTACCCTCTGCGGCAGAGAGTTCCAGAGATTCACCACTCTCTGTGTGAAAAAAGTTCTTCTCATCTCGGTTTTAAAGGATTTCCCCCTTATCCTTAAGCTGTGACCCCTTGTCCTGGACTTCCCCAACATCGGGAGCAATCTTCCTGCATCTAGCCTGTCCAACCCCTTAAGAATTTTGTAAGTTTCTATAAGATCCCCTCTCAATCTCCTAAATTCTAGAGAGTATAAACCAAGTCTATCCAGTCTTTCTTCATAAGACAGTCCTGACATCCCAGGAATCAGTCTAGTAATAGTCTGCTTTCCTGTTTTTGCCACCAAAATGGATAACCTCACATTGATCCACATTATACTGCATCTGCCAAACATTTGCCCACTCACCCAGCCTATCCAAGTCACCTTGCAGTCTCCTAGCATCCTCCTCACAGCTAACACTGCCCCCCAGCTTAGTGTCATCCGCAAACTTGGAGATATTGCCTTCAATTCCATCATTCAGATCATTAATATATATTGTAAATAGCTGGGGTCCCAGCACTGAGCCTTGCGGTACCCCACTAGTCACTGCCTGCCATTGTGAAAAGGACCCGTTTACTCCTACTCTTTGCTTCCTGTTTGCCAGCCAGTTCTCTATCCACATCAATACTGAACCCCCAATGCCGTGTACTATAATTCCTAAACAACCTTCAGCAGGTTGATAATGACCTTGATTCTCAGTCTTCTGCCGACACTGCCCCCGACTCTGAGCTCAGCATTTCCATGGGAGACACCAGTATTTACACTCTCCTCCATAGCCGATCTCGCCTCCCCGATCCTTCTGTGCTCGTTACTGTGAACAACAAGTCCTTCTCTGTGAAGCTGGATACTGGTGCAAAAGTGAATGTTATGTCAACGTCACTGTTCAACAAGATAAGAAATAATGAGCTGTTGACTGCTGATCACTCTATCCTACGTGCTTATGGGGGAGAAGAGCTAACACCTGTGGGGAGGGCCACCTTCCACTGTGTGCTGCAGAAAGCATCCCGTGACCTGTCGTTCTTCATTCTGGATTGTGACTGCGTGACTCTTTTGAGTAATCAAGCCTGCCAGGACCTTGGTCTAGTGTCTTTCGACCGTACGGTCCACGAAGTGCAGGTGATGCTGAACCCACTCTCCGAGTACCCCGACCTCTTCGATGACAAATTGGGGAAGCTGCCTCTTGTGTACAAGATTGCTACTGACCCCTCTGTCACGCCTGTGATCCGTGCTGCACACAGGGTGTCATTCGCTATGAAGGACAAGGTGGCAGCCATGCTGAACAACATGGTTAAAATGGGGGTGTTGGAAGCCGTCAGCGATCCCACCGCGTGGGTCTCCACCATGGTCGCCACCATGAAGAAGGGTAAGAACGAAATACGGGTGTGCATCAACCCCAAGGATTTAAATATGGCTATAAAACGTCCCCACTACCCTATGCGGACTGTAGAAGAGGTTGCTGCCCAGGTCGGCCAGGCCACAGTATTTTCGGTCTTCGGTGCCAAAAGCTCGTTCTGGCAAATACCTCTGGACAAACGCTCATCAGACTTGACAACTTTTAGTACACCCTTCGGAAGGTTCAAGTTTTTACGAATGCCGTTCGGCATCAACTCTGCTAGCGAGGTGTTTCAGCTCTCCATGGAGCAACTGTTTGCAGGTCTGCCGTGTACCATTATTGTGGATGACATTCTTGTTTATGGGAGAGATACTGCTGAGCATGATCGCAACCTCCGACGGAGGTTGACCACGCTCGCCACATCAACCTGAAGCTGAACCCGTCTAAATGTAGGTTTCGTGTAGCTGAGGTGCCATATGTAGGTATGTTACAAAACCTACCTGAATCGTGGCTGAGCATCTGCCCTACCCCGTGTGCGCGATTTTGGCGCTGTTTAGAGGGGGCGGGTTTAAAACGCAATTTTTACTAGGCTGTTGCAATCGAAAATGTTCAGCCTAGTAAATCATTAACGGAAAATCGCTGAAAGACCCCGTCGCAAAAGGTATTATTAGTTTTTATGGCCTTGTAAAATAGTTATAGTAGTTTAAAAACCACTCTCTAAACTCGCAACCTCTCGCAGCCCCAGGGTTTTATAAAGCAAACAATTAAAGGTATGTACCTTATTTTTACATTAAATGGGGCTTCTTAAGAACCCTGTTATTAAAGTTTTCTTTAGCGAGTAGTTCATTTTGGGCTCTTTATATCCCGCAGTATTTTTCTGGGCACTTGAGGGCACAAATCCAGCGCATTGTGAACGTTCTAAACCAGCGCGTTCACAGGAACCCACTAGAAAGCCGATTTAAATTGACTTTAATTTACAGCAATTGAACACTAAATTCCTTCCATTTGGCCTATAAATTGATGTAAATGAGATTTAAAAATCATGTTTTATTGTGAATTATTTGTGAATATTATTTGGACACTTGGGCTATTTAAAAATGTTAATCATTTATTAAGAAATGGATAGATGTTTAGATCTAGTAATTGAAGTTTGAAATTAGCTACAATTGGGTAACTAACTAATTATATGCTTTAATTTCAGGTCATCCAAGTAAGATTATGTTATATTTGTTTCAGAATGCTTCAATCTATGATAACTGAAAATTTCATTCAGTTCTCTTAATTTTTAAGAAGGTTATGGGCTTTTGACTGTCCACGATCACAGCTTTTTTGTTATGTCCATAGAAAATCAATAGGGAACAAGATGCTAATTTCCGAGTATGAAAATGGCCATAACCTTTTTATTACTTGAGATATGAAAGTGAATTAGGTGTCAAATTAAACTTATTGTTATGCTTTATCTGATGGGATAAATTGCAGACTTGATTTTTTAAATCTCAAAATTTTGTAACATTGCTACCATATGTTGGCCACATTTTCACGTCCCGTGGGCTGAAACCCAATCCGCAAAAGACAAACGCTATCTCCGAGCTGCCTGCCCCGACTGATGTTACCAGCCTGCAGCGGTTCCTGGGTATAGTCAATTACCTGGGCAAGTTTATCCCGAACCTCAGCGATCTGAGTGCGCCTCTAAGGCAACTGACAAAGAAGGACATTGCTTGGTTCTGGTTCCCCCAACACCAGCAGGCTTTTGATCTCCTCAAAACGAAGCTGATCAGCACACCGACTCTACGGTTCTTCAATCTACAACGTCCAATCGTAGTGACGTGCGATGCTTCCCATTTTGGACTCAGTGCTGCCTGCCTGCAGCTCTATGGTGATGGCTCGCTGCAGCCCATATCCTATGCCTCGCGGACTATGACGGACACCGAGCAGCGCTATGCTCAAATAGAGAAGGAGCTTCTGGCAGTTGTGTTTGCCTGCTCCAAATTTAAGGACTTCCTTTTCGGTGCCAGGTTCACCGTCGAGACGGATCATCAACGTTTAGTGACTATCCTCAACAAGCCAATCCACGTCGCCCCGGCCAGACTGCAGCGGATGATGTTGCAACTACAGCAGTTCGACTTCAAGATCGTGTACAAGAAGGGCACTGAGATGCACGTGGCTGACGCCCTGTCCAGAGCCCCCCAGTCCTCCTGTGACAGACATCCCTACGAACAGGAGGACTTGCAGGTTCTCAACATCAATTTCGTTCCCTCCAAACAGCTGCAGTGCCTGGTTGAGCACACTGCCAACGACCCCGATCTGCAACAGCTTGCTGCTGTCATCAGGCGCGGGTGGCCTGACAAGCGCACCTCGTTGCCTGCGGGTGTACTTCCTTTCTTTCTGGTTCGCGATGAACTGGTGCTCCGGGGTGGGATCATCATCAAGCGTCACAAGGTGGTCGTCCCTGCATCCCTGTATGCTTCGTACTACACCGCTGCCCACATGGGGCACCCAGGAGCCGATGCCACGGTCTCACATGCCCAAGAACAGTACTATTGGCCTGGCATGGCAATGTACATTAAGGCCCGTGTAGCCTCCTGCCCTGATTGCAACTCCCTTGCCCCTCACCAGCAGCGCCAGCCGCTTCTACAACAGCCAGCCCCTAACATGCCCTGGTCATCGCTGGCCGCAGACATTTTTGATTGGCTTGTTAAGCAATACCTAGTGTTGGTTGATTCCTACTCGAACTGGTTCGGTTGACCTTCTCCCTGCCATCACCTCTGAGATGGTCATCAACAAGCTGCGCCGACACTTTGCCACCTTTAGGTCCCCGGTCCGTTTGCAGACCGACAACGGCCGTCAGTTCACCAGCGCTGAGTTCAAGGCTTTTGCCGTGAAGTGGAACTTCACTAATTTCACCAGCAGCCCAGAATACCCGCAGAGCAATGGCCTGGCCGAGCGTGCTGTCCGCAGCGCCAAGACCTTGCTCGAACAGTCTCGTCTCTCCAACAGTGATTTCTACCAGGGCTTGTTGAACCTCCGTAACATTTCCAGGGACAGTACCATGAGATCCCCTGCTCAACGTCTGATGTCACGAGTTCTTCGCCCTCCAATGCCGATCGCACAACAATCCTTGGTGCGAAAGGTCCTTCAGCCTGCTTCTGTCCAGCAACGGATTGCTCAACGGCATGAAGTTCAGCGCCGCTCCCACGACAAGTCCTGCCGCCCCCTGTCACCTCTGCTGCCTGGCCAGGTCGTTCATTTGCAGACTTCCACCAGTTTCTCCCGACTCGCAACCGTGGTCGGAGTGGACAATTCGCCACGGTCCTTCTTGGTGGACTTTGAAGGGACTATCTATCGCCGCAGCCGCCAGCACCTGCTGGCTGTCAACGAGCCTAAGCCAACCCTGCGGCCCCGCATGCTCCTCGGTTGCGTTTCGAGCCTGCTCCCACTAACTACCCCTCCACTCGCATGCCCCCATCTGCCTCGCCGCAATCCCCTCACCATGCTCCTCCGGGTTTCTCAACCCCTGTCCGATCCTCCCCTTCCCGTGCTTCTCTCTCTCTGCCTGCTCCGATCTCTCCTGCACAGTCCTCTTCCCCGGGCTCTCCTGTGGCGGTTGGCTCCCCTTCCGCATTCCAGGCTGCGTCTCCGCCTGCGTTCTCCATTCCAGCTGTTCCTGCTCCTCCTCCTCTTCTTTCTGGTGGGGAGGGTGAGGGTGCCATGCGCACCCGCTCGGGTCGGGTTGTCAGACCACCTGACCGTTACGGTGATTTTGTTTAGATTTGCAGGTTTTGTATAATCTCCCTGCTACTGTTGTATCTTTGATTTCTTAATTTCCTAACGGTAAGGATGTACATGGTTTATGCATGCAACCTATAACGTAGCTACCTCAATACCACTAACCACGCCTACCCATATCAGTATAACTGTGAGATCCTCCCTTTGTTCCTCCATGTTGGTTCCAGCACGCCTGAAGACTAGATGCAGTCAGTGCTGGGACGTGTGTGCCATGTGCTATAATAAAGGACTCAGTAAAGGTCACAGTGTGTTAGACATCACTCCTTTACAGACGGGAACTGTAGATGCTGGTTTAAACCCAAGACAGACTCAAAATATTGGAGTAACTCAGAGGGACAGGCAGCATCTCTGGGGAAAAAGCATAAGTGACGTTTTGGGTCAAGATGCTTCTTCAGACTTGACCTGAAACGTCACCTCCTTTTCTCCTGACCCGCTGGGTAGCTCTAGTATTTTGCGTCTATCTCCAAGTAGCTATCCAAGGAGATATCTCCAAGTAGGCAGTTACTGGCAAGAACCATAATAGTGTTGATGTACAGGGGGATCTTAGGCTTCAAGTCAGCTTCACATAGAGGGTGGGAGCGATATGGAATGAGCTGCCGTTGAGGGCAATATGGAACAAGCTGCCGTCAGTAGTTGAGGCAGCTACTGTCACAGTTAAAAGATATTTGGGCAGGAATAGATAAGGTCGTCAAAAGGGCTTTTGGCACATTGGCCTTCATCAGTCAGAGTATTGAGTATAGAAGTTGGGGGGCTCATGTTGCAGTTATACAAGACGTTGGTGAGACCACATTCAAATATTGTGCACAGTTCTGGGCACCGTGTTATAGGAAATATGTCAGGCTGGAGCTGGTACAGAGAGGATTTAAGGCCCTGTCCCACTTTCCCGAGTCACTCACAAACTCTCGGAGAATTATAGTAATAGCCATTCGTAGTTATTATTCGTGGGCATTTTTCAACATTTTGAAAAAAGTCCCTACTTACCTGATGCCCCGAGTTACATAGAAACATAGAAAATAGGTGCAGGAGGAGGTAATTCGACCCTTCAAGCCAGCACCGCCATTCATTGTGATCATGGCTGATCGTCCCCTATCAATAACCCATGCCTGCCTTCTCCCCATATCCCTTGACTCCACTAGCCCCTAGAGCTCTATCTAACTCTCTCTTAAATCCATCCAGTGACTTGGCCTACACTGCCCTCTGTGGCAGGGATTTCCATAAATTCACAACTCTCTGGATGAAAAAGTTTTTTCTCACCTCAGTCTTAAATGACCTCCCCTTTATTCTAAGTGTGGCCCCTGGTTCTATATTCTATGCAGATCTGGTTGTTCCATTACAGGAATAGATGTGGAGGCTTTGCAGAGGGTTTGCAGACTTGGATTAGCAGAATGATGTCTGCAATGTTGGCTATAAGGAGAGGTTGGACTAACATGGATCATTTTCTCTAGAGCAGAGGTTGAGGGGAGAACTGATGGAAGTATATGAAACTATGAGGCATAGATAGGGAAGAGAGTCAGAACCTTCTTTCTGCACTTGGCTTCAACAAATTGCCCCTAGTGTGTAGGACACAAAAATATGATAACAAAGCAGTAGTAGACGTTTGATCGATGATCAGCATGGACATTGTGGGCTGTAACCAAGATGGCGCCCAAGCTATGTGACTCTCTGCATGTTAGTCCCAGTAGTCCCAATGAGCAGTCACTCATTGCAATCACTCCACGCTTTCAAACCACCACGCATTTCTTACCATTCCCTTTACACTTCACTGTACCTCAGTACACGAGACAATAAACTAAACCGAACTGCAGGGCATGTTTCCACACTGTATCTCTAAACTCTTAACAAACTAGAACTTTTAAGCATTTTTTTGTGTCTATCTTTGGTTTAAACCAGCATTGCAGTGCCTTCGAGCATTAAACTGCTTTGCTTGTGTACGGGCCAACAACAGTTCTCAAGATGCGTACGATTTGGAGCCAAGCACATGGCAAATGTTTCTAAAGGAACTGCAGATGCTGGTTTAAACCGAAGATAGACACCAAAAGCTGGAGTAACTCAGTTGGACAGGCAGCAACTACTGGAGAGAAGAAATGGGTGACGTTTCGGGTCGAGACCCTTCTTCAGACTGGGTGACATTTTGGGTCAAGACCCTTTAGAAAGCATATAATATATATGAAACATCACCTATCCACATTCTCCAGAGATGCTGCCTGACCCGTTGAGTCACTCCAGCCTTTTGTGTCTGCATGCCAAATGTTATTTGGTTTACATGGGCGAGACATGGGAGATGGTAGAGTTTTTAAATAACAAAAGGCTCAAGACATTTCCTCAACCCTACTCCCACAGCTCATGGCTATAAGCTTCAAGGTAGTGTTCACCACTGTCCTCCCCTCTGCCCACAACATTAGCAGAAGCCCCCGTTACCATGCAGGAGTAGGTTGGACGGTGCTCAGCAGCTGCTCGGCAGTTGAATAAGGCCATCCCAAGCTTGGAAAGGTGCTCTTCCGAAAGATCACTGCAGGACAGCGTCAACTCGCCCAACACCTGCAGCAAGGAAACCCAAATTCAATCAGACACACATAAAATACTGGGGTACCTCAGCAGGTCAGTCAGCATCTCTGGAGAATGAGGATAGATTACATTTCATATATATCATATACATACATATATTATAGAAACATACAAAATTGTTGCTGATTCAATGGCTGGACATCCAACGTGGAGCCAGGCCTTTTGGCCCATTGAGCCAATGCTAGCCCGCAGCCATATAAAATTCTTAAGGGATTGGACAGGCTAGATGCAGGAGAAATGTTTCCCGATGTGGGGGGAAACCAGAACTAGGGGTCACAGTTTAAGAATAAAGGGTAGGCCATTTACGGCTGAGATGAGGAAAAACCTCTTCACCCAGAGAGTTGTGAATCGCTACAATCCCTTAATGATTTTATACAGCTGAGGGCTAGCATGGGCTCAATGGGCCGAAGGGCTCCACGTTGGATGTCCAGCTATTGAATCCGCAACAGCCTTTTATTGCCACACCATTTCTCCCTCTCAAGCCCATCCCGTTCCTGTACTAAACACGGGGGAGGGTGTCACTCGGCCCATCGGTCCGTGCTAGTCCCCGGGTGATGGTCTCACCGCCCGCTGGCAGCCGTCCAGCTCGGCAGGGCCGGCGGTGGCTCCTCGGACTCGCTCCTCTCGACGAGGGGCAGGGGCGGCTGGAGGAAGAAGCTGCCGGAGGAGGCGGCGGCGAGGTGGCAGGCGAGGCCGAGCAGGAGGAGGGAGCGGCGGAGACCCATGGTGGAGACCACGACCGCTGCCCACTGGCCGGCCGTTTAAAACCCGGCGCCGTCACGTGTCACCCCGGACCGTCCCCCGTCACGTGTCACCCGGGACCACCCGTCACGTGTCACCCCGGACACCCACCATCACGTGTCAAGATACCTCCCTTCACCACCGTCATGTGTCACCATACACATGTCACCCTGGACCCCCACGTCACGTGTCAACATGTCACCCCCTCCCTCCGCACGTGTCACCGTGCACCTCCTCCGTCACGTGGCAGTCGACAACCCTCCCCCATCACATGTCACTCTGGGGCAGGGAAATCTACTGAGGCGGCGCGGGAGACACGCCCTCTTCTCCCAGCTGCAGCAAACGTCGGATCAAACCAAAGATCTTATAGCGCATCTTTGGATCAAACCGTGCAATCTCCCTTCCCGTCCCCGTGCAATCTCCCCGTCCCCGTGCAAACCCCCCCCCCCCCCCCCCCCCCCTCCCCGTGCAATCTCTCCCGTCCCCGTGCAATCTCTCCGTCCCCGTGCAATCTCCCCGTCCCCGTGCAAACCCCCGTCCCCGTGCAAACCCCCCCCCTCCCCGTGCAATCTCCCCCGTCCCCGTGCAATCTCCCCCGTCCCGTGCAATCTCCCCCGCCCCGTGCAATCTCCCCCGTCCCCGTGCAATCTCCCCCGTCCCCGTGCAATCTCCCCGTCCCCGTGCAATCTCCCCCGTCCCCGTGCAATCTCCCCGTCTCCCGTGCAATCTCCCCGTCCCCCCCGTGCAATCTCCCCTCCCCGTGCTTTCTCCCCCGTCCCCGTGCAAACTCCCCGTCCCCGTGCAAACTCCCCGTCCCCGTGCAATCTCCCCTCCCGCACTCCCCCCCGTCCCCGTGCAATCTCCCCCGTCCCCGTGCAAACTCCCCCCGTCCCCGTGCAAACCCCCGTCCCCGTGCAAACCCCCCGTCCCCGTGCAAACCCCCCGTCCCCGTGCAAACCCCCGTCCCCGTGCAAACCCCCCGTCCCCGTGCAAACTCCCCGTCCCCGTGCAAACCCCGTGCAAACCAAAGATACTAGAATATTTGGTGCAAACCCCGGCGTCGCCATGGAAGCGGAAGAGAGCGTGGGCCTGGTGGGCGCGGGGAGGATGGCGCTCGCCATCGCCACCGGCATCCTGGCCGCAGGTAAACACGGGTGGAGGGGGCAGGTAGAGGGAATGGGCTTGTGGGGGTGGGGGACAGGGAGGGTGTTGGGGTGAGGTAAGAGATGGCAGAGGGTGCAGGCTATGTGTGGGTGGGGGAGAAGGCAAAGGCAGGGATATAGTTTAAGCAATGTTACAACATTTTGAGATTTTAACACATAATTCGCTTTCATATCTTCAGTATTAAGAAAGTTATGGTCCTTTCATACTCGGAAATTAGCATCTTGTTCCCTATTGCTTTTCCATTGACTTAACACAAAAGCTGTGATCGAGGACAGACAAAAGCCCAGAGAACTGAAAGAAATGTTCAGATTCAGATTCAATTTTAATTGTCATTGTCAGTGTACAGTACAGAGACAACAAAATGCTTTAGCATCTCCCTTGAAGAGCGACATAGCAAACGATTTGAATAAAAAAAATAATAAGTGTCCGGAGGGGGGGGGGGGGGGGGGGGTGGTGATTGGCAGTCACCGAGGTACGTTGTTGAGTAGAGTGACAGCCGCCGGGAAGAAGCTGTTCCTCGACCTGCTGGTTCGGCAACGGAGAGACCTGTAGCGCCTCCCGGATGGTAGGAGGGTAAACAGTCCATGGTTGGGGTGAGAGCAGTCCTTGGCGATGCTGAGCGCCCTCCGCAGACAGCGCTTGCTTTGGACAGACTCAATGGAGGGGAGCGTGGAACCGGTGATGCGTTGGGCAATTTTCACCACCCTCTGCAATGCCTTCCGGTCGGAGACAGAGCAGTTCCCATACCATACTGTGATGCAGTTGGTAAGGATGCTCTCGATGGTGCAGCCGGTAGAAGTTCACCAGGATCTGAGGAGACAGGTGGACCTTCTTCAGTCTCCTCAGGAAGAAGAGACGCTGATGAGCCTTCTTGATCAGAGTAGAGGTATTGTGGGTCCAAGAGAGGTCATCGGAGATGTTGACTCCCATGTTCAGTTATAGGGTGATTTCACGAAAGTTCACTGGAGCGTAGATCCGCACCCACGTGACCGAAAATTTAAAGTGGAGTACGTGCGATACTTCCGGTACATGTTAGTGAATGGGAAAAACACGCACTTTCACACCCGTTAAAAACATCGAAAACGACCAGTTTTTGAGCTGCAATTTATTGTGCCAGTCGGGGTGACCGTGAGGCACAGCTACCTAAATTTACAGTCCAAAAAAAAAGATAGAAACTAAGGTAAATTCAAGAGGGAGCTGAAGGTGCAAAACCAGCGGAAGTGCTCAGCGGACATTTGTCGTGGAGATTTAAAGATCCAAAATATCGGGAATTATCGCGTTTGCTCGCTGCATTTCATCAAAAGTAAGGCATTATTGACTTTTTTATCTTTATTCATTTGTTATATGAAAAGTTTTAAAAGTGAAAAATCCATCAGTAAAATTGCAAAATCGCCCATGGTTCTCAGGTGGGTTTTAACATGCAAAATGAAAACGCTTCTGAAGCTACATTTACCATTTAAATAATCGTAAACTATCAATGCGTTTTGAAATAAATTTTCCTCAGATGCAAGCTAAGGAATGGGATAATTGTCAGCTGTTAGTTGAACAAAATCAGGACATTTTATTATTTGCCAAAATATATTTCTCAATGTTTCTTGTTTAAAGCCTGCACATTCACCCAAACTACTTATTTATTTATTTATTTATTTATCATCTAATAACAGACAAGCCTGCAGCATGGAATGATGTCAACAATCCTGATTTTGGCAAATAATAAAATGTCCTGATTTTGTCCAACTAACAGCTGACAATTATCCCATTCCTTAGCTTGCATCTGAGTAAAATTTATTTCAAAACGCATATACAGGGAGAAGAGAATGGGGCCATGGATGGAACCTTGTGGAACCCCACAGCAGAGATTAGCTGGGGAGGAGAAAGAGTTGCCTATGTTAGTCGAGAAACTCCTACCTTTGAGGTAGGAGATGAACCAGCTCAGGGCAGTGCCATCAATACAACCCCGTACTGGAGACGGTCAATTAGGATGGTGTGGTCGACAGTATCAAATGCTGCACTGAGGTCAAGAAGGAGCAGGATTGTACAGTCGCCGGAGTCAATGGTGAGCAGTTGGTCATTATGTACCTTCAACAAGGCAGACTCTGTGCTATGGTGAGCCCTGAAACCTGATTGGAAAGTTTCCAAAATAATGTTTTGGTGAAGGTAAGGTATAAGGTAAAATTACCTTTTCAAGGGCTTTTGAGAGGAAAGGCAGGTTTAGAAATGGGTCTGTAGTTGCTTGGCAAGGTGGGGTCGAGGTTAGGTTTTTTCAGGAGGGGCTAGACCACCGCATGCTTGAAGCAGGTAGGTACAGTGCCAGTGGCCAGAGAGCTGTTGAAGATGGCGAGGATGCTGGGACCAGCTGTTGTAATGACGTATTGTGGCATTCTGAAACAAATATTAAACAATCTTACTTTGATGACCTGAAATTAAAGCATATAATTAGTTAGTTACCCAATTGTAGCTAATTCCAAAATTAATTTACTAGATCTAAACATCTATCCATTTCTTAAGGAAAGATTAACATTTTTAAATAGCCTAAGTGTCCCAAAGAACATTCACACAAGAATTTACAATAAAACATGATTTTAAAATCTCATTGACATTAATTTATAGTCCTAATGGAAGGGATTTAGTGTTCAATTGCTGTAAATAATGGCCATTTAAATCAGCTTGCGTGTGGAACGCGATGGTTTGGAACGTTGCCATTGCGGTGAATTTGAAGCCCATGTCGGCATGAAAGATACTGCAGGATTGAATGGGCCACCAAGTCAGCTACTCACAACATAAAATTTTGTATAAAGGGATCTTAAGAAGCCCTTTTTAATGTAAAAATAAACAACCTACCTTCCGTTGTCCCCAACATGAGATCCATCCCGTTGTCGGGGTTCACGGCTTTAGAGGGTGATTTTTAATTTACTATAACAATTAAATAACCCAATTTAGTTTAAAAATACCTGCAGCGAACGAATGTTGCAGCGATTTTTTGTCAGCAACTAAGTAGGCTGAACAACATCGATTTCAACAGCCTAGAGAAAATCGTGTTTTAAAACCCCGCCCCCCTCTCAAAGGCGCCAAAGTCGCGCACACGGGCAACTCCACTGAAGGTACATTTTGCAACATACCTATATAGTTTAGTTTAGAGACACAGTGTTGAAACAGCCCTTCGGCAGACCGTAGCAACTCTGTACAGACAGCACCCTTGGTCAGGAATGAACCTGGGTCTCTGGTGCTGTGAGGCAGGAACTCTACCACTGTGTCACCCTAAGTGTCTAATCGAATTTTTAATCCACTCTACCAAGCCCACATGAATGTCAGAGGTCTGTGTAGGAAGGAACTGCTGATGCTGCTTTAATCCGAAGATAGACACAAAAAGCTGGAGTGACTCAGCGGGACAGGCAGCATCTCTGGAGGAATGGGTGACGTTTCGGGTCGAGACCCTTCTTCAGATTGGTTAGGGGATAAGGGTAACGAGATATAGATGGTGATGTGGAGAGATAAAGAACAATGAATGAAAGATATGCAACAAAGTAACGATGATAAAGGAAACAGGCCATTTGCTGTTTGTAGGGTGAAAATGAGAAGCTAGTGATTAGAAATGTTACTACATTTTGAAATTTTAAAAATCAAGTCTGCAATTTATCCCATCAGATAAAGCATATAAAGAAGTTTAATTTGACACCTAATTCACTTTCATATCTTCGGTATTAAAAATGTTATGGCCATTTTCATACTCTGAAATTAGCATTTTGTTCCCTATTGCTTTTCCATTGACTGAACACAAAAGCTGTGATCAAGGACAGTCAAAAGCCCATAACTTTCTTAAACATTAAGAGAACTGAAAGAAATCTTCAGTTATTATAGATTGAAGCATTCTGAAACAAATATGAATCAATCTTACTTGGATGACCTGAAATTAAAGCATATAATTAGTTAGTTACCCAATTGTAGCTAATTCCAAAATTCAATTACTAGATCTAAACATCTATCCATTTCTTAAGGAAAGATTAACATTTTTAAATAGCCTAAGTGTCCAAATAACATTCACACAAGAATTAACAATATAACATGATTTTAAAATCTCATTGTCATGAATTTATAGGCCAAATGGAGGGAATTTAATGTTTAATTCCCGTAAATTAATGGCCATTGAAATAATCTAGCGAGTGGGTTTTTGTAGAACGCGATCGATTGGAATGTTGCGGGTGCAGTGAATTTAAACCCCATATCGGCAGGAAAAACACTGCCGGTTCGTATGGAGCCATAATCACATTTTTGCCAAGGAAATTTTGATTAGAGTCAACCTAAGTAGCAAGTTTATATGTAAAATACACGACTTACCTTATGTTTTGGCCCCAACGTGAGATCCCTCCCATTGTTGTTGTTGACGACGTTAGAATCGCGTTTTTATTTTACTCCAGCGATTAAATTGTCACTCGATTTTTTTTTTATAAACTTCCGAAAATGCAAGTCGGAACGATTTTCCAGCATCAGGTAGCAGCCCGAGAAAATATATCTCTGACAGTCAGGAGAAAATGGCATTTTAATCCCGCCCCCCCCTCCCCCCTCAAAGGCGCCAAAGTCGCACACCACGGCCAGTGGCAGAACTGCAGTGCCGCTGAAGGTAAGTATTGTAACATACCTACTAGTGTGACTTGGGTGGGGGAGGGATAGACAGAGAGGGAATGCCGGGGCTACCTGAAGTGACAGAAATCAATATTCATACCACTGGGCTGTCAGCTGCCCAAGTGAAATATGAGATGCTGTTCCTCCAATTTGCGTTTAGCCTCACTCTGACAATGGAGGAGATCTAGGACAGAAAGGTCTGTGTAGGAATGGGATGGGGAATTAAACTGTCCAGCAACCGGGAGATCAGGTTGGTTCAGGCGGGCTGAGCGAAGGTGTTCCGTGAGACGATCGCCCAGTCTGTGTTTGGTCCACATCTTGAACAATGGATACAGTGGATGAGGTTGGAGGAGGTGCAACTAATGTTTGGATCAGCCGATGTTGAGGGATGGTGCTGACTGCTTCACTGGTGGTCAGGCAATGGGAACATCGGGTGCAGGAGCGGAGACCTCAAATCTAACACTAAATATCTTTTCCTCCTTAGGAAACGTCAAGCCTGAAGAAATAATAGCTTCAGCCCCATCAGACAACAACTTGTGCAAGTTCAAGGTGAGGTGGTGTGGGAAGGCACAGGGTTGTAGCTGTGACCTCAAAGCTTTCATGTTTCACGTATCTTGTGTATTATGACTGTTGGCAGATCAATTTCCCTCCTGGGATCAATAAAGTTCTATCGTATCGTATTGTAAAGAGACAAGAGGGCTGGAGAGATGGGCAGGCACAACAGTAGCTGTTTGTGGTTTCATAAATAATGTCAAGTTATTTAGTTTCAAACCTGGTTTAAGGACTATCGAGGATGCAACGTTGCAGATAAAGCCGCAGTCTTCGAGAACCCCTGTTAACATTCCCACACCCCAGGTAACCCCCGCATGCGCTGGCTAACCTCCTCCAGGTACTGCGTCTGCATTAGGCAGTAAGAAAGCGAATGGTATGTTAGCTTTCATTGCAAAAGGATTTGAGTATAGGAGCAGGGAGTTCTACTGCAGTTGTACAGGGTCTTGGTGAGACCACACCTGGAGTATTGCATACAGTTTTGGTCTCCAAATCTGAGGAAGGACATTATTGCCATAGAGGGAGTGCAGAGAAGGTTCACCAGACTGATTCCTGGGATGTCAGGACTGTCTTATGAAGAAAGACTGGATAGACTTGGTTTATACTCGCTAGAATTTAGGAGATTGAGAGGGGATCTTATAGAAACTTACAAAATTCTTAAGAGGTTGGACAGGCTAGATGCAAGAAGATTGCCCCGATGTTGGGAATCCAGGACAAGGGGTCACAGTTTAAGGATAAGGGGGAAATCCTTTAAAACCGAGATGAGAAGAACTTTTTCACACAGACAGTGGTGAATCTCTGGAACTCTCTGCCACAGAGGTAGTTGAGGCCAGTTCATTGGCTATATTTAAGAGGAGTTAGATGTGGCCCTTGTGGCTAAGGGGATCAGAGGGTATGGAGAGAAGGCAGGTACGGGATACTGAGTTGGATGATCAGCCATGATCATATTGAATGGCGGTGCAAGGCTCGAAGGGCCGAATGGCCTACTTCTGCACCTAATTTCTATGTTTCTATTAGCTCAACATAGACTGTAAACACAGGGACTATTCTACATCCCCTATCCTTAGCTCATGCTCCGTAGAATGAATCTTGTTAAGTAGTAAATGTAGCAGGACTTACAAAAGGTCGCAAAATGACAAAAATACAATAGATGCATTGTCCATTCTTTCTTTCGTGTCCATCTTCCATGTTTCAAATGTTGACCTCGCTGTCATCGTCCGTCCTGAAAAGGACGCAAGCTTCCGGCGATAATCAGTGAAAGCCGTCACTTGTCGCAATAGATGATGGTGGTAGCAGAATTAGCTCAGGATACTTCCAGTTTCCAGCCCCACGACCTGGACGCTTCTGCTACTGGGCCAATTCAGTTACTATAGCCAAACAAGTATATACACTGTGAAACACAAAATTAAGGTCACAGCCTAGTAAATATACTTAACATATTGACTTGAACACCTGATGGTCAGCTTTTAGCACACTGTAGATTTACCTGGTCAATGTGTCTCTGTATAGTTAGCTGACAAAGTATCTGTATTTGGGATCCCTCCCTCACTCTCATCCCTCGCATGATAACGCAGTAGTGCTGTCTGTCCCTGGGGTTGCAGTTTCCAATCCACGATGGGGAACTTGGGCATGTCTCCAGTGACTTATGAGAGTAGGCTGGGTCTCTATTCCCTGGAGTGCAGGAGGATGAGCGTTGATCTTATAGAGGTGTATGAAATCATGAGAGGAATAGATCGGTAGATGCACAGAATCTCTTGCCCAGAGTAGGGGAATCGAGGACCAGAGGACATGGGTTCAAGGTGAAGGTGAAAAGATTTAATAGGAATCTGAGGGGTAACTTTTTCCACACAAAGAATGGTGGGTGTATGGAACAAGCTGCCAGAGGAGGTAGCTGAGGCTGGGACTATCCCAACGTTTAAGAAACAGTTAGACAGGTGCATGGATAGGACAAATTGGAGGGATATGGACCAAACGCGGGCAGGTGGGACTAGGGTGTTGGAAAGAACTGCAGATGCTGGTTTACATCGAAGGTAGACACAAAGTGCTGTAGTAACTTAGCGGGTCAGGCAGCAGCTCTGGTGAGTAGGATTGGGACTAGTGTAGCTGGGGCATGTTGACCGGTGTGGGCCAGTTGGGCTGAAGGGCCTGTTTCCACGTGTTTCCACGCTGTATCACTCTCTGACTACAGCATGGAAACAGGCCGAGTCCACACCAGCCATCGATCACCCGTTCACACTAGCTCTATCTTATCCCACTTTCTCATCCACTCCCGACACAAGGGGCAATTTACAGAGGGCCGATTAACCTACAGAGCCGCAAGTCTTTGGGATGCGGGAGGAAACCGGAGCACCCAGAGAAAACCCACGCGCTCACTGGGAGAACGTGCAAACTCTGTACAGACAGCCTGCGGGGTCGGGATTGAACCCGGGTCTCTGGCTGTGTGGGAGAGGCTCTGTTTAGTGGCACAGTTGGTAGAGCCGCTGCCTCATGGCGCCAGAGACCGGGTTCCGTCCTGACCTCAGGTGCTGTCTGTGTGGAGTTTGCCCGTTCCCCAAGTTGCTATGTATGTTTCAAGTGCAGGAAAATGGGATTAATAGGGATGGGTCAGTGGAGAAAATGGCTGGTTTCCATGCGGCTAGAAAGATCTAGAGGGACATATGGGCCAAATGCGGGCAAATGGGACTAAGATGGGGCATCTTGGTCACATAGATGGGTTGGGCTGATAGATTGACATGTCACAGTGGGGTTTTTTGTTTTGCAAATCATACACAACGTATGCAAAGAGTCACCACGCATATGGTGCTGACAATGTATTTATTATAGTGGTGCAGTGGTGGATTGCTGCCTCACAGCGCCAGAGACCCGGGTTCAATGCCGATTATGGGTGCTGTCTGTCCAGAGTTTGTACGTTCTCCCCGGGACTGCATGGGTTTTCTCCGAGATCTTCGGTTTCCTCCCGCACTCCAAAGACGTGCAGGTTTATAGATTAATTGGCTTGGTGTAATTGTAAATTGTCCCTGGTGTGTGTTGGATGGTGTTAGTGTGCGGGGATCGCTGGATAGTGTTAATGTGCGGGGATCGCTGGACCGTGCGGACTCGGTGGGCCGAAGGGCCTGTTTCCGCGCTGTATCTCTAAACTCTCTAAGCTGAACTATAGCCCCCAATGTTCCCTCTTTGTTCGTGGAAGCGCGTCCTCGACCGACCGCTGGTCCCCCCTTCCCCAGCACTAACGGCCCCGTCCCACTATGGTCCCCACCGCAGCCCCGTCCCACTGTGGTCCCCACCGCTGCAACGTCCCACTGTGGTCCCCACCGCAGCCCCGTCCCACTGTGGTCCCCACCGCAGCCCCGTCCCACTGTGGTCCCCACCGCTGCCCCGTCCCACTGTGGTCCCCACCGTTGCCCCGTCCCACTGTGGTCCCCACCGCTGCCCCGTCCCACTGTGGTCCCCACCGTTGCCCCGTCCCACTGCGGTCCCCACCGTTGCCCCGTCCCACTGCGGTCCCCACCGTTGCCCCGTCCCACTGCGGTCCCCACCGTTGCCCCGTCCCACTGTGGTCCCCACCGCAGCCCCGTCCCACTGTGGTCCCCACCGCAGCCCCGTCCCACTGTGGTCCCCACCACAGCCCCGTCCCACTGTGGTCCCCACCGTTGCCCCGTCCCACTGTGGTCCCCACCGCTGCCCCGTCCCACTGTGGTCCCCACCGTTGCCCCGTCCCACTGTGGTCCCCACCGCTGCCCCGTCCCACCGCAGCCCCGTCCCACTGTGGTCCCCACCGCAGCCCCGTCCCACTGTGGTCCCCACCGTTGCCCCGTCCCACTGTGGTCCCCACCGTTGCCCCGTCCCACTGTGGTCCCCACCGCAGCCCCGTCCCACTGTGGTCCCCACCGTTGCCCCGTCCCACTGTGGTCCCCACCGTTGCCCCGTCCCACTGTGGTCCCCACCGTTGCCCCGTCCCACTGTGGTCCCCACCGTTGCCCCGTCCCACTGTGGTCCCCACCGTTGCCCCGTCCCACTGCAGTCCCCACCGCTGCAACGTCCCACTATGGTCCCCACCGTTGCCCCGTCCCACTGTGGTCCCCACCGTTGCCCCGTCCCACTGTGGTCCCCACCGTTGCCCCGTCCCACTGTGGTCCCCACCGTTGCCCCGTCCCACTGTGGTCCCCACCGTTGCCCCGTCCCACTGTGGTCCCCACCGTTGCCCCGTCCCACTGCGGTCCCCACCGCTGCAACGTCCCACTATGGTCCGCACCGCAGCCTGGTGCCACTGCGGGCCTGATCCCACACTGTGTGGCTGGGTGAGTGATATTTTGCTGATCTTGTTTCTCTGCCGGTCTCTGCGTGCAGGAAATGGGAATGCGGACCACACACGACAATGGCAGCGTGGTGAAGAACTGTACCGTCCTCTTCCTGGCCGTCAAGCCTCACCTCCTGACCAACGTCCTGGTGAACATCTGCCCGCTGGTCACACCAGCCCACCTGGTGGTGTCTGTGGCAGCCGGGGTCACAATAGACACCTTGGAGAGCGTGAGTAGCTGTGTACGGGCTAGACATGCTGCTCACTGCCACTGCTGTACTTGTTCATGGCAGCTCTGTTATGCATTGCTTTGCAGAAGTATTGCTTTTTTTTAGGGAGGGGTGGGGAATGAGCGTGGGGATTTGCCACTGGTAGTTCCTGGTGTTGCACAAGATCTGCGGCATGGTGGTGCAGCAGTCCTAACTACAGGTGCTGTCTTTACGGAGTTTGCACCTTCTCCCTGTGACATGCATGGATTTTCTCCGGGTGCTCCGGCTTCCTCCCACACTCCAAAGACGTGCAGGTTTGTAGGTTAATTGTTACTTTTTCACACAGAGGGTGGTGGGTGTATGGAACAAGCTGCCAGAGGAGGTAGTTGAGGCAGGGACTATCCCAACATTTAAGAAACAGTTAGACAGGTACATGGATAGGACAAGTTTGGAGGGATATGGACTAAACGCGGGCAGGTGGGACTAGTGTAGATGGGACATGTTGGCTGCAGTGTGGGCAAGTTCGGCTGAAGGATCTGTTTTTGCACAGTGTCTCTAAAGTAAAGTAAACGTGTGTGAATGAGGATGTGGTAAGCAATCATCTCCCAGCACTGCGGTCAAGATCACTGTAGCAAGATCAGCTGCCTGTTGTCGGATGCTCCTGCACCAGTGAGTTTTCACCAGCAGTTGACAAAGATGAGGCAGGAGTAAGAACCGGGGGGGGGGGGTAAACACAAAATGCTGGAGTAACTCAGCGGGACAGGCAGCATCTCTGGAGGAATTAACTTTGAGGGCTCCAGTCGCAGAGTCTGTGGATTTAACCATCACGGAGCTGGCTGACTTCGGAGGCTGTGGTGACGTTGTGGCTGCAACTCGACTTCAGAGGCTTCGGTTTTGCTGCAACACGTTTCACAAAACATGGGGGGGATTGTCCCCCACCTCTCAAAACATCCCCCCCCCCCCCCCAGCGGGTCAGCAGTTCTCCAGAGTTACCCGCTGAGTTACTCCAGCACTCTGTGAAACGTCACCTATCCATGTTCTCCAGAGATGCTGCCTGACCCGCTGAGTTACTCCAGCACTCTGTGAAACGTCACCTATCCATGTTCTCCACAGATGCTGCCTGACCCGCTGAGTTACTCCAGCACTCTGTGAAACGTCACCTATCCATGTTCTCCACAGATGCTGCCTGACCCGCTGAGTTACTCCAGCACTCTGTGAAACGTCACCTATCCATGTTCTCCACAGATGCTGCCTGACCCGCTGAGTTACTCCAGCACTCTGTGAAACGTCACCTATCCATGTTCTGCACAGATGCTGCCTGACCCACTGAGTTACTCCAGCACTGTGTGAAACGTCACCTATCCATGTTCTCCAGAGATGCTGCCTGACCCACTGAGTTACTCCAGCACTCTGTGAAACGTCACCTGTCCATGTTCTCCACAGATGCTGCCTGACCCGCTGAGTTACTCCCAACACTGCGTTTTACTCAAGATTCACGA
Source organism: Leucoraja ocellata (assembly GCA_036785375.1). Lineage (NCBI taxonomy): Eukaryota > Metazoa > Chordata > Chondrichthyes > Rajiformes > Rajidae > Leucoraja > Leucoraja ocellata. The sequence continues at coordinate 2,921,130 of JAWMAR010000018.1, read as the reverse complement.
ATCTGCAGTTCCTTGTGCTGGAGGAGGCAGTTGAGGCAGATACTATAACACTGTTTGAAGGATATTTAGATCAGTATACGGGTCTCGACCCGAAACGTCATCTATTCCTTCTCTCCAGAGATGCTGCCTGTCCCGCTGCGTTACTCCAGCATTTTGTGTCTTCTATCCAGAGATGCTGCCTGACCTGCTGAATTACTCCAGCACTTTGTTTTTCACTCTTGCAGGCAGCTCGTTTCATTTACCCACCACCCTCTGTGTGGAATAGGTTGCTGCTTGGGTTCCTATTAAATATTTCCCCTCTCACTTTAGACTTTAGAGATACAGCGTGGAGACAGGTCCTTCAACCAACCGGGTACAAATGTACAATCTCCGTACAGACAGTGCCTGTAGTCAGGATTGAACCCTGGTCTCCGGCGCTGTGAGGCAGCAGCTCTACCGCTGCGCCACCATGCCGTTATTTTTTAAGGAGTGATTAAAAAAAAATTTCAGGTTAAACGCATGTCTCCTGATTTCCCGTCCCTTCGGGCACTGTGGCCAGCACGGGGGAGTTGGGCTGAGCGGCCTGTTTCTGCACTGCCTGACTCTATGCCTCCACTGTGCCACTCTCCACAGCTTCTACCGCAGGGCTGCAGGGTTCTGCGGATGATGCCCAACCTGCCCTGCACGGTACTGCAAGGTGCCAGTGTGTTCAGCCGCGGGACCCACGCCACAACATCCGACGCCGACCTCCTGAAGGGCCTCGTCTCTGCCTGCGGCTTGTGCGAAGAAACGCCCGAGTCCTACATCGACATCCACACCGGGGTTAGCGGCAGCGGTGTGGCCTACGTACGTTCACCGTCGCATACTGAAACAGCACGTAAACAGGCCCTTCAGCCCATCCAGTCCCTGCCATCCCCACACACTGACACCACCCCAACACACACACGTGTGGCAGCATGGCCTACGTACGTTCACTGTCGTCTACTGATACAGCACGTAAACAGGCCCTTCAGCCCATCCAGTCCCTGCCGACCAGCCATCCCCTCACACTGACACCACCCCTACAAGCACACATACAGGACCCTCCATAATGTTTGGGACAAAGACCCATCATTTATTTATTTGTCTCTGTACTCCACAATTTGAGATTTGTAATAGAAAAAATCACATGTGGTTAAAGTGCACATTGTCAGATTTTAATAAAGGCCATTTTTATACATTTTGGTTTCAACATGTAGAAATGACAGCAGTGTTTATACATAGGCCCCCCATTTCAGGGCACCATAATGTTTGGGACGCAGCAATGTCATGTAAATGAAAGTAGTCATGTTTAGTATTTTGTTGCATATCCTTTGCATGCAATGACTGTTTGAAGTCTGCGATTCATGGACATCACCAGTTGCTGGGTGTCTTCTCTGGTGATGCTCTGCCAGGCCTGTATTGCAGCCATCTTTAGCTTATACTTGTTTTGGGGGCTAGTCCCCTTCAGTTTTCTCTTCAGCATATAAAAGGCATGCTCAATTGGGTTCAGATCGGGTGATTGATTTGGCCACTCAAGAATTTACCATTTTTTAGCTTTCGAAAACACCTTTGTTGCTTTAGCAGTATGTTTGGGATCATTGTCTTGCTGTAGAATGAACCGCCGGCCAATGAGTTTTGAGGCATTTGTTTGAACTTGAGCAGATAGGATGTGTCCATACACTTCAGAATTAATTATGCTACTACCATCAGCAGTTGTATCATCAATGAAGATAAGTGAGCCAGTACCTTCAGCAGCCATACATGCCCAGGTCATAACACACCCACCACTGTGTTTCACAGATGAGGTGGTATGCTTTGGATCTTGGGCAGTTCCTTCTCTCCTCCATACTTTGCTCTTGCCATCACTCTGATATATGTTAATCTTCGTCTCATCTGTCTAGAAGACCTTTTTCCAGAACTGTGGTTGCTCTTTTAAATCTTTCTTGGCAATCTGTAACCTGGCCATCCTATTTTTGTGGCTAACCAGTGGTTTGCATCTTGCAGTGTAGCCTCTGTATTTTTGTTCATGAAGTCTTCTGCAGACAGTGGTCATTGACAAATCCACACCTGACTCCTGAAGAGTGTTTCTGATCTGTCGGACAGGTGTTTGGGGATTTTTCTTGATTATAGAGAGAATTTTTCTGTCATCAGCTGTGGAGATCTTCCTTGGCCTGCCAGTCCCTTTGCGATTAGTAAGCTCACCAGTGCTCTCTTTCTTCTTAATGATGTTCTAAACAGTTGATTTTGGTAAGCCTAAGGTTTGGCTGATGTCCCTAACAGTTTTATTCTTGTTTCTCAGTCTCATAATGGCTTCTTTCACTTTCATTGGCACAACTTTGGTCCTCATGTTGATAAACAGCAACAAAAGTTTCCAAAGGTGATGGAAAGACTGGAGGAAAGACTAGGTGCTGAGAGCTCTTATACAATAGACAACAGGTGCAGGAGTAGGCCATTCAGCCCTCCGAGCCAGCACTGCTATTCAATGTGATCATGGCTGATCATCCCCTTTCTGTTCCCCGTTCCTGCCTTCTCCCCATATCCCCTGACTCCGCTATCTTTCAGAGCCCTATCTAGCTCTCTCTTGAAAGCATTCAGAGAACCGACCTCCACCGCCATCTGAGGCAGAGAATTCCACAGACTCACCACTCTCTGTGAGAAAAAGTGTTTCCTTGTCTCCGTTCTAAATGGCTTACTCCTTATTCTTAAACTGTGACCCCTGGTTCTGGACTCCCCCAACATCGGGAACATGTTTCCTGCCTCTAGCGTGACCAAACCCTTAACAATCTTACATGTTTCAATGAGATCGCCTCTCATCCTTCTAAACTCCAGAGTGTACAAGCCCAGCTGCTCCATTCTCTCAGCATATGACAGTCCCGCCATCCCTGGAATGAACCTTGTAAACCTACGCTGCACCCCCTCAATAGCAAGAATGTCCTTGCAAGAACAAGGACCCCCAGATCCCATTGTACTTCCCCTTTTCCCAACGATGCCATTTAGATAGTAATCTGCCTTCCTGTTTTTTCTACCAAAGTGGATAACCTCAAATTTATCCGCATTAAACTTTATCTGCCATGCATCTGCCCACTCCCCCAACCTGTCTTGCAATAAGGGGGCATTTAAACACACCTGTGCAATTATAAACACATGTGAAACCATGTGTCCCAAACATTATGGTGCCCTGAAATGGGGGGGCTATGTATAAACACAGTTGTAATTTTTACATGGTGAAATAAAATGTATAAAAATGGCCTTTAGTAAAATCTGACAATGTGCTCTTTAACCACATGTGATGTTTTCTATTAGAAATATCGAATTGTGGAGTAGAGAGGCAAATAAATGATGGGTCTTTGTCCCAAACTCTGGTCAACTCATCCCTTCCCGCCAAACCACCCCTTCCCAGGGAACCTTCCCCTTCAACCGCAGGAGACGCAACACCTGTCCCTATACCTCGACTCCGTCCAGGGGTCCCGACAGCCTTTTCAGGTGAAGCAGAGGTTCACTTGCACCTCCTCCAACCTCATCCACTGTATCCGCTGTTCTAGGTGTGGACTCCTGTATATTGGTGAGACCCGGGCGATCGTTTCGCTGAACACCTCCGCTATCTTGTGTTGATGCCCCCAAGTGCTTTAAGACAGATCAGACAAGGCACCGTTTGTAAATGCTCTCTCCGCTCCCTCTGTAGGTGTACCTGTTTGCGGAGGCGCTGATAGACGGGGCTGTGAAGATGGGCATGCCGTACGAGTTGTCCAAGAAGCTTGTGGCTCACACTCTGCTGGTAGGTGACCAATCAACGTTGTGTGGCCTTCACCCCCCTCCCCTGTGGCAAGTGGCCATGCAGCACAGTGCCGCAGTGGTAGAGTCACTGCCTCACAGTGCTAGCCACCCCGATTCCATCCTGACTACGGATACTGTGTGTGTGTGTGTGTGGAGTTTGCACGTTCTCCCCGTGACCCCGTGGATTCCATCCAGATGCTCCGGGTTCCTCACACATTCCAAAGACGTGCTGGTTTGTCCGATAATTGGTCCTCTGTAAATTGCCAAGTGTGTAGGATGGACACAAAATGCTGGAGTAACTCAGCGGGACAGGCGGCATCTCTGGAGGAAAGGAATGGGTGACAATTCGGGCTGGGACTGATGTCAGGGGAGAGGGAGATCGATATTCATTAGACAATAGGTGCAGGAGTAGGCCATTCAGCCCTTTCGAGCCAGCACTGCCATTCAATGTGATCATGGCTGATCATCCCCAATCAGTACCCCGTTCCTGCCTTCTCCCGATATCTCTTGCCTCCGCTATCTTTAAGAGCCCTACCTAGCTCTCTCTTGAAAGCATCCAGAGAACCTGCCTCCACCGCCCTCTGAGGCAGAGAATTCCACAGACTCACCATTCTCTGTGAGGAAAAAGTGTTTCCTCGTCTCCATTCTAATTGGCTTACTCCTTATTCATAAACTGTGGCCCCTGGTTCTGGACTCCCCCAACATCGGGAATTCCTGCCTCTAGGGTGTCCAAACCCTTAATAATCTTATGTGTTTCAATGAGATATCCTCTCATCCTTCTAAACTCCAAAGTGTACAAGCTCAGCTGCTCCATTCTCTCAGCATATGACAGTCCCGCCATCCCGGGAATTAACCTTGTAAACCTACGCTGCACTCCCTCAATAACAAGAATGTCCTTCCTCAAATTAGGGGACCAAAACTGCACACAATACTCCAGGTGTGGTCTCACTAGGGCTCTGTACAACTGCAGAAGGACCTCTTTGCTCCTATATTCGATTCCTCTTGTTATAAAGGCCAACATGCCATTTGCTTTCTTCGCTGCCTGCTGTACCTGCATGCTTACTTTCATAGACTGATGAACAAGGATCCCCAGATCTCGTTGTACTTCCCCTTTTCCCAACTTGACGACATTTAGATAATAATCTGCCTTCCTGTTTTTGCTACCAAAGTGGATAACCTCACATTTATCCGCATTAAATTTCATCTGCCCACTCCCCCAACCTGTCCAAGTCACCCTGCATTCTTATAATGTGAGGTGTGAGAACAGGGCAAAGGGGGTGGAGATCAAGGAACATGTAGAATGGATCATTGTTAGCAAGGAGAAGACAAAGCAAACAGAGAAGAAGGGCTTCGGCCCGAAACGTCACCTATTCCTTCGCTCCATAGATGCTGCCTCACCCGCTGAGTTTCTCCAGCATTTTTGTCTACCGTCGATTTTTCCAGCATCTGCAGTTCTTTCTTAAACCAAGATAAAATATCGCCAGAGACAGTAAGACTGGTGGGAGAACTGGGAAGGGGAGGGATGGAGAGAGAGGGAAAGCCAGGGTTACTTGAAGTTAGAGAAGTCAATGTTCATGCCGCTGGGGTGTAAGCTGAAGTGTGAACGGATGGTCAGTATGGACTCAGTGGGTTGAAGGGCCTGTTTCCATGCTGCATCTCTAAACTAAAATGTAGTCTAAAGACGTTGACCAACGGCTACAAGAATAGCTTCCTCCCAGCAGCTATTGTGGGCAGTGGGTGGGAGTTGCAGGGTCAGCCTGGCCAGACCATGTTGTTGATGTCCTCCACCACTCCGTACTGCTGCAGGCCGCCCACAGATGCTGCCAGACCCGCTGAATTACTCCTGCTGTGTACATGTGTAAGTTGCTACAGCTCCACCGCCGATCATCTGGCAACTGGTGATCCGGACAAAATTACCAGTGCGTACTTGACATCTCCCCCTGGAAATGTGTGTGTCCCCTAGGCCGGGTGAGGCGGCCAATCTCGACCTCATTGGGACTTCCCAGGGTGAACTTGCCCCCTGCGGCCAGGCCTCTGGAACCCTGGCCCGGCTGGACCCGGCAGATCCATTCCCATAGCTGACTTTGCGGGTTGGTATCTCGCCCTCTTTCTCCCCCCTCCCCCCCCCCCACCTCACCTCCGCGGCATAGACTGAACCAGGTGTGGGGAACCTGCGGCCTGAAGACCATTAAGTGCGGCCTTCTAGGCTGCATGGGGCCTTCTAGGCCATTAAGTGCGGCCTTTTGAATGAATCCAAATTTTGTAGAACAAATCCTTTTATTTTTATTAATATGTTTTTGTTGGTCTTTTATTATTTTTATTTTTATCTTAAAATGAACGTATTTAAAATACCAAAGAGTAATAGAAGATTCAACAAAATAATCCTCCCCGACTGACGGCCACAATTAAAACATTAGTAAGTCATGAGGGCTATTTTAACAAAATAATGTCCATTTTGAAGTACATCTAATTGAAGTTTCTTGGATGCGGCCTTATTAGATTACATGTAATAAATGTCACCATGGGTGACAGAGTCACACAGCTTCTGCCCCGCTGTTATCAGACTTCTGAACTAATTTAGTCATAGAGTGATAGTGTGGAAACAGGCCCTTCAGCCCAACTTGCCCACACCGGCCAACATGTCCCATGATAGGCTGCTCTGGACTAGTGTAGCTGAGATGTAACTAGTGTGGCCGGTGTGGGCAAATTGGGCTGAAGGGCCTGTTTCCACACTATTCACTCCAAGTCCCATCTACACTACACTAGTCCCACCTGCCTGTGTTTGACCCATATCCCTCCAAACCTATCCTATCCATGTACCTGTCCCGATGTACCTGGGATGGCGGGACTGTCATATGTTGAGAGAATGGAGCGACAGGGCTTGTATACACTGGAATTTAGAAGGATGAAACATATAAGATTATGTTAGGGCTTGGACACGCTAGAGGCAGGAAACGTGTTCCCGATGTTGGGGGAGTCCAGAACCAGGGGCCACAGTTTAAGAATAAGGAGTAAGCCATTTAAAACGGAGGCGAGGAAACACTTTCTCTCACAGAGTGTGGTGAGTCTGTGGAATTCTCTGCCTCAGAAGGTAATGGAGGCAGGTTCTCTGGATGCTTTCAAGAGAGAGCTAGATAGGGCTCTTAAAAATATGGAGAGAAGGCAGGAACAGGAACATGATTGTGGATGATCAGCCATGATCACAGTGAATGGCAGTGCTGGCTCGAAGGGCCGAATGGCCTACTCCTGCCCCTATTGTCTATTGTAAAACCCACATGGTTACAGGGAGAACGTTCAAACGCCGTACAGACTCGTAGTCAGGATGGAACCTGGGTCCCTTGTGCTGTGAGGCAGCAACTCTACCGCTGTGCCAACGTGCTGCCCATGGTTCGAGACAGAACGGCTCTGGGACCAAGGGTGTCGGATAACTGGTGGTGCATCTGTAATAAAGGTTGCTGTGGGTGACCTCTCTCTCTCTCTCTCTTCCTGCAGGGAGCTGGGAAGATGATGCTGGATTCTGGAGAGCACCCGGCCAAGTTGAAGAGTGACGTGTGTACGCCGGGCGGGACCACCGTGCACGGCCTGTACCAGCTGGAGAAGGGCAACCTCCGCAGCACCGTCATCGATGCAGTGGGGGCTGCCACCGACCATGCCCGCGAGGTGGGCAAACGCTTACAACCCCACCAGGGGCTGGGGCAACGTTGAGTAAGCTCTTCGAGCCAGCATCGCCATTCAATATGATCATGGCTGACCATCTACAATCGCTACCCCGTTCCTGCTTTCTCCACAAATCCCTTGCCTTCTTTCGCCCTAAGAGCTAAATCTAACTCTGTCTTGAAAACATCCAGTGAATTGGCCTCCACTGCCTTGTGAGGCAGAGAATTCCACAGATTCACAACTCTCTGGGTGGAAAAGTTTTTTCTCATCTCAGTCCTCAATGGCTTACCCCTTTATTCTTAAACTGTGACCCCTGGTTCTGGACTCTCCCAACATCGGGAACATGTTTCCTGCCTCTAGCGAGTCCAAACCCTTAATAATCTTATATGTTTCAATGAGATACCCTCTCATCCTTCTAAACTCCAGAGTGTACAAGCCCAGTCGCTCCATTCTTTTGAATTGGCCTCCACTGCCTTCAGTGGCAGAGAATTCCACAGATTCACAACTCTCTGGGTGAAAAAGCTTTTTCTCATCTCAATCCTCAATGGCTTATCCCTTTATTCTTAAACTGTGGCCCCTGGTTCTGGACTCGCCCAACATCAGGAACATTTTTCCTGCACCTACCCTGTCTAATCCCTTAACATTTTTATATGTTTCTATAAGATCCTCTCTCATCCTTCTAAATTCCAGTGAATACAAGCCCAGTGACCCCGCCTCAGGGTCTGGAGAAACGTTACACCCTGTGGCCCCCCCAGGAGCCTACAATGCCTGGCCCTGTGAGCTCCATCATGTCTACATCCCCTGGCCCTGTAGGCTCCACCAGGTCTGGCCCCGGGCTCCAGACCACCAGCTGCATCCGAATCTGTTGAAGAGCTGACGGAAAATGCAACAAACTGCAGGCGCTGGTTTACAGTAAAGACACAAAGTGCTGGAGTAACTCAGCGGGTCAGGCAGCTTTTCTGCAAAACGTGGACAGGTGATGTTTCAGGTTGGGACCCTTCTTCAGACTGATTGTAGTCAGGCACAGATAGCTGGAAGAGAGGGGGGGGTGCAGGACAAAGCCTGGCGAGTGATAGGTAGATACAGGTATGGGGGATTTGTGCACTCATCTGTCAATTCAACCCCCCCCCCCCATCTGTATCGATCCATCACCAGGCTTTGTTCCCACCCCACCCCTCCCTTTTTCAGTTCCCCCCCCAACAGTCTGAAGAAGGGTTGCGACTCAAAACGTCACCAATCCATGTTCTCCATAGATGTGTGGGAAGGAACTGCAGATGCTGGTTTAAACTGAAGATAGACACAATAAACTGGAGTAACTCAGAAGGACAGGCAGTGTCTCTGAAGAGGAGGAATGGGTGACGTTTCGGGTCGAGACCCTTCTTCAGATATTCAGAGAGCAACCTCCACAGATGCTGCCTGTTCTGCTGAGTTACTCCAGTACTGTTCAATCTGAGGAAGGGTCCTGACCCAAAACGTCACCTGTCCATGTTCTCCACAGATGCTGCCTGTCCCACTGAGTTACGGCATTTTGTGTGTGTGTGTGTGTGTGTTGCTATTGCAAGTGCTCCTGCTGCTGGTGAAGTTAGTGAGGTGTTCTGATATAAACCTCACTAAACATATCATCTCTACAAATCGACAACACTATCCCCACTGACATGTTTACTGCTGTAAGCCCACTCTGCCCGAGGCAGCTCGGTTGGGTAAAACCACCTTGACTCTGCTTGACCAAGCTCTTTGATACAGCATGTCCTGTTGGAAAGTGGAAAAGCTTTGCATTTGTTTTTCATTGAGGATTGCTTAGATAGAAACATAGAAATTAGGTGCAGGAGTAGGCCATTCGGCCCTTCGAGCCTGCACCGCCATTCAATATGATCATTGGCTGATCATCCAACTCAGTATCCCGTACCTGCCTTCTCTCCATACCCCCTGATCCCCTTAGCCACAAGGGCCACATCTAACTCCCTCTTAAATATAGCTAACTCCCTCTTAAATATAGCAAATTTTTATAGCAGATTGTCACACAGTGAGTGGCGCAGCGGGTAGAGCTGCTGCTCACAGCGCCAGAGATTCGGTTCAATCCTGACCTCGGGTGCTGTCTGTGTGTAGAATGTGCACGTTCTCCCTGTGACTTGCGTGGGTTTCCTCCGGGTGCTCCGGTTTCCTTCCACTTCCCAAAGACGTGCAGGTTTGTGGGTTAATTGGCCTCTAAATTGCCTCCTAGTGTGTAGGGGGTGGGTGAGAAAATTAGATAAATAAACTAGTGTGAACGGGATATCAGCCCTTTTCCCCTAACAAGTCTGAAGAAGGGTCTCGAACCCGAAACAACACCCATTCCTTCTCCAGAGATGCTGCCTGTCCCGCTGAGTTACTCCAGTATTTTGTGTCTGCGAACAGGTGGGTGATCGATGGTCAACATGGGTACAGTGGGCTGAAGGGCCTGTTTCGATCTATCTCTAAACTAAATGATAAGAAGGAATCATTATTTTTGGAGGAAAAGAATGTTTGTAAAATGTTACAGCTGAGGTCAGACATCTAGGTACCAGTGATTACAGGAGCACCTGATGGCCAGGTGTTGTGATCAATAAATCATTGTGTGTGTACATGTGCAACAATTATCCACAAGATGGTTCCTGTTGGTAACAAGCAGCTGCAGATGCTGGTTTATACCAAAGACAGACTGAAAATGCTGGAGTAACCCAGCAGGTCAGGCAGCATCTCTGGAGAAAAAGCACAGTTGATGCTTCAGGTTGGGACCTTACTTCAGCCTGAAACATCATCTATCCTTTTTCTCCAGAGATGCTGCTGAGTGACTACAGCACTTTATGTATATAGAATAGAATGCCTTTTATTGTCATTCAGACAGGGTTTGAACAAAATTTCATTCCTACAGTCATGACATTACAAAAAAAACCAAGACACACACTTAACACAATTTACACAAACATCCATCACAGTGAATCTCCAACACCTCCTCACTGTGATGGAAGGCAAAAGTCTTATCTCTTCCCTTTGTTCTTGTCCCGCGGTCCAGCAGTCCAACTGCAGCGTTGAGGCGACTGGGGCTCCCGATGTTAAAGCCCCCGGCGGGCGATGGTAAGTCCTGCGGCCGTTTAAGCCGCGCCGGTAGATGTTAGACCCCAGCTCCGAGTCGTTTAAACCCCGCGATTCCGGTGGGAGAAGTTGCCGTTGCGGGAGCTCCGAAAAATGATCTCCCACCAGCGACCTGCGAGCTCTCGATGTTCCTGTCCACCGGGCCTGCGGCCGGAGCCTCCGAAGCTCCGAAGTCGGGTCGCAGCTGCGCGCCACCACAACTCTCCCTGCTCCGAAGTCGGCCAGCTCTGCGATGGCGAGTCCGCAGGCTCCGCGACTGGAGCCCTCAGGTTGGTTCCGGTTGGAGGCGGCCGCCAGCTCCACGATGTTAGGCCCAACGACACCGGAGACCCGACAGGGAAATAGTGTTGGATCCCCGTACAGGGAAGAGATTTAAAACGGTTTCCCCCCCCCCCCCCCCCCCCCCCCCACATATACACAGCTAAAAAATAATAAAAATTAAAACCAAAAACATACATCTAACGGGACAAAAATGTTAAAAAGACAGACGGACTGCAGTCGAGCCGCTGCCGTTAGGTGCTGCCACACCAACTATTATAGGTGGTTACTGTTTTTAGTCTGGTTGGTTGGTGGATACAGCATGGAACCAGCCTTCGGCCCACCGACCCCACACCTATCATCCGTTCACACTGGTTCTACATTATCTCACTATCTCATCCGCTCCTGACACACGAGGGGGCAATTTGCAGAAGGCCAATTAACCTACAAACCCGCACGTCTTTGGGATGTGGGAGGAAATCAGAGCACCCGGAGAAAACCCACGTGGTCACAGGGAGAACGTGCAAACTCCACACGTACAGCAGCCGAGGTCAGGAACTAACCTGGGACTCTGGCACTGTGAGGCTGCTGGTTAAAGCAGGAAAATATTAAATCTGAAACTTGATAATTTTGTGAACAAACTACCTGTACAATATCTTAACGATTTTTTTTTGTTTACATCAATCGGTTTACATTATTTGATTGTTAATGATGCAGAATTATGAGTGCTTACTGCAGGTTTACTGAGGCATCAGAGGTAATATTCCTCCTTCAGAGAGGACTTGGGTAACCCAGGGACCAGCACATGAATGTTATCAAAATATGAATCAAGCGAATTTGCAATATAAATGAGGGGAACTGATGCTGACCAGTTGTACCGGTAGTGAGGCAAGAATGTTGTAATTATTTAATATCAGTTGTCAATAAAGTATAATCATACCAATTCAATTTAGTGCTTGAGGCTCTGTTGAATTTGTTCCAATCCTTCAGTCTCCAAGATGATTCATTGCACCTGTGCATCTGCCTTCCCAAATATCAAAAATACCAGAGGGCATAAGTGAAGGTGAGAAGGACAAAGTTTTTTTACAGAGTGGTGGGTGCCTGGAACGTGCTGCTAGTGATGGTGGTGGAGGCAGATACAAAGTGGTGTTTAAGAGGTTTTTAGTTAGGCATGTGGAAATGTAAGGAATATAATGAATGAATGAATGAATAAGTTTATTGGCCAAGTATTCACATACAAGGAATTTGCCTTGGTGCTCCGCCCACAAATGACAACATGACACGGTGACAGTTAGGAATGACACATAAAACATTAAACAATAATAAAACATTATCAATTAAACATGTGAATTAAATAAAATATCAGAGCAAAAGGAGGCTCCAGATTTTTGGTTATTGAGTAGAGCTTGTACTCGAGGAAAAAAGCTGTTTTTATGTCGGGCTGTGGCAGCTTTGACAGACCAGAATCTCCTTCCAGAGGGAAGTGATTCAAAGAGTTTGTGGCCAGGGTGAGAGGGGTCAGAGATGATCTTGCCCGTTCGCTTCCTGGCCCTTGCAGTGTACAGTTCATCAATGGAGGGAAGGTTGCAGCCAATAACCTTCTCAGCTGATCGGACGATTCGCTGCAGCCTCCAGATGTCGTGCTTGGTGGCTGAGACAAACCAGACCATGATGGAGAAGGTGAGGACAGACTCTACGATGGCCGTGTAGAATTGGACCATCATTGCCAGTGGCAGATTATGCTTCCTCAGCTGCCGTAGGAAGTACATCCGCAGTTGTGCCTTTTTGACTGTGGAGTCGATGGTAGCCCCCCAGACACAGCGCAGACATAGTGGGCCGAAGGGCCTGTGCTGTGCTGTTCTATGAGACGTCAGCTATCCACGTCCTCCACAGACACTGCTTGACCCTCTGCGTTCCTCCAGCAATTTGTGCTTTGCTCACGTTCTGATGGTCGTGTGATCAGGTACAGCTTCAGGGTTGAAGAACTGGAGTGGTTCATCCCTACTTTGGTCAACGAGAGTTGTTTTTTAAATGTGCTATAGAAATAAAAGTGACTTGACTCGGAAATGTCCAATACTCTCTGTCCAGCAATTTGGTGATTGGCTGAAAGGTAAGCTCTTAGGAGTTTCATTGTGTTTCCTTTCTGTAGCAGTAGTTTAAAACTGGGCACAACCATCGAAGAGGAGCACATACCTTCAAGTTCGGGAGCAGCAGGAGCCGGTTCGGTGATTGGCTGAGGGATTTAGTTTGCAGATTGGTTGTGGCTAATTGGCCAATGCTGGTAATTGGCAAGGTTTGCTGTCTGGGAGCGACCAGTCGGGGAAAGTGCCTTTTGAGAAAAGTGCGAGTCTTCAGCGAGGTGGCTGAGGAGAGGAGACTACGGCAAAAGTTAGAGAGGATGGGACGCGGTGAAGGCATGACGGGTAAGATGATTCAGTGTGAGGTTTGCAGGATGTGGGAGGCCAGGGAACGGATAGAGCCTCTGGCTGCCTCAACTGTGGTAAGTGTGTCTAGGTTCAGCTTCTGAATGAACGTATTGGGGATCTGGAGAAGCAGCTGGATGACCTCCGGGCCATCCGGGAAAAGGAGAGTTTTGTGGACTAGACCTACAGTGAGGTTGTCAGCCAAGGATACAGGAAGAGCGAAGGTGGGTGTCTGGGAGAAAGGGAAGTAACCGTGGAGTGCAGGAGACTCCAGTGGTTGTGCCAAATGAAAACGGGTACAGGTACATCCTTTTGGGAGCTGTCAGGGCAGATGACACTTCCAGTCCAAGCGGCGGACAGGTCGGTGGCTCCAATCCTAGCGATGAAACTCGACTGGCCAGACCAACGTCGGGCAGAGCTATAGTGGTGGGTGACTCCATTGTCCGAGGTACAGACTGGAGATTCTGAGGCGGCAGGCGAGACTCGAGGATGGAACCCTGGTGCTAGGGTTCAAGATATCACAAACCAATTTCAGAACATCCTCGAGAGGGAGAAGGTGAACAGCTGGAAGTAGTTGTGCACGTGGGCACAAATGACGTCGGGAAGAAGAGGAAGGTGGTTCTGCAACGCAAGTTTAGAGAGTTTGGAAGAAGACTGAAATGCCGGACTTCTAGGGTGGTTATCTCTGGATTGCTTCCAGTACCTCGTACTAGTGAGGACAGGAACAGGGAGATAGGGGATCTGAATGTGTGGATGGGGGACTGCTGCAGGTAGCAAGGATTTAGATTTATAGACCACTGGGATCTCTTCTGGGTTGACCTGTCCAAAAGGGACAGGTTACACCTTAACTGGAGGGGGACCAACATTCTGGCAGGCAGGTTTGCTAGTGCTATGCGTGTGGGTTTAAACTAAATAGTGGGGGGGAGGGGTTGACAAATCCGGAGTATAAAGATGGAGTTAAAGAGGAAATGAGTACAGGAAAAGTTACAAAAGACTCCCAAATTAATGGGAAGGAAAGTTTGAGAAGGGATAAGAGAGTAAGGTCAGGGCCAATAATGACCGGCATGAGAGGGGAAGTCTTCTTCTTGCGAATGAAACATCAATGAACCAGAGGAATAGATAGATCTCAAGCCGGGTGTTGAGCAGCCAGGTTGTTGTCTCTGTTGGCGTCAATATCTGCCAGGCCCTGACTGAGCTCCATTTGGTGGGTGGTAGAGCGGGCACCCAGAGATGACATGGTTGGCTTTCTGTTGTTCTGCTCTGCATTCGTGGAATATTGCGTCGGGGGACCAGCCCTCCCGTGTGAACATGGGACCCAACGGGTCCCACTTAGTCTAGTGTTCTATAGGTTCAGGATCAGTTCCTGTGGATTGGAGGGTAGCTAATTTTATCCCATATTTTAAGAAAGGCGAGAGAGAGAAAACAGGGAATTATAGACCAGTTAGCCTGACACCGGTGGTGGGGAAGATTCTGGAGTGAATTATAAAAGATGAAATAGCCGCACATTTGATTAGCAGTAACAGGATCGGACCGAGTCAGCATGGATTTACAAAGGGGAAATCATGCTTGACTAATCTTCTGGAATTTTTTGAGGATGTAACTAGGAAAATGGACAAGGGAGCCAGTGGATGTAGTGTACCTGGACTTTCAGAAAGCATTTGATAAGGTCCCACATAGCAGATTAGTGGGCAAAATTAGGGAACATGGTATTGGGGGAAGAGTGCTGACAAGGAAAGATAATTGGTTGGCAGACTGGAAACAGAGTGGGAATAAACAGGTCCCTTTCAGAATGACAGGCAGTAACTAGTGGGGTACCGCAAGGCTCGGTGCTGAGACTACAGCTATTACAATTTACATCAATGATTTAGATGAAGGGATTAAAAGTAACATTAGCAAATTTGCAGATGATACAAAGCTGGGTGACAGTGGGAGAGGCGTGGGGGGGGGGGGGGGTTGGCTGGCGGTCCTCGGCCCATCGGGGAGCGGGGTTTGGGCTGGAGTTGGTGCTTCTCTGCGCTGGCTGTGGGCCTGGGGCCGCTGGAGTCGTCGGTCCGGGGCTGTCGCTTGGCCTGGTGGGAGTAGAGCTGGGGTTGGCTGAAGAATTCCATTGCCTTGAAATCAGCAGAATAGTGAAAGGACCTGGAATTCTGCAGCAATTCAACAACTTCATTGTTGGAAAGCAGTATTTTCCAACCTAGAAGAATCAAGGTCTGAGTTTCTCCAGCTTTTCTGTGTAACCTAGAAGAATCAAAGCTGGATTCGGAATAACGGAAGAAATGAAGGTTCACTGCTCGAAGGTAGAGAAAAAAGCTCGAGAAACTGAGCGGGTGCAGCAGCATCTATGGAGCGAAGGAAATAGGTGACGTTTCGGGCCGAAACCCTTCTTCACTGCTCCACTGCTTTCCAGCAATATCATGTATCGTGATCTTTGACTTGGGCATGCGCAGTCGGGACGCCGAACTCGCTTATTGGCTCAGTTTCCGGTTACTCGCCCATGCGGGTCTCGCGCATGCGCGGCGTGCGGACCTGGTGCGCAGGCGCCGGTTGCCACGCATGCTCTGTCTTTCTGCCGGTTTGGAACGTGTGAGACGGCGGTGAGTGAGGGAGCGTCCCCTGGGTGGGGGTGGGGCAGTGAGGGAGCGTCCCCTGGGTGGGGGTGGGGGTGGGGTAGTGAGGGAGCGTCCCCTGGGTGGGGGTGGGGTAGTGAGGGAGCGTCCCCTGGGTGGGGGTGGGGTAGTGAGGGAGCGTCCCCTGGGTGGGGGTGGGGCAGTGAGGGAGCGTCCCCTGGGTGGGGGTGGGGGTGGGGTAGTGAGGGAGCGTCCCCTGGGTGGGGGTGGGGCAGTGAGGGAGCGTCCCCTGGGTGGGGGTGGGGGTGGGGTAGTGAGGGAGCGTCCCTGGGTGGGGGTGGGGTAGTGAGGGAGCGTCCCCTGGGTGGGGATGGGGGTGGGGCAGTGAGGGAGCGTCCCCTGGGTGGGGATGGGGGTGGGGCAGTGAGGGAGCGTCCCGGGGGGCCACTACACGTAATCTGGGGCGGGAGGGGGGGGAAGATGGGATAAGAAGGTGGTTGGGGAGGTGGGTGAATAGGAGGGTGGTGGAAGAGGGGCAAGTGTGAGAGGCTGTGCGGGTTAGATGGTGGGGGAGGGGGCAAAGGGAGGTTTGGGGGGGGGAGGGATAAGAGGGTGTGATGTTGAGGCAGGCGGAGGGTGAGAGTTAGATCAGGTAGAGGGTGCTGTGGAGAAGGGGGAGAGGATGAGAAGGATGTTCGGGGTTATCAGGATTCCAGGGGAGAAAGTTGCTGGGGGAAAGAAATGGCCAATCTGGGGTGCGGGGAGGAGAGAGGAGGATGTCTGGCATGGGGGAGAGGGAGCCCAGAGTAGTGAGTGTTGGGTTTGCAGAAACGGGTGCCTGGAGGAGAGTGTTGGGTTTGAAAGAGGAGGAGGTTCAGAGGGAGGTAGACACAAAATGCTGGAGTAACTCAGCGGGACAGGCAGAGACCCTTCTTCAGACTGATGTCTGTCAGGAGAGTGGGTGGTACAGAGATAGAATGTAGTCGGAGACGGTAAGACTGGTGGGAGAATGGGGAAGGGGAAGAGAGTTAGATCTCTAGGGGCTGGTGGAATCAAGGGATATGGGGAGAAGGCAGGCACGTGTTATCGATTGGGGGTGATCAGCCATGGTCACAATGAATGGCAGTGCTGAATCGAAGGGCTGAATGGCCTCCTGCACCTATTTTCTATGTTTCTATGGAGAGAGAAAGCAAGGGCTATTTGAAGTTAGAGAACGGAATGTTCATACCGCTGGGGTGTAAATTACCCAAGCGAAGTATGAGGTGCTGTTCCTCCAATATGCACTGGGCCTCACTCTGACAATGGAGGAGTCCCAGGACAGATTGGGAATGGGAGGGGAAGTTGAAGTGCTGGGCCACCGGGAGATCAGGTAGGTAAAGACGGACTGAGCGGAGGGTGTATCGCGGGGTGGTGGAGATTGAGGAATGAGGCATTCAAGCCTAAAATAAGATTTAGACAGATCCGATATATGTGAAGGGATAGACAACACACTGGAGTAACTGAGTGGAGCTGGCAGCCTTTCTGGAGAAAATGGTGCAGTTTAGGGTCGAGACCTTTCTTCAGAATCCTTTTCTCCAGGGATGCTGCCTGGCCCACTGAGTTACTCGTGCATTTTGTATATATGTTCGGTGTAAACCAACATTTGCAACTCCTTCCGAAACATATACAAAGAGATGTAAGGTGTGTTGCCATCCCTAGCTATTGAGTACCAGCACTACAAATTGACTTGTGGCCCGTGAGATGACTGGAGTGTACTTCTTGAATCAGAACCTGCCTGTAGAAGGTGTGTGTGAAAGATGGGATGATGGTTTGGATGAGGGAACTATCACGTGTCTCTGTCTCATCATCACTATGGTGGGCCAATTGTCCTGTGTTGCTAGTAGCGGTGCTGTAACGTCCAAACCTGTCTATGTGGCGACGTTGACCTGAGGCAAACGCCTTCACACGAACACAATGTGTCGTTATCGATCCAGTGGTCGTGAGATCGTGCCCACATAGACTCATACCTTGAGAAGAAGGGCAAAAGGGCAAGAGACAACAGCTTAGACTTGAATTCCTGCTCCCATTTGATATAGCTTAGTCCGTAACTCAGTTGTGTACAGCAGCAGATTGTGATCAGGTCTCTTGCTTGTGTCCACAAATATGTTTTAAGACCAGAACTGATGGGAATTTTCAGATTTTTTTTTATACCAACCAAGAAGCTTAACATGCTGCTGTTCAGTCGTTACAACTCATCCATCGCATACATTCTCCACGTTCTCCACATACTTCCCCATCTTCATACGTTCTAGGAGTAAATTAGGCCATTCGGCCCATCAAGTCTACTCCACCATTCAATCTTGGCTGATCTATCTCTCGCTCTGAAACCCTGCCTTCTCCGCATAACCCTTGATACCCTGACTAATGAAGATTCTGTCATCTCGGCCTTCTACTGAAAACTATCTTGCATCCCCCACTTTCCCACTTTTAATGAAAGTCGCAGACATGAAACATTGGCTGCTTCTCTTTCCACACATGCAGCCTGATGTGTTTTACCAGCATTTTTGTATTTTGTTTCATAATGTAGGAAGTCAATACTTGTAGGAATACAACAATTCTGCCATGGCTCGGATGCAACTTTCGTCGCTGTGTTACAGGACAGATGTGTGATTGCACTGGTGTGGGTGCTCAGGAGATTTAATATTCCCTGGGTGGAAATGAACACCAGAGGGTACAGGCTGTAAAGTGAGAGGGAGCATTTTAATGGAGATATGCGGCGTTCATAGCAAAAGGATTTGAGTATAGGAGCAGGGAGGTTCTACTGCTGTATGTGGTTAAATATGAGGTTATCCACTTTGGTGGCAAGAACAGGAAAGTAGACTATTGATTATCTGAATGGTGGCTGATTAGGAAAAGGGGAGATGCAACGAGACCTGGGTGTTATGGTACACCAGTCATTGAAAGTAGGCATGTACAAAAAAATGCTGGAGAAACTCAGCGGGTGCAGCAGCATCTATGGAGCGAAGGAAATAGGTAACGTTTCGGGCCGAACCCCTTCTTCAGACTTGAAAGTAGGCATGCAGGTGCAGCAGGCAGTGAAGAAAGTGAATGGTATGTTAGCATTCATAGCAAAAGGATTTGAGTATAGGAGCAGGGAGATTCTACTGCAGTTGACAGGGTCTTGGTGAGACCACACCTGAGTATTGCGTACAGTTTTTGGTCTCCAAATCTGAGGAAAGACATTCTTGCCATAGAGGGAGTACAGAGAAGGTTCACCACACTGATTCCTGGGATGGCAGGACTTTCATATGAAGAAAGACTGGAGAGGACTCAGCTTGTCTGAAGGACTCAGAATTTAGAAGAATGAACAGGGATCTTATAGAAACTTACAAAATTCTTAAGGGGTTGGACAGGCTCGATGCAGGAAGATTGTTCCCGACGTTGGGGAAGTCCAGAACGAGGGGGTCACAGTTTACGGATAAGGGGGACGTCTTTTACGACCGAGATGAGAATTATTTTTCACACAGAGAGTGGTGAATCTGTGGAATTCTCTGCCACAGAAAGTAGTTGAGGCCAGTTCATTGGCTATATTTAAAGGGAGTTGGATGTGGCCAAAGGGATCAGGGGGTATGGAGAGAAGGCAGGTACAGGATACTGAGTTGGATGATCAGCCATGATCATGCTGAATGGTGGTGCAGGCTCGAAGGGCCGAATGGCCTACTCCTGCACCTATTTCTATGTTCCCTACACAGAGTGGTGAGGGCCTGGAATGCATTGCCTAGAGAGGTGTTGGAGGCAGATTATGATAGTGGGATTTAGGTGGCTTCCATACAGACACAAGGAACGGAGAGATATTGATTGTGTCAGAACAGTTTACCACGGCATCATGTTGGGCATGGACATTGTGGGTTAAAGGGCCAATGTAGGTTACAGTGCTGTAACTCCATCGGGGAAAGTAGTGTTTAAGAAGGAACTGCAGATGCTGGAAAATCGAAGGTAGACAAAAGTGCTGGAGAAACTTAGCGGGTGTGGCAGCATCTATGGAGCGAAGGAAATAGGCAACGTTTCGGGACGAAACGTTGCCTATTTCCTTCGCTTCATAGATGCTGTCGCACCCGCTGAGTTTGTCCAGCACTTTTGTCTACATTTGGTGAAAGTGGTGGCTGCAGGGACATGCAGCAGTGCTCTGATTGTTTTGGGGGCAGTCGAGAAGCCTTGTCTATTAATAATGGGGTGGCACGGTGGCGCAGCGGTAGAGTTGCTGCCTTACAGCGCCAGAGATCCACGTAGGATTCTGACCTCGGGCGCTGACTACGGAGTTTGTACTTCTTGCCGTGACCACATGCGTTTTCTCCAGGAGTTTCCTCTGCGTTCCAAAACTGCAGGTTAATTGGCTTCTGTAAATTGTCCCATGTTTACAGGACAGAACTAGTGTTCGGGTGATTGCTGATGGGCCTGTTTCCACACTGTATCTCTCATTAAACTAAAGCGAAACATGTATAATTATGAAAGCAGTTGTCTACTCAGATCCAGTGCAACTCGGTGTCAATTGACTTTAGGATGACAGCTGTTTAATATATATGCGTAGAGCCTGGGCTGAGTTTGCAGTGGTGGTGACGTGTATCCTGGCAATGTCATCACTGAGGCTACTACTGTCTGCCTGAATCACACCAGCATTGGTCCCCTAAATAGTAAGAATATCCTTCCTCAAATGAGGGAGTGCAGCGTAGGTTTACAAGGTTAATTCCCGGGATGGCGGGACTGTCATATGCTGAGATAATGGAGCAGCTGGGCTTGTACAATCTGGAGTTTAGGATGAGCGGTGATCTCATTGAAACATATAAGATTGTTAAGGGTTTGGTCACGCTAGAGGCAGGAAACGTTCCCGATGTTGGGGGAGTCCAGAACCAGGGGCCACAGTTTATGAATAAGGGGTAAGCCATTTAGAACGGAGACGAGGAAACACTTTTTCTCACAGAGAGTGGTAAGTCTGTGGAATTCTCTGCCTCAGAGGGCGGTGGAGGCAGGTTCTCTGGATGCTTTCAAGAGAGAGCTAGATAGGGCTCTTAAAAATAGCGGAGTCAGGGGATATGGGGAGAAGGCAGGAATGGGGTACCGATTGGGGATGATCAGCCATGATCACATTGAATGGTGGTGCTGGCTCGAAGGGCCGAATGGCCTACTCCTGCACCTATTGTCTATTGTCATTACAATGGCAGCTTATAGTCATAGAGTGATGCTGTGTGGAAACAGGCCCTTCAGCCCAACTTGCCCACACCCACCACATGTCCCAGCTACGCTAGTCCCACCTCCCTGAGTTTGGCCCATATCCCTCGCAACCTGTCCGATCCATCTAACTGTTTCTCAAGTGTTGGGATAGTCCCAGCCTCAACTACCTCCTCTGGCAGCTTGTTCCACCCTTTGTGTGAAACTTTACTCCTCAGATTCCAATAAACTCTTCCCCTTCACCTTAAACCTATGTCCTCTGGTCCTCGATTCACCTGCTCTGCGCAAGAGACTCTGAGCGTTTACATGATCTATTCCTCTCATGGTTTCTACACCTCTATAAGATCACCCCTCATCCTCCTGCGCTCCAAGGAATATAGTCACAGCCACCTCCCTATAGATCAGAACCTCTAGTCCTGGCGACATCCTTGTGAATCTTTGCCGTACCCTATCCAGCCTGACATCACCTCAACAAATATTTTGGGAGGTGGCTGACATCAGACTTTACAATCAGCAGTGAATCATTGCTCTGTCTGAAGCTTGCCGCAGATTGTTGGTGGTACCAAGAGCTAGTGTCCGATCAGTCACAGCAGCTGATTTCTAATGCTGATCATTCTAGTGCGTGTGAGACTGTGTCAACAACAGGGGGAGGGGCAAATTAAGTATTTGCGGTGTTGGCACTATTGCAACATCCCACTTAATCCATACACAGGAGGCTCTCCAGAAAGAGAGGGCATCAACATGCTGGAATCTTGAAAGGTGCAGGGAGGAATTCAGTGTGTCGGGCAGTATCTGTGGAGGGAATGGACTGAAGGAAGGGTCCCGATCTGCTAGGTTGCCTATCCCATTCCCTTCACAGACACGTGGGAACGCAGGGGTTAGAGGGATATAGGGATATAGAGGAGATTAGTTCAAGTTGGCATCATGTTCGATGCAGGACATTGTGGGAAAGAGCTCAATCAATCAATCAAAGACTTTATTGTCATTCAAAAATACACCAGCAAATGCAAGTCTGAACAAGTTTTGTTGCATCTGGTTCACCATGCAACATAAAACAACAAAAGGATAAAACGGATAAAAGATAAAATAGGTAATAGTGGCGGCACATTATGTGGAATTCAAGGGTCTGATGGCTCGGGGGAAGAAGCTGTTGCAAAACCTGGCCGCTCTGCTCCTTATACTGCGATACCTTTGCCCGAGGACAGCAGAGTGAGCAGTCCACGATGGAAATGTGTGAGGTCTTTTATAATGCTGTTGGCCTTGGACAAGCAACGTTTGCTCGCAATGTCCCAGATTGAAGGAAGAGAAGTCCTGATGATTTTTTCAGCCGTCCTCACCACTCTCTGCACGGACTCCAGTCGGAGGCTTTGCAGTCCCCAAACCAGACAGAGATGCACCTGTTCTTGTTTTGTACTGTTGGATGTTCACTCACAGATTAAAACAACTTTTACTAATGGGGCTGAAGCATAATGCCAGTTACTTTCAACCCACACTGATAGGTAGACTATTGGATCATGTCACTGCACGCGTTCAATATTGCCTCTTCCGCAACTTCTGCAGATAACAATTGATCTCGGCACCATGCTCAGCATAGACATTATGGGCTGAAGGGCCTGCTCCTGTGCAGGGCTGCTGCGATTGTTATCTGCAAAGCAAGCGGTTAGCAAGGTTTTGAATCGTGACGTTAATCGCTTAATCTTTCTTTTCTCTTCCTTCCTGCTGGCAGCTGTGGGATGAGAAGGTGAGTACCTGTCAACCCTTGGTCTCTGTTCTCTTTCACCTTCCTAGCTCATTTTCTAACGTGTCTGTGTAAAGATGCCACAGGATTGGCCTTTGCGGGGAGCGGACAGCTCCGATCAGTGTTGTGGTCGACCACCAGTGTGGTTCCCTGGTGCCTGCGTGTGTGATGCCAGTGTTGCTGTACTTCATTGAGCAAGGTGTGGTGCTAACTACTGCCACTCCCACAGGCACAGCCACCATTTATTTTACCTGTCCATTGACATGAGGTACCACTCTACTGCAATTGGTGGCATGGAGGTTGTTTCTTTTAGCTACCTGTCTTTATTAAGTCAATAAAATTGGGCTGTAAAGCAATTTCTATCGGTCCTAACAGCACCGTCACATCTAGCTTTCTCTACCCTTGCTCCCATCCCAACCCTTGCTCCACACCCGTTCTTCCCCAACCCCACCCATTGCCCTAATGATCAGGCAGTCCCCCATCTCACACCCCTCCCTTGGACCCACTCCTCTCCAGCTTTTACCCCGTCCCCTCCCCTCTCATCCCAACAGTCTCGCCACACCCATTGCCCTAATTTACTTTAGTTCAAAGAGACAGCATGGACACAGGCCCCGCCGACCATCGATCGCTCGGCCACGCTAGTTCTATGTTATCCCACTATCTCATCACCCCCTACACACTAGGGGCCAATTTACGGAGGACCCATTAACCTACAAACCCGCACGTCTTCAGGATGTGGAGGAAACCTGAGTATCTGGAAAAACCTACACATACACAGGGAGAAGGTGCAAACTCCACACAGACAGCAACTGAGGTCAGGATCAAACCCGGGTCTCTGACACTGTGAGGGAGCGGCTCGACCAGCTGCCCCACCCCTATTGATGAGGCATTCCCAATGCTAGAACCACCTCCCTCCCTCACCAACAGTTGCCCCGTCCCCTCCCTCGTTCCAAATATCTGAAACCCACTTCACCCTGGAAGCCCGCCCTACCCAACCCAACTCTTCCAGCAAGTTCCTCAAGTTTAATAAGTGACCTGAACCGTGTCGTTCTGAAGAGAGACACAAAATGCTGGGGTAAATCAGTGGATGAGGCAGCATCTCTGGAGAACATGTTTCGGATCGGCACCCTTCTTCAGTGTCAAGTCTGAAGAAGGGTCCTGACCTGAAACATCATCTGTCCATGTTCTCAGCGATGCTGCCTGACCCACTGGGTTGCTTCAGCATTTTGTGTGTCTTTGGTATAAACCAGCGTCCTTATACTCCTTGTCTTTCTGGTTTCCCCGCTGACTCAATTTGCTCTTGGTAAATATTTCAGTGATCGGACTGCACGCGAGCGTGGAGCGTGTGGGTGTGTAAGACTAAACCCGGTTTAAAAATGGAGTTGAATGGCGCGGTGAGATCAGAAAGACGGGTTGGCGTTGAGACTGTTGTGTGGCGATGGCCGGCTGCATATGTGTGCTGACTGTGAGCTTTCTTCCCCTGTGTTGTGCTGCACTGTGAGGATGAGGAGCACACGGCATCCCTTCCAGTTGGAGACCATCTGGCTGGACAAGTGGAGGTTCGACGAGGCGGAAAGGTTGTTCCACGAAGCGGGCAGAGGCGCCCGGAGGCCGGGGTTGGCCCGCCCGCGCCAGACGGGATGGGCAAGAAAAGGCAGGAGAAGTGCGCCCCCGCGGTGCAGGCCGGTGGTGTGTGCGGGAAGCTGACCGGCGCTGGGTTGAAGAGGAAGCGGGCGACTCTGGGACAACCGGCCCGTGAACGGCGGCCCGCCCGTGGCCTGCCATCACCTGGTGGCCGGG
>JAWMAR010000018.1:2893065-2896397 GCA_036785375.1 Leucoraja ocellata | reverse complement strand
CCTGTTTCCACACTGTATCTCTAAACTACACTAAACAAAACTCTCCCTGGCAGCAATGCAGCCCAACGGCTGTTTTTCATTTGTTCACGAGAGATTTCACCCACAGCCGAGCTGCGTCGATCTAAGGAGACACAAATAACTGGAGGAAAGGAATAGGCGACGTTTCGGTCTGAGAAACCTTCCTCAGAATGAGGGTCAGTCGGGACAAGAGTGTTTTATGGTCATATGTGCATAAATAGAACAATTACATTCTTAAGGGCCTGTCCCACTTGGGCGACCTAATCCGCTAATTCTGGCGAGTTTGCCCTCGACTCATACTCGCAGCATGGTCGACATGAGGCCCTAGGAGGTCTTAGTAACTCTCCTTCATGCTCGAGAGTAGTCTCCGCATACTCGAGGCCTCAGCTAGGTTGCGGCGTTGTTTTCAACATGCTGAAAAATGCCCACGAGTAAAAAAAGGTCGCCAATGAAAAAATCGATACTTTTTTTTACTCGTAGGTTTAGTCGAAGTAAGTCGTAGTAGGTCGGCATGTTAGTCGTAGGTAATCGAGGATAGTTGAAGGTAGTCGTAGATAGTCTTCAACATAGTCGAAGGGAGGTCGAAGGAGGTCGGCTTCACTCTCCACTATTCGGTGTCCAAATTTTCCTGAAGCGGGTTGTAGCTGGTCTTCAACATAGTCGAAGGAGGTTGAAGGAGGTCTTCAACATAGTCGAAGGAGGTTGAAGGAGGTCTTCAACATAGTCGAAGGAGGTTGAAGGAGGTCTTCAACATAGTCGAAGGAGGTTGAAGGAGGTCGTCTACATAATCAAAGGAGGTCTCCAACGTGACACTTTTTCAAACTCTCCTAAACTCTTCTAAACTTGCCAATTAGGTTGCCGCAGTGGGACAGCCCCTTAACTTGCAGCAGCACAACACAATTATAAACTGATTACTCTGTAAACAATATAATACACGATTTAAAAACATTCAGTGTGTGTATATATACACAAGACGTCACCCATTCCTTCTCTCCAGAGACGCTGCCTGTCCCGCTGAGTTACTCCAGCTTTTTGTGTCTATCTTCAGGTTAAAGTAGCATCTGCAGTTCCTTCCTACACGTAAATAACACAGGAGATGCGTTGACTGAGCTACAGGAGGCAGGGGCTACGTGGGAATGCAGTGCGAACAAAGGGGCTACTGTTTCCTGTCGCCTGAGATTGTTTGTGAAATAAACCCTTGTTTGTTTTAATGAATGAATGAATGAATGAATGAATAAGTTTATTGGCCAAGTATTCACATACAGGGAATTTGCCTTGGTGCTCCGCCCACGTGACAACAACGACATACAGTGACAGTTAGGAATGACTTATAAAACATTAAACATTAATAATAAAACATTATTGATTAAACATGTAAATTAAACAAAATACCAGATCAAAGGGAGGCTACAGATGTTTGGCTGTTGAGTAGAGCTACTACTCGTGGAAAAAAGCTGTGTTTATGTCCGGCTGTGGCAGCTTTGACAGCCCGGAGTCGCCTTCCAGAGGGAAGTGATTCAAAGAGTTTGTGTCCAGGGTGAGAGGGGTCAGAGATGATCTTGCCCGCTCGCTTCCTGGCCCTTGCAGTGTACAGTTCATCAATGGAGGGAAGGTTGCAGCCAATAACCTTCTCAGCTGATCGGACGATTCGCTGCAGCCTCCAGGTGTCGTGCTTGGTGGCTGAGCCAAACCAGACCATGATGGAGAAGGTGAGGACAGACTCTACGATGGCTGTGTAGAATTGGACCATCATTGCCTGTGACAGATTGTGCTTCCTCAGCTGCTACAGGAAGTACATCCTCTGTTGTGCCTTTTTGACTGTGGAGTCGATGGTAGCCCACCACTTAAGGTCCTTGGATATGATGGTTCCTAGGAACTTAAAAGACTCCACAGATGTGACTGGTGTTGTTGATGGTGAGTGGGGTGAGGGGAGGGGGAGCTCTCCTGAAGTCTACAATCAATTTCACTGTCTTAAGAGCATTGAGCTCCAGGTTGTTGCGATGGCACCAGGACACCCGCTGTGTCACTTCCTGTCTGTAGGCAGATTCCTCCCCATCCTGGATCAGTCCAATCAGGGTTGTGTCGTCCGCAAACTTGAGAAGCTTGACAGAGGTGTCCGTGGAGGTGCAGTCGTTGGTGTAGAGAGAGTAGAGGAGAGGGAAGAGTACACAGCCTTGTGGTGCTCCTATGCTGAGTGTTTGCGGGTCCGAGATGTGCTTTCCCAGCCTCACATGCTGCTTCCTGTCTGTCAGGAAGTTGGTGATCCACCGACAGAGGGGTTCAGGCACAGTCAACTCAGAAAGTTTGGAGTGTAGTAGCTCTGGCACAATGGTGTTGAATGCAGAGCTAAAATTAACAAACAAAATCCTCGCATAGGTTTGTTTGTTGGTTTTATGTATATGTGTGTGTGTCCGTGTGCATATATATATATATATATATATATATAAGTGTGTATTATAATTCGCTTGGGTAGCTTACAACCAAGTGATATGAATATTGATTTCTCTAATTTAAAGTAACCCCTGCAATCCCTTTCTCTCCACCCCTCCCCCACCCTAGTCACACCAGCTTCTTGTTCTCACATAGCAAACAGCTGACAATGGCCCGTTTCCTTTATCATCATTCATTTGGTCTATATCACTCGTTTCCCTCTCCCCTGCCTCTCAGTCTGAAGAAGGGTCTCGACCCGAAACGTCACCCATTCCTTCTCTCCAGAGATGCTGCCTGTCCCGCTGAGTTACTCCAGCATTCGGTGTCTACCTTCATAGATACATACGGTGCTCGCATGCAGTGTCACACACAGACGCACATGCACATATATATATATATATATATATATATATATATATAATTTACAAAAGACCGTCAGCATATATACAATATAATCAACAGAAAATAGACAATAGACGCAGGAGGAGGCCATTCGGCCCTTCGAGCCAGCACCGACATTCAATGTGATCATGGCTGATCATCCCCAATCAGTACCCCGTTCCTGCCTTCTCCCCATATCCCCTGACTCCGCTATCTTTAAGAGCCCTATCTAGCTCTCTCTTGAAAGCATCCAGAGAACCCGCCTCCACCGCCCTCTGAGGCAGAGAATTCCACAGACTCACCACTCTCTGTGAGAAAAAGTGTTTCCTCATCTCCGTTCTATATGGCTTACTGCGTGTGTGTGTGTGTGTGTGTGTGTGTGTGCGTCCGCGTATGTTGTGTGTTTATATATATACTAGACCAAGTGCAGAACCGTTGGGTCTGCTCCCCCAATGGTGTGATCCCCCAACCCAATAATGCACCCGTCTCCTCCAACAGAACTG
>JAWMAR010000018.1:2795565-2888065 GCA_036785375.1 Leucoraja ocellata | reverse complement strand
ATGAGTTTTTCTTGGCCTCAAGAACACCAAATAGTGGAGTAACTCAGTAGATCAGGCAGCATCTGTGGAGAACATGAATGAGGTTTCAGGTTGGGATCCTTCTTCAGACTTCACCCATGTCCTCCACAGATGCTGCACGACCCACTGAGCTACTCCAGCACTTTGACTTTGTGCCATTTTCATTTTGGAAATCGGCATCTGCAGTTCCTTGAGAAAGACACAGAACGCCGTTGCTGGGGTAACTCAGCGGGTCAGGTCAGGCAGCATCTCTGGGGGAAAAAGAATGTATCCCCAACTAACCCGGCGTCATGGTCAGTACAGACTCTGTGGGCCGAAGGGCCTGTTCCTGTGCTCTCCTGGGCTGTGGCAGGGCAAAGACGGGATCTGTGGAGTGTGGGAGGTGCCCTGGGAGAGGGTACAAGTGGGTATACGGGTACATGTGGGTATGAATGTGTATGTGGATATATGTGAGTGTGTGGGTATGTGTGGGTATATGTGGGTGTGTGTGTGTATATGTGGGTGTGTGTGTGTGTGGGTATATGTGGGTATATGTGGGTATGTGTGTGTATATGTGGGTATGTGTGTGTATATGTGGGTGTGTGTGTGTGTGGGTATATGTGGGTATATGTGTGTATGCGGGTATATGTGGGTATATGTGTGTATATGTGGGTATGTGTGTGTATGCGGGTATATGTGGGTACGTCTGTGTATGTGGGTATATGTGGGTATATGTGGGTATGTGGGTATATGGGGGTATGTGGGTATATGTGGGTATATGTGGGTATATGTGTGTATGTGGGTATATGTGGGTATGTGGGTATATGGGGGTATGCGGGTATATGTGGGTATGTGGGTATATGGGGGTATATGTGGGTATGTGGGTATATGGGGGTATGCGGGTATATGTGGGTATATGTGTATATGTGGGTATATGTGGGTATATGTGTATATGTGTGTATGTGGGTATATGTGGGTATATGTGGGTATATGTGTATATGTGTGTATGTGGGTATATGTGGGTATATGTGGGTATATGTGTATATGTGTGTATATGGGTATATGCGGGTATATGCGGGTATATGGGGGTATGTGGGTATATGTGGGTATATGTGTATATGTGTGTATATGGGTAAATGTGGGTATGTGGGTATATGGGGGTATGTGGGTATATGGGGGTATGCGGGTATATGTGGGTATATGTGGGTATGTGGGTATATGGGGGTATATGTGGATATGTGGGTATATGGGGGTATATGTGGGTATATGTGGATATGTGGGTATATGGGGGTATATGTGGATATGTGGGTATATGGGGGTATATGTGGATATGTGGGTATATGGGGGTATATGTGGATATGGGGGTATATGGGGGTATATGTGGGTATATGTGGGTATATGTGGGTATGTGGGTATATGGGGGTATATGTGGGTATATGTGGGTATATGTGGGTATGCGGGTATGAGTGGGTATAAGTATTTAAGCAGATACGACCCCTGGATACTGCCCCCTATCCCCTGGACACTGACCCCTGCCCCCTATCCCTGACCCCTGGACACTGACCCCCTATCCCTGACCCCTGACCTGGCTCCTATCCCTGACCCCTGGATACTGCCCCCTATCCCTGACCCCTGGATACTGCCCCCTATCCCTGACCCCTGGATACTGCCCCCTATCCCTGACCCCTGGATACTGCCCCCTATCCCTGACCCCTGGATACCGGCCCCTATCCCAGCCCCCTGCCCCCGTGGCCGGCCGGGCACTGACACTGACCTTGTGGGGTGAGCTGGAAGTGAGCGAGGAAGTGCAGGCAGTCGTGCAGGCCGGCGAACAGCGTGAACTCCCCGGCCATCGGGCAGCTGCGGAAATACAGCTGGAAGACGGCGGTGAGCGAGTGGCGGCCGCAGCGCCAGTACCCGTACGCCATGGAGAAGTGGTACAGGTCGGTGAGCAGAGGCTGCGGCGGCTGCAGAGGCGCTACCCCAGTCCGCAACATCGCAGCGCTGCCCTCAGCCCAGCCCAGCCCGGGCAGCACAGCACAGCACAGCCTAGCACAGCACAGCCTAGCACAGCACAGCCTAGCACAGCACAGCCCGGGCAGCACAGCCCAGCACAGGGGCACGGTGTGTACACCACGACCCACGTCCCCACTAGTCTGTCTGTATGTCTGTCTGTCTCTCCCCCTCTCTCCCTCCTTCCCCTCCTCTCTCCTTCACCCCTTCTCTCTCCTCCCCCCACCCCTTCTCTCTCTCCTTTCCCCCTCCTCTCTCTACTTCCTCCTCTGTCTCCTCCCCCCTCCTCTCTCCTTCCCCTGCTTTCTCCTTCCCCTCCTCTCTCTCCTGCACCCTTTCGCTCTCCCTTTCCCCTCCTCTCTCTCCTTCACCCCTCTCCCTCTCCTTCACCCTCTCTCTCCTCCCCCCCTCCGCTCTCTCCTTTCTCCTCTCTCTCCTTCCCCCCTCCTCTCTCGCTCCCCTCTCTCTCTCCTTACCCTCCTCTCTCCTCTCGTCTCTCTCCCTCTACCCTGACGGATGTGAGCCGAGGTTCAGCAGCTGTTCCCCTCTCCCTTGCACCCTATTCCCCTGCACCCTCTCCCCTGCACCCTGCACCCTCCCCCCTGCACCCTCTTCCCCTGCCGCCGCTACCTTGTCCCGAGGCCGGACCAACAACACGCGGTTTAACTCAAAGATGATAGCGCCGAGCTTTCTGGTTTAACTCTTGCAGCTCCTCTCCCCAACACAACCCTTCTCATATTACACCCAGCGCCGGGGATTGTTACAGCAGTACTGGGGAATGCTGTTACAGTACTTGGGGAGTGTTGCAACATTACTGGGGGAGTGTTGTTACAGTACTGGGGGCGTGTTGTTACAGTACTGGGGGCGTGTTGTTACAGTATAGGGGGAATGTTGTTACAGTACTTGGGGAATGTTGTTACAGTACTTGGGGAATGTTGTTACAGTATAGGGGGAATGTTGTTACAGTACTTGGGGAATGTTGTTACACTACTAAGGATTGTTACAGTACTGGGGAATGTTGTTACAGTATAGGGGGAATGTTGTTACAGTACTGGGGGAATGTTGTTACAGTACTTGGGGAATGTTGTTACAGTACTTGGGGAATATTGTTACAGTACTGGGGAATGTTGTTACAGTATAGGGGGAATGTTGTTACAGTACTTGGGGAATGTTGTTACAGTACTTGGGGAATGTTGTTACAGTACTTGGGGAATGTTGTTACAGTACTTGGGGAATGTTGTTACAGTATAGGGGGAATGTTGTTACAGTACTTGGGGAATGTTGTTACACTACTAAGGATTGTTACAGTACTGGGGGAATGTTGTTACAGTACTAAGGATTGTTACAGTACTAGGGGAATGTTGCAGGTTTGGGGGAGTGTTGTTACAGTACTGGGGGAATGTTGTTACAATAATGGGGGAGCGTTGTTACAGTACTGGGGGAATGCTGTTACAGCACTTGAGGGAATGTTATAGTACAGGGGAATGTTGTCACAGTACTTGGGGAGTGTTGTTACAGTTGAGGGGGAATGTCGTTACAGTACTGGGGGAATGTCGTTACAGTTCTGGGGGAATGTTGTTACAGTACAGGGGGAATGTCGTCACGGTACTGGGGGAATGTCGTCACGGTACTGGGGGAATGTCGTCACGGTACTGGGGGAATGTCGTCACGGTACTGGGGGAATGTCGTCACGGTACTGGGGGAATGTCGTCACAGTACTTGGGGAGTGTTGTTACAGTAGAGGGGGAATGTTGTTACAGTACTGGGGGAATGTTGTTACAGTACTGGGGGAATGTTGTTACAGTACTAAGGATTGTTACAGTACTAAGGATTGTTACATTACTAAGGATTGTTACAGTACTGGGGAAGTGTTACAGTATTGGGGGAATGTTGTTACAGTACTAAGGATTGTTACAGTACTGGGGAATGTTGTTACAGTACTGGGGAAGTGTTACAGTACTGGGGGAATGTTGCAGATTTGGGGGAGTGTTGTTACAGTACTGGGGAGTGTTGTTACAGTACTGGGGAGTGTTGTTACAGTACTGGGGGAATGTTGTTACAGTACTGGGGGAGTGTCGTTACAGTACTGGGATTGTTACAGTATAGGGGGAATGTTGTTACAGTACTGGGGGAGCGTTGTTACAGTACTGGGGGAGCGTTGTTACAGTACTGGGGGAGCGTTGTTACAGTACTGGGGGAGCGTTGTTACAGTACTGGGGGAGCGTTGTTACAGTACTGGGGGAGTGTTGTTACAGTACTGGGGGAATGCTGTTACAGCACTTGGGGGAATGTTGTTACAGTACTGGGGGAGCGTTGTTACAGTACATGGGGAATGGTGTTACAGTACATGGGGAATGGTGTTACAGTACTGGGGGAGTGTCGTTACAGTACTTGGGAATGTCGTTACAGTACTGGGGAATGTCGTTACAGTACTGGGGAATGTCGTTACAGTACTGGGGAATGTCGTTACAGTACTGGGGAATGTCGTTACAGTACTGGGGAGTGTCGTTACAGTACTGGGGAGTGTTGTTACAGTACTGGGGAGTGTTGTTACAGTACATGGGGAATGGTGTTACAGTACTGGGGAGTGTTGTTACAGTACTGGGGAGTGGTGTTACAGTACTGGGGAATGTCGTTACAGTACTGGGGAATGTCGTTACAGTACTGGGGAGTGTCGTTACAGCACTTGGGGGAATGCTGTTACAGTACTGGGGGAATGTTACAGTACTGGGGAATGTCGTCACAGTACTTGGGGAGTGTTGTTACAGTAGAGGGGGAATGTTGTTACATTACTGGGGAATGTTGTTACAGTACTGGGGAATGTTGTTACAGTACTGGGGGAATGTTGTTACAGTACTAAGGATTGTTACAGTACTAAGGATTGTTACAGTACTAAGGATTGTTACAGTACTGGGGAAGTGTTACAGTATTGGGGGAATGTTGTTACAGTACTAAGGATTGTTACAGTACTGGGGAATGTTGTTACAGTACTGGGGAAGTGTTACAGTACTGGGGGAATGTTGCAGGTTTGGGGGAGTGTTGTTACAGTACTGGGGGAATGTTGTTACAGTAATGGGGGAATGTTGTTACAGTAATGGGGGAATGTTGTTACAGTACAGGGGGAATGTTGTTACAGTACAGGGGGAATGTTGTTACAGTACTGGGGGAATGTTGTTACAGTACTGGGGGAATGTTGTTACAGTACTGGGGGAATGTTGTTACAGTACTGGGGGAATGTTGTTACAGTACTGGGGGAATGTTGTTACAGTACTGGGGGAATGTTGTTACAGTACAGGGGGAATGTTGTTACAGTACAGGGGGAATGTTGTTACAGTACAGGGGGAATGTTGTTACAGTAGAGGGGGAATGTTGTTACAGTACTGGGGAGTGTTGTTACAGTATTGGGGGAATGTCGTTACAGTACTGGGGAGTGTCGTTACAGTACTGGGGGAATGCTGTTACAGTACTTGGGGGAATGTTGTTACAGTACTGGGGGATTGTTGTTACAGTACTGGGGAGTGTTGTTACAGTACTGGGGAGTGGTGTTACAGTACATGGGGAATGGTGTTACAGTACTGGGGGAGTGTCGTTACAGTACTGGGGAATGTCATTACAGCACTTGGGGGAATGCCGTTACAGTACAGGGGGAATGCCGTTACAGTACAGGGGGAATGCCGTTACAGTACAGGGGGAATGCCGTTACAGTACTGGGCGAATGTCGTTACAGTACAGGGGGAATGTTGTTACAGTACTGGGGGAATGTTGTTACATTACTGGGGAATGTTGTTACAGTCCTGGGGAATGTTGTTACATTACTGGGGAATGTTGTTATATTACTGGGGAATGTTGTTACAGTACTTGGGGAATGTTGTTACAGTACTTGGGGAATGTCGTTAAAGCACTGGGGGGGTGTCGTTACAATACTGAGGGTGTGTTGTTACAGTACTGGGGAGTGTTGTTACAGTACTGGGGAGTGTTGTTACAGTACTGGGGGGAATGTTGTTACAGTATGGGGGGAATGTTGTTACAATACTAAGGATTGTTACAGTACAGGGGGAATGTTATAGTACAGGGGAATGTCGTCACAGTACTTGGGGAGTGTTGTTACATTACTGGGGAATGTTGTTACAGTACTGGGGGAGTGTTGTTACAGTACTGGGGAGTGTTGTTACAGTATTGGCGGAATGTTGTTACAGTGCTAAGGATTGTTACAGTACTAAGGATTGTTACAGTACTGGGGGAGTGTTGTTACAGTACAGGGGGAATGTTGTTACAGTATTGGGGGAATGTTGTTACAGTACTGGGGGAGTGTTGTTACAGTACTGGGGAGTGTTGTTACAGTATTGGCGGAATGTTGTTACAGTACTAAGGATTGTTACAGTACTAAGGATTGTTACAGTACTGGGGGAGTGTTACCGTACTGGTGGAATGTTGTTACAGTACTAAGGATTGTTACAGTACTGGGGGAATGTTGCAGGTTTGGGGGAGTGTTGTTACAGTACTGGGGAATGTTGTTACAGTAATGGGGGAATGTTGTTACAGTAATGGGGGAAATGTTGTTACAATACTGGGGAATGTTGTTACAGTACTGGGGGAATGTTGTTACATTACTGGGGAATGTTGTTACATTATGGGGCATGTTGTTACAGTACTGGGGAATGTTGTTACAGTACTGGGGGAGTGTTGTTACAGTCCTGGGGAATGTTGTTACCGTACTGGGGAATGTTGTTACAGTATTGGGGGAATGTTGTTACAGTATTGGGGGAATGTTGTTACAGTACTGGGGAGTGTTGTTACAGTACTGGGGGAATGTTGTTACAATACTGGGGGAGTGTTGTTACAGTAGTGGGGGAGTGTCGTTAAAGTACTGGGGGAGTGTCGTTAAAGTACTGGGGGAGTGTCGTTACAGTACTGGGGGATTGTCGTTACAGTACTTGGGGAGTGTCGTTACAGTACTGGGGGAGTGTCGTTACAGTACTGGGGGAGTGTCGTTACAGTACTGGGGGAGTGTCGTTACAGTACTGGGGGAGTGTCGTTACAGTACTGGGGGAGTGTCGTTACAGTACTGGGGGAGTGTCGTTACAGTACTGGGGGAGTGTCGTTACAGTACTGGGGGAATGTTGTTACAGTACTGGGGGAGTGTTGTTACAGTACTGGGGGAGTGTCGTTCCAATACTAGGGGACTGTCGTTACAGCACGGGGGAATGTCGTTACAGCACGGGGGAATGTTGTTACAGTACGGGGGAATGTCGTTACAGCACGGGGGAATGCTGTTACAGTACTAGAGGAGTGTCGTTACAGTACTTGGGGAGTGTCGTTACAGTACTTGGGGAGTGTCGTTACAGTACTGGGGGAGTGTCGTTACAGTACTTGGGGAGTGTCGTTACAGTACTGGGGGAGTGTCGTTACAGTACTGGGGGAGTGTCGTTACAGTACTGGGGGAGTGTCGTTACAGCACTGGGGGAGTGTCGTTACAGCACTGGGGGAGTGTCGTTACAGCACTGGGGGAGTGTCGTTACAGCACTTGGGGAGTGTCGTTACAGCACTTGGGGAGTGTCGTTACAGCACTTGGGGAGTGTCGTTCCAATATTAGGGGACTGTCGTTACAGCACTGGGGAATGTCGTTACAGCACTGGGGAATGTCGTTACAGCACTGGGGAATGTCGTTACAGTACTAGGGGAGTGTCGTTACAATACTAGGGGACTGTCGTTACAGTACTGGGGGAGTATCGTTACAGTACTAGAGGAGTGTCGTTACAGTACTAGAGGACTGTCGTTACAGTACTAGAGGAGTGTCGTTACAGTACTAGAGGAGTGTCGTTACAGTACTGGGGAGTGTCGTTACAGTACTTGGCGAGTGTCGTTACAGTACTCTGGGAGTGTCGTTACAGCACTTGGGGAGTGTCGTTCCAATACTAGGGGACTGTCGTTACAGCACTGGGGAATGTCGTTACAGCACTGGGGAATGTCGTTACAGCACTGGGGAATGTCGTTACAGCACGGGGGAATGTTGTTACAGTACGGGGGAATGTTGTTACAGTACGGGGGAATGCTGTTACAGTACTGGGGGAGTGTTGTTACTGTACGGGGAGTGTTGTTACAGTACGGGAGTGTTGTTACAGTACAGGTGGAATGTTACAGTAGAGGGGGAATGTTGTTACAGTAGAGGGGGAATATTGTTACAGTACTGGGGGAATGTTACAGTACTGGGGGAAATGTTGTTACAGTACTGGGGGAAATGTTGTTACAGTACTGGGGGAAATGTTGTTACAGTACTGGGGGAAATGTTGTTACAGTACTGGGGGAATGTTGTTACATTACTGGGGGAGTGTTGTTACACTACTAAGGATTGTTACAGTAATGGGGAAGTGTTACAGTACTGGGGAAGTGTTACAGTACTGGGGGAATGTTGTTAGAGTACTAAGGATTGTTACATTACTTAGGATTGTTACATTACTTGGGGAATGTTGCAGGTTGGGGGAGTGTCGTTACAGTACTAGAGGAGTGGCGTTACAGTACTAGAGGAGTGGCGTTACAGTACTAGAGGAGTGGCGTTACAGTACCAGAGGAGTGGCGTTACAGTACTAGAGGAGTCGCGTTACAGCACTAGAGGAGTGTCGTTACAGCACTTGGGGAGTGTCGTTACAGCACTTGGGGAGTGTCGTTACAGCACTTGGGGAGTGTCGTTACAGCACTTGGGGAGTGTCGTTACAGCACTTGGGGAGTGTCGTTACAGCACTTGGGGAGTGTCGTTACAGCACTTGGGGAGTGTCGTTACAGTACTTGGGGAGTGTCGTTACAGTACTTGGGGAGTGTCGTTACAGTACTTGGGGAGTGTCGTTACAGTACTTGGGGAGTGTCGTTACAGCACTGGAGGAGTGTCGTTACAGCACTGGAGGAGTGTCGTTACAGCACTCGGGGAGTGTCGTTACAGCACTCGGGGAGTGTCGTTACAGCACTCGGGGAGTGTCGTTACTGCACTCGGGGAGTGTCGTTACTGCACTCGGGGAGTGTCGTTACTGCACTCGGGGAGTGTCGTTACTGCACTCGGGGAGTGTCGTTACTGCACTCGGGGAGTGTCGTTACTGCACTCGGGGAGTGTCGTTACTGCACTCGGGGAGTGTCGTTACAGCACTAGGGGAGTGTCGTTACAGTACTAGGGGAGTGTCGTTACAGTACTAGGGGAGTGTCGTTACAGTACTAGGGGAGTGTCGTTACAGTACTAGGGGACTGTCGTTACAGTACTAGGGGACTGTCGTTACAGCACTGGGGAATGTTGTTACAGTACGGGGGAATGTTGTTACAGTACGAGGGAATGTTGTTACAGTACGGGGGAATGCTGTTACAGTACTGGGGGAGTGTTGTTACAGTAGAGGGGGAATGTTGTTACAGTAGAGGGGGAATGTTGTTACAGTAGAGGGGGAATGTTGTTACAGTACAGGGGGAATGTCGTTACAGTACTGGGGGAATGTCGTTACAGTACTGGGGGAATGTCGTTACATTACTGGGGAATGTCGTTACAGTACTGGGGCGTGTCGTTACAGTACTGGGGAGTGTCGTTACAGTACTGAGGCAGTGTCGTTACAGCACTGGGGGGGTGTCGTTACAGCACTGGGGGAGTGTCGTTACAGCACTTGGGGAGTGTCGTTACAGCACTTGGGGAGTGTCGTTACTGCACTTGGGGAGTGTCGTTACTGCACTTGGGGAGTGTCGTTACTGCACTTGGGGAGTGTCGTTACAGCACTAGGGGAGTGTCGTTACAGCACTAGGGGAGTGTCGTTACAGCACTAGGGGAGTGTCGTTGCAGCACTAGGGGAGTGTCGTTGCAGCACTAGGGGAGTGTCGTTGCAGCACTAGGGGAGTGTCGTTGCAGCACTAGGGGAGTGTCGTTGCAGCACTAGGGGAGTGTCGTTGCAGCACTAGGGGAGTGTCGTTGCAGCACTAGGGGAGTGTCGTTACAGCACTAGGGTAGTGTCGTTACAGTACTAGGGTAGTGTCGTTACAGTACTAGGGTAGTGTCGTTACAGTACTAGGGGAGTGTCGTTACAGTACTAGGGGAGTGTCGTTACAGTACTAGGGGACTGTCGTTACAGCACGGGGGAATGTCGTTACAGTACGGGGGAATGTTGTTACAGTACGGGGGAATGCTGTTACAGTACTGGGGGAGTGTTGTTACTGTACGGGGAGTGTTGTTACAGTACGGGGAGTGTTGTTACAGTACAGGTGGAATGCTGTTACAGTACAGGGGGGAATGTTACAGTAGAGGGGGAATGTTGTTACAGTAGAGGGGGAATGTTGTTACAGTACTGGGGGAATGTTGTTACAGTACTGGGGGAAATGTTGTTACAGTACTGGGGGGAATGTTGTTACAGTACTGGGGGAGTGTTGTTACACTACTAGGGAGTGTTGTTACAGTATTGGGGGAATGTTGTTACAGTACTGGGGAATGTTGTTACAGTATTGGGGGAATGTTGTTACAGTACTGGGGGAATGTTGTTACAGTACTGGGGGAGTGTTGTTACAGTACTGGGGGAATGTTGTTACAGCACTGGGGAGTGTTGTTACAGTATTGGTAGAATGTTGTTACAGTACTAAGGATTGTTACAGTAATGGGGAAGTGTTACAGTACTGGGGGAGTGTTACAGTACTGGGGGAGTGTTACAGTACTGGGGAAGTGTTACAATACTGGGGGAATGTTGTTAGAGTACTAAGGATTGTTACATTACTTGGGGAATGTTGCAGGTTTGGGGGAGTGTCGTTGCAGGTTTGGGGGAGTGTCGTTACAGTACTGGGGGAGTGTCGTTACAGTACTGGAGGAGTGTCGTTACAGCACTGGAGGAGTGTCGTTACAGTAGTGGAGGAGTGTCGTTACAGTACTGGAGGAGTGTCGTTACAGTACTGGAGGAGTGTCGTTACAGTAGTGGAGGAGTGTCGTTACAGTACTAGAGGAGTGGCGTTACGGTACTAGAGGAGTGGCGTTACGGTACTTGGGGAATGTCGTTACGGTACTGGGGGAGTGTCGTTACGGTACTGGGGGAGTGTCGTTACAGTACTGGGGGAGTGTCGTTACAGCACTTGGGGAGTGTCGTTACAGCACTTGGGGAGTGTCGTTACAGCACTTGGGGAGTGTCGTTACAGCACTTGGGGAGTGTCGTTACAGCACTTGGGGAGTGTCGTTACAGCACTTGGGGAGTGTCGTTACAGCACTTGGGGAGTGTCGTTACAGCACTTGGGGAGTGTCGTTACAGTACTAGGGGAGTGTCGTTACAATACTAGGGGACTGTCGTTACAGCACTGGGGAATGTTGTTACAGTACGGGGGGATGTTGTTACAGTACGGGGGAATGTTGTTACAGTACGGGGGAATGCTGTTACAGTACTGGGGAGTGTTGTTACAGTACGGGGGGAATGTTGTTACTGTACGGGGAGTGTTGTTACAGTACGGGGAGTGTTGTTACAATACAGGGGGAATGTTGTTACAATACAGGGGGAATGTTGTTACAATACAGGGGGAATGTTGTTACAGTACAGGGGGAATGTTACAATACAGGGGGAATGTTGTTACAGTAGAGGGGAATGTTGTTACAGTACAGGGGGAATGTTGTTACAGTAGAGGGGGAATGTTGTTACAGTAGAGGGGGAATGTTGTTACAATACAGGGGGAATGTTGTTACAGTACGGGGAATGTTGTTACAGTACTGGGAGAATGTTGTTACATTACTGGGGAATGTTGTTACATTACTGGGGAATGTTGTTACAGTACTGGGGAATGTTGTTACAGTATTGGGGGAATGTTGTTACAGTACTGGGGGAATGTTGTTACAGTACTGAGGATTGTTACAGTACTAAGGATTGTTACAGTACTAGGGAGTGTTGTTACAGTACTGGGGGAGTGTCGTTACAGTACTTGGGGAGTGTCGTTACAGTACTGGGGGAGTGTCGTTACAGTACTGGAGGAGTGTCGTTACAGTACTGGAGGAGTGTCGTTACAATACTGGAGGAGTGTCGTTACAGCACTTGGGGAGTGTCGTTACAGTACTGGGGGAGTGTCGTTACAGTACTGGGGGAGTGTCGTTACAGTACTGGGGGAGTGTCGTTACAGTACTGGGGGAGTGTCGTTACAGTACTGGGGGAGTGTCGTTACAGTACTGGGGGAGTGTCGTTACAGTACTGGGGGAGTGTCGTTACAGTACTGGGGGAGTGTCGTTACAGTACTGGAGGAGTGTCGTTACAGTACTGGAGGAGTGTCGTTACAGTACTAGAGGAGTGGCGTTACAGTACTTGGGGAGTGTCGTTACAGTACTGGGGGAGTGTCGTTACAGTACTGGGGGAGTGTCGTTACAGCACTTGGGGAGTGTCGTTACAGCACTTGGGGAGTGCCGTTACAGCACTTGGGGAGTGCCGTTACAGCACTTGGGGAGTGCCGTTACAGCACTTGGGGAGTGCCGTTACAGCACTTGGGGAGTGTCGTTACAGCACTTGGGGAGTGTCGTTACAGCACTTGGGGAGTGTCGTTACAGCACTTGGGGAGTGTCGTTACAGCACTTGGGGAGTGTCGTTACAGCACTTGGGGAGTGTCGTTACAGCACTTGGGGAGTGTCGTTACAATACTAGGGGACTGTCGTTACAGCACTGGGGAATGTTGTTACAGTACAGGGGAATGTTGTTACAGTACGGGGGAATGTTGTTACAGTACGGGGGAATGCTGTTACAGTACTGGGGGAATGTTGTTACAGTACGTGGGAATGCTGTTACAGTACTGGGGGAATGTTGTTACTGTACGGGGAGTGTTGTTACAGTACGGGGAGTGTTGTTACAATACAGGGGGAATGTTGTTACAATACAGGGGGAATGTTGTTACAGTACAGGGGGAATGTTACAATACAGGGGGAATGTTGTTACAGTAGAGGGGGAATGTTGTTACAGTAGAGGGGGAATGTTGTTACAGTAGAGGGGGAATGTTGTTACAATACAGGGGGAATGTTGTTACAGTACTTGGGGAATGTTGTTACAGTACTGGGAGAATGTTGTTACATTACTGGGGAATGTTGTTACATTACTGGGGAATGTTGTTACAGTACTGGGGAGTGTTGTTACAGTACTGGGGCAGTGTTGTTACAGTATTGGGGGAATGTTGTTACAGTACTAAGGATTGTTACAGTACTGAGGATCGTTACAGTACTGGGGGAGTGTTACCGTACTTGGGGAATGTTGTTACCGTACTAAGGATTGTTACAGTACTGGGGGAATGTTGCAGGTTTGGGGGAGTGTTGTTACAGCAATGGGGGAAATGTTGTTACAGTACTGGGGGAATGTTGTTACAGTAATGGGGGCAATGTTGTTACAGTACTCGGGGAATGTTGTTACATTACTGGGGAATGTTGTTACATTACTGGGGAATGTTGTTACAGTACTGGGGAGTGTTGTTACATTACTGGGGAATGTTGTTACAGTACTGGGGAATGTTGTTACAGTACTGGTGAGTGTTGTTACAGTATTGGGGGAATGTTGTTACAGTACTGGGGAGTGTTGTTACAGTATTGGGGGAATGTTGTTACAGTACTGGGGGAATGTTGTTACAGTACTGAGGATTGTTACAGTACTAAGGATTGTTACAGTACTGGGGAGTGTTGTCACAGTACTGGGGAGTGTTGTTACAGTACTGGGGAGTGTTGTTACAGTACTGGGGAATGTTGTTACAGTACTGGGGAATGTTGTTACAGTACTGGGGAATGTTGTTACAATAATTGGGGAGTGTTGTTACAGTACTTGGGGAGTGTTGTTACAGTACTTGGGGAGTGTTGTTACAGTACTTGGGGAGTGTTGTTACAGTATTGGGGGAATGTTGTTACAGTACTTGGGGAATGTTGTTACAGTAATTGGGGGAATGTTGTTACAGTAATTGGGGGAATGTTGTTACAGTAATTGGGAGTGTTATTACAGTACTTGGGGAGTGTTGTTACAGTACTGGGGAGTGTTGTTACAATATTGGGGGAATGTTGTTACAGTACTGGGGAGTGTTGTTACAGTATTGGGGGAATGTTGTTACAATACTAAGGATTCTTACAGTATTAAGGATTGTTACAGTACTGGGGAAGTGTTACAGTACTGGGGGAATGTTGTTACAGTACTAAGGATTGTTACAGTACTGGGGGAATGTTGCAGGTTTGGGGGAGTGTTGTTACAGTACTGGGGAATGTTGTTACAGTAATGGGGGAATGTTGTTGCAGTAATGGGGGAATGTTGTTGCAGTAATGGGGGAATGTCGTTACAGTACTGGGGAATGTTGTTACAGTACTGGGGGAATGTTGTTACAGTAGAGGGGGAATGTTGTTACTGTATTGGGGGAAATGTTGTTACAGTACTGGGGGAAATGTTGTTACAGTACAAGTCAAGTCAAGTCAAGTTTATTTGTCACATACACATACGAGATGTGCAGTGCAATGAAAGTGGCAATGCTCGCGGAACAACAAAACAACCAAACAAATTATAAACACAATCATAACACACATATTATTTTACATAATAAATAATAGAAGGAAAAACGTTCTGTACAGTTAGTCCCTGGTGAGAAAGGCGTTTACAGTCCGAATTGCCTCTGGGAAGAAACTCCTTCTCAACCTCTCCGTTCTCACTGCGTGGCAACGGAGGCGTTTGCCTGACCGTAGCGGCTGGAACAGTCCGTTGCAGGGGTGGAAGAGGTCTCTCATGATTTTGTTTGCTCTGGAGTTGCATCTCCTGTTGTATAGTTCCTGCAGGGGGGCGAGTGAAGTTCCCATAGTGCGTTCGGCCGAACGCACTACTCTCTGCAGAGCCTTCTTGTCCTTGGCAGAGCAATTCCCGAACCAGATGGTAATGTTCCCGGACAAGATGCTTTCCACCGCCGCTGCGTAGAAGCACTGGAGGATCCTCGGAGACACTCTGAATTTCCTCAATTGCCTGAGGTGGTAAAGGCACTGCCTTGCCTTACTCACCAGTGCTGAGGCGTGTGATGACCATGTCATATCCTCAGAGATGTGGACTCCCAGATATTTAAAACAGTTCACCCTATCCACAGGATCCCCATTTATACTCAGTGGAGTGTACGTCCTCGGATGATGTGGCCTCCTAAAGTCCATGATCAGCTCCTTCGTTTTTTTGATGTTCAAGAGGAGGCTGTTCTCCTGGCACCAGAGTGCTAGATCAGCCACCTCCTCCCGGTAGGCCCTCTCATCATTGTCTGAGATCAGGCCCACCACCACAGTGTCATCAGCAAACTTAATTATTGAATTGGAGCTGAACCTAGCCACACAGTCATGTGTGTACAGGGAGTACAATAGGGGGCTGAGGACGCAACCCTGGGGCGATCCTGTGCTCAGGGTGAGGGACTTCGATGTATTCCCTCCCATCTTGACTACCTGGGGCCTGGCGGTGAGAAAGTCCAGGACCCAGGAACACAGGGAGGTGTTGAGCCCCAATTCCAGTAGCTTCCCAGCCAGTCTGGTGGGGACTATCGTGTTGAAGGCTGAACTGTAGTCTATGAACAGCATCCTCACGTAGCCCCCCTTCTGGCTGTCCAGATGGGAGAGAGCGGTGTGCAAGACCTGGGAGACCGCATCGTCCGTGGACCTGTTCGGACGGTATGCAAACTGCAACGGGTCCATGTTCCGAGGGAGGAAGGCGCAGATGTGATTCTTCACCAGCCTCTCGAAGCATTTCTCGGGGAATGTTGTTACAGTACTGGGGAATGTTGTTACAGTACTGGGGGAAATGTTGTTACAGTACTCGGGGAATGTAGTTACAGTACTGGGGGAATGTTGTTACAGTACTGGGGGAATGTTGTTACATTACTGGGGAATGTTGTTACATTATGGGGAATGTTGTTACAGTACTGGGGGAATGTTGTTACAGTACTGGGGAATGTTGTTACAGTACTGGGGGAATGTTGTTACAGTACTAAGGATTGTTACAGTACTAATGATTGTTACAGTACTGGGGGAGTGTTGTTACCGTACTAAGGATTGTTACAGTACTGGGGGAATGTTGTTACCGTACTAAGGATTGTTACAGTACTGGGGGAATGTTGCAGGTTTGGGGGAGTGTTGTTACAGTACTGGGGA
The DNA here is from genome assembly GCA_036785375.1 of Leucoraja ocellata. Taxonomy (NCBI): domain Eukaryota; kingdom Metazoa; phylum Chordata; class Chondrichthyes; order Rajiformes; family Rajidae; genus Leucoraja; species Leucoraja ocellata. The sequence goes on along the minus strand of JAWMAR010000018.1, from coordinate 2,871,957 downwards.
ATGTTGTTACAGTAATGGGGGAATGTTGTTACAGTACTGGGGGAATGTTGTTACATTACTGGGGAATGTTGTTACATTATGGGGAATGTTGTTACAGTACTGGGGAATGTTGTTACAGTACTGGGGAATGTTGTTACAGTACTGGGGAGTGTTGTTACAGTACTGGGGGAGTGTTGTTACAGTACTGGGGGAGTGTTGTTACAGTACTGGGGAGTGTTGTTACAGTATTGGGGGAATGTTGTTACAGTACTGTTACAGTACTAAGGATTGTTACAGTACTGGGGGAATGTTGTTACAGTACTAAGGATTGTTACAGTACTGGGGGAATGTTGCAGGTTTGGGGGAGTGTTGTTACAGTACTGGGGAATGTTGTTACAGTAATGGGGGAATGTTGTTACAGTAGTGGGGGAGTGTTGTTACAGTACTGGGGGAATGTTGTTACAGTACTGGGGGAATGTTGTTACAGTACTGGGGGAGTGTTGTTACAGTACTGGGGATTGTTATAGTACAGGGAAATGTCGTTACAGTACTGTGGGAGTGTCGTTACAATACTGGGGGAGTGTCGTTACAGTACTGAGGGAGTGTCGTTGCAGTACTGGGGGGGAGTGTCGTTATAGTACTGGGGATTGTTACAGTACTGGGGATTGTTACAGTACTGGGGGAGTGTTGCAGTACTGGGGGAGTGTTGCAGTACTGGGGGAGTGTTGCAGTACTGGGGGAGTGTTGTTACAGTACTGGGGAATGTTGTTACAGTACTGGGGAATGTTGTTACAGTACTGGGGAGTGTTGTTACAGTACTGGGGGAGTGTTGTTACAGTACTGGGGAATGTTGTTACAGTACTGGGGGAGTGTTACAGTACTGGAGGAATGTTGTTACAGTACTGGGGAATGTTGTTACAGTACTGGGGAGTGTTGTTACAGTACTGGGGGAGTGTTGTTACAGTACTGGGGAATGTTGTTACAGTACTGGGAAGTGTTGTTACAGTACTGGGGGAGTGTTGTTACAGTATTGGGGGAATGTTGTTACAGTACTAAGGATTATTACAGTACTGAGGATTGTTACAGTACTGGGGGAGTGTTACCGTACTTGGGGAATGTTGTTACCGTACTAAGGATTGTTACAGTACTGGGGGAATGTTGCAGGTTTGGGGGAGTGTTGTTACAGTAATGGGGGAATGTTGTTACAGTAATGGGGGAAATGTTGTTACAGTACTCGGGGAATGTTGTTACAGTACTGGGGGAAATGTTGTTACAGTACTGGGGGAAATGTTGTTACAGTACTCGGGGAATGTTGTTACAGTACTGGGGGAGTGTTGTTACAATATTGGGGGAATGTTGTTACAATACTGGGGGAATGTTGTTACAGTATTGGGGGAATGTTGTTACAGTACTGGGGGAAATGTTGTTACAGTACTGGGGGAAATGTTGTTACAGTACTCGGGGAATGTTGTTACAGTACTGGGGGAGTGTTGTTACAATATTGGGGGAATGTTGTTACAGTACTGGGGGAATGTTGTTACAATATTGGGGGAATGTTGTTACAGTACTGGGGAATGTTGTTACAGTACTGGGGGAGTGTTGTTACAGTACTGGGGAATGTTGTTACAGTACTGGGGAGTGTTGTTACAGTACTGGGGGAGTGTTGTTACAGTACTGGGGAGTGTTGTTACAGTACTGGGGGAATGCTGTTACAGTACTGGGGAATGTTGTTACAGTACTGGGGAGTGTTGTTACAGTACTGGGGGAGTGTTGTTACAGTGCTGGGGAGTGTTGTTACAGTACTGGGGGAATGTTACAGTACTGGGGAATGTTGTTACAGTACTGGGGAGTGTTGTTACAGTACTGGGGGAGTGTTGTTACAGTACTAAGGATTGTTACAGTACTAATGATTGTTACAGTACTGGGGGAGTGTTGTTACTGTATTGGGGGAAATGTTGTTACAGTACTCGGGGAATGTTGTTACAGTACTGGGGAATGTTGTTACAGTACTGGGGGAAATGTTGTTACAGTACTGGGGGAATGTTGTTACAGTACTGGGGGAATGTTGTTACAGTACTGGGGAATGTTGTTACAATATTGGGGGAATGTTGTTACAGTACTGGGGAATGTTGTTACAGTACTGGGGGAGTGTTGTTACAGTACTTGGGAATGTTGTTACAGTACTGGGGAGTGTTGTTACAGTACTGGGGGAGTGTTGTTACAGTACTAAGGATTGTTACAGTACTGGGGGAGTGTTGCAGCTTTTGGGGGAGTGTTGTTACAGTACTGGGGAATGTTGTTACAGTAATGGGGGAATGGTGTTACAGTAATGGGGGAAATGTTGTTACAGTACTGGGGAATGTTGTTACAGTACTGGGGGAATGTTGTTACATTACTGGGGAATGTTGTTACATTATGGGGAATGTTGTTACAGTACTGGGGAATGTTGTTACAGTACTGGGGAGTGTTGTTACAGTACTGGGGGAGTGTTGTTACAGTACTGGGGGAGTGTTGTTACAGTACTGTGGGAGTGTTGTTACAGTACTGGGGAGTGTTGTTACAGTATTGGGGGAATGTTGTTACAGTACTGGGGGAGTGTTGTTACAGTACTGGGGGAGTGTTGTTACAGTACTGGGGGAATGTTGTTACAGTACTAAGGATTGTTACAGTACTGGGGGAATGTTGTTACAGTACTAAGGATTGTTACAGTACTGGGGGAATGTTGCAGGTTTGGGGGAGTGTTGTTACAGTACTGGGGAATGTTGTTACAGTAATGGGGGAATGTTGTTACAGTACTGGGGGAGTGTTGTTTCAGTACTGGGGGAATGTTGTTACAGTACAGGGGGAATGTTGTTACAGTACTGGGGATTGTTATAGTACAGGGAAATGTTGTTACAGTACTGTGGGAGTGTCGTTACAGTACTGGGGGAGTGTCGTTACAGTACTGAGGGAGTGTCGTTACAGTACTGGGGGGAGTGTCGTTATAGTACTGGGGATTGTTACAGTACTGGGGGAGTGTTGCAGTACTGGGGGAGTGTTACAGTACTGGAGGAATGTTGTTACAGTACTGGGGGAATGTTGTTACATTACTGGGGAATGTTGTTACAGTACTGGGGGAATGTTGTTACAGTACTGGGGGAATGTTGTTACAGTACAGGGGAATGTTGTTACAGTACTGGGGGAATGTTGTTACAGTACGGGGAGTGTTGTACAGTACTGGGGAATGTTGTTACAGTACTGGGGAATGTTGTTACAGTACTGGGGAGTGTTGTTACAGTACGGGGAGTGTTGTTACAGTACTGGGGGAATGTTGCTACAGTATGGGGAGTGTTGTTACAGTACAGGGGAATGTTGTTACAGTACAGGGGAGTGTTGTTACAGTACTGGGGAGGCAGGCTGAATAACTGTCCCGAGTAGTTATCCTGTGTGGTGTGGGGGGGCGGGGGGGTGGGGGGGGGGGAGGAGTGGGGAGCGGATGAGAAAGTGGGATAACACAGAACCAGTGTGAACGGGTGACCGATGGTCGGCACACAGTCGATGGGCTGAAGTACCTTTTTCCGTGCCGAATCTTTCAGTCAATCATAGAAACATAGACAATAGGTGCAGGAGTGGGCCATTCGGCCCTTCGAGCCTGCACCGCCATTCAATATGATCATGGCTGATCATCCAACTCAGTATCCCGTACCTGCCTTCTCTCCATACCCTCTGATCCCCTTAGCCACAAGGGCCACATCTAACTCCCTCTTAAATATAGCCAATGAACTGGTCTCAACTACCTTCTGTGGCAGAGAATTCCACAGATTCACCACTCTCTGTATGAAAAATGTTTTCCTCATCTCGGTCCTAAAAGACTTCCCCCTAATCCTTAAACTGTGACCCCTTGTTCTGGACTTCCCCAACATCGGGAACAATCTTCCTGCATCTAGCCTGTCCAACCTTTTAAGAATGTTGTAAGTTTCTATAAGATCCCCCCTCAATCTTCTAAATTCTAGCGAGTACAAGCCGAGTCTATCCAGTCTTTCTTCATATGAAAGTCCTGCCATGCCAGGAATCAGTCTGGTGAACCTTCTCTGTACTCCCTCTATGGCAAGAATGTCTTTCCTCAGATTTCACTCAGAATCAGTGAACTGTAACAGTATTCTGTACACTGGTATTTCTTTGCTGGCTGTTGTACCTTGTACTGCTTGGTATGATTTGACTGCGATAAGTCTTCTTTGCAGGAAGGAACTGCAGATGCCGGTTTAAACTGAAGATAGACACAAAATGTTGGAGGAACTCAGCGGGACAGGCAGTATCTCTGGAGAGAAGGAATGGGTGACGTTTCGGGTTGAGGCCCTACAGACTTTCACTGTGTCTCCGCACAGGTAACAATAATACATCTAAACCAGTGGTCCTAAATAAAAGATACTAAACCTATAGACAATACACAATAGGTGCAGGAGTAGGCCATTCGGCCCTTCGAGCCAGCACCGGCTGATCATCCCCAATCGGTACCCCGTTCCTGCCTTCTCCCCATATCCCCTGACTCCGTTAATTTTAAGAGCCCTATCTAGCTCTCTCTTGAAAACATCCAGAGAACCGGCCTCCACCGCCCTCTGAGGCAGAGAATTCCACAGACTCACCACTCTCGGTGAGAAAAAGTGTTTCCTCGTCTCCGTTCTAAATGGCTTACTCCTTATTCTTAAGCTGTGGCCCCTGGTTCTGGACTCCCCCAACATCGGGAACATGTTTCCTGCCTCTAGCGTGTCCAAGCCCTTAACAATCTTATATGTTTCAATGAGATGCCCTCTCATCCTTCTAAACTACAGAGTGTACAAGCCCAGCTGCTCCATTCTCTCAGCATATGACAGTCCCGCCATCCCAGGAATTAACCCTGTAAACCTACGCTGCACTCCCTCAATAGCAAGAATGTCCTTCCTCAAACTAGGGGACCTAGAATCATTCCATGGGGATATCTCCACTCCACATTATGCCCAGTCTGATAAAGAACCCTTCACTACTCCAAAGTGCTGGAGTAACTCAGCGGGTCAGGCAGCATCCCTGCAGAAGGTGACGTCACCCATCCATGTTCTCCAGCGCTGCTGCTCCAGCACTCGGTGGCTTTTGTTGTAGACCAGCATCTGCAGTTCCTTGTGTCTCCTATAATACTCCATCAGTGTAGAGAAGTGGCTCTCCATTCCCCCCCACAGAGCTTGGGCAGCTTACACCACAGCGGTATTAACTTCAAGTAACCCTTGCTTTCCGTCTCTCTCTCTAACCCTCCCCCACCCAAGTCATTGTACTAGTTTCACTGTTGTCCTGGTGAATTTCATTGTCTACAACTCATTCTCACCTAGCCCACAGCTAACAATGGCCTGCTGCTTTTATCACCGTTAGTTTTTTGCATATCTTTCATTCATTTGTTCTACATCTCTCTACATCACCGTCTATCTCTCTCTTGTTTCCCTTTCCCCTGACTCTCAGTCTGAAGAAGGGTCTCGACCCAACACTGGACACAAACAGCTGGAGTAATTCAGCGGATCAAGGCAGCATCTCTGGAGAAAAGGAATATGTGAGTCAAGAGGAAGTGTCTGGACCCGGAACGTCAACACCCTGCTGAGTTGCTCCAGCTTTGTGTTATTTAATGTTTCCCCACCCCTGCTGTTTCCTGTTCACCAGCCAACCTTCGACCCAACCAGATCAAACCTTCGAACCTTGACCATAACCCTTTCCCATGGCACTTATCAAACTCCTAGAGTCATAGAGTGATACAGTGTGCAAACAGGCCCTTCAGCCCAACTTGCCCACCCCATCCAACAATGTCCCATCTACACTCTTCCCCACACTGACCTTTCTGTCCTGGGCCTCCTCCATTGTCAGAGTGAGGCCCAGCGCAAATTGGAGGAACAGCACCTCATATTTCGCTTGGGTAGTTTACACCCCAGCGGTATGAACATTGACTTCTCTAACTTCAAATAGCCCTTGCTTTCCCTCTCTCTCCATCCCTTCCCCTTCCCAGTTCTCCCACCAGTCTGGCTGTCCTCGTTTACATTTTATCTCTGTTTGCTTCATTGTCATCTTCCGCTAGCTAACAACAATCTATTCTACATTTCCCTTGATCTCGTCCCCCTTTGATGTCTCGTTTTCACACCTTATCCATCCTTATCTCTGTCTCTCCCTCTCCCCCTGACTCTCAGTCTGAAGAAGGGTCTCGACCCGAAACGTCGCCCATTCCTTCTCTCCAGAGATGCTGCCTGTCCCGCTGAGTTACTCCAGCATTTTGCGTCTAACTTAACAGCAGATGCTGGTTAATGAAAGTGCAGGAGTCACTCAGCAGGTCAGGCAGCATCTGTGGGGAACGTAGAGAGGTGACGTTTCAGGTCGGGACCTTCCTCAGAATCTGAAGTCTGATGAAGAGTCCCGACTCGAAACGTCGCCTATCAATGTTTTCCCCACAGATGCTGCCTGACCTGCTGAGTGACTCCAGCACTTTGTGTCATTCTGTAATTACTGCAGAGTTCTTTGGAACATGGGTGTAACCACTTTACATTCAGTGAATCATCTTCCACTTTAATATCCTCAGGGCACAACCAATCAAAAACAAAACTCAGAACAGTACAGAACAAAGATCTTATAGCGAAGCAAGATGGATTACTCTCACGCAAACGTGAGGTACGCTCATGGGCGGATTCATGGGTGATTATAGGACACATTTTAGCAACCTGACTCCGCCATCTTGTTCCGCCATCTTGTTCCGCCATCTTGCTCCCGCCTTCTTGCTTCCGGCCAAAGATTGGATCCGCAGCGGGGAGAGAGAGTGCGGGGCCCGGGGCAGCGGGGAGAGAGAGTGCCCCAAGACAATGTTTCTTATTTAATGTCCCTTGTCTAGTCTGAAATAAAGTTCATTATTGGATTAGAAGAAATATAATTGTGTGTGTTATATACATTTATATAATTTTCATGTATGTGTGTTTATAAACATTTTATTCTTTAACAAGAATCAACAGAATTATGAACTAACAGAATTATGAATCTAACCCTATATCACGCACAAAAAGTCCCCCCCTGTCAATCACCCTGAGAGTCGGGTCGGTTCCTGTTACTACAAAATCAACTCAAACACTGTTTGTGAGCCATTGAAAAGAAATGATTTAAAAAACATTAAAAAAGACAATTACCAGAATCAAATTTTATTCTTGACAAGAAGTTTGAACTGACAGATTTATGAATCTGACCCACACAAACTGTTGCCCCGCAACATTGATTACAGTGCGAGTCGGGTCGGGTTAGGTAGGCTCAGGTTGCTAAAATGGGCGTGGAAAAATGCCCATGATCCCCTCCATAGCGTACTACATGTCAGTCCATTGCATTTAGCAGGAGTAGCCTATCTTGCTTCGCTATAAGATCTTTGGTACAGAATATGTAGGAAGGAACTGAATGCTGGTTTAAATTGAAGATAGACACAAAATGCAGGAGTAACTCAGCGGGACAGGCAGCATCTCTGGAGAGAAGGAATCGGTGACGTTTCGGGTCGAGACCCTTCTTCAGACTGAGGATGTCAGAACAGCACAGCACAGCACAGCACAGGCCCTTCGGCCCACAATGTCTGTGCCGAACATGGTGCCAAGTTAGACTAATCCCCTCTGCCTGCACGCAAGGCTGCCAACTCTCACGCATTGAGCATGAGACTCACGCATTTCACACAATTCTCACACTGATCACAGGATTTCTCACTCTTAAAAAACAAAAAATAATAATGTTTTTTAAAAAATAAAGAAAGTCACGAATAATTCAATTCGCCCAAGGCTTCCAGATCTCCTCCAATGAGAATAGTTTTCTGTCGGCGGGTTGCCCGTAAAGAACGAGCAATTTGATATTTGTCTTATATTTATAACATTTAAAATGGCAATGTAACTGCAGTACTACAGATTCCATTTGACATTTGACTTAAGGCAAGACAGCGCCTTTACCACCTCAGGCAATTGAGGAAATTCAGAGTGTCTCCGAGGATCCTCCAGTGCTTCTACGCAGCGGCGGTGGAAAGCATCTTGTCCGGGAACATTACCATCTGGTTTGGGAATTGCTCTGCCAAGGACAAGAAGGCTCTGCAGAGAGTAGTGCGTTCAGCCGAACGCACTATGGGAACTTCACTCACCCCCCCTGCAGGAACTATACATCAGGAGGTGCAACTCCAGAGCCAACAATATCATGGGAGACTCCTTCCACCCCTGCAACGGACTGTTCCAGCTGCTACGGTCAGGCAAACGCCTCCGTTGCCATGCGGTGAGAACGGAGAGGTTGAGAAGGAGTTTCTTCCCAGAGGCCATTCGGACTGTAAACGCCTATCTCACCAGGGACTAACTCTGCTGAACGTTTTTCCTTCTATTATTTATTATGTAAAAGAATATGTGTGTTATGATTGTGTTTATAGTTTGTTTGGTTGTTTTGTTGTTTGTCTTTTGCACAAAAGTCCGCGAGCATTGCCACTTTCATTTCACTGCACATCTCGTATGTGTATGTGACAAATAAACTTGACTTGACTTGACTTGACATTCATGGAACTACAATCTGCAGGTGCTGGAAATTCAGTGCTTTAGAGGTGAGTAAAAACCATGAGGGGAATATATAAGGTGAACGCATAGTCGTTTTCCCGGGATATGTGATTCAAGAACTAGAGGGCATTGGTTTAAAGCAGGGGTGTCAAACTAGTGGCCCGTGAAGGGGTCCAATCTGGCCCGCGGGATAATTTGGGGGAAAAAAGTTTAGAGTCCAAACCAAACGACACATTCTCGTGCAGTTAGTGTGATAGGTGGTCCCAGCACCGACCCCTGAGGCACCGCTCACACCTCCCACCCTCACCTCCGGCTGTATGGTCGTGAGTGGTCTCCTATGGTGGTGAGAGGTCTCCTATGGTGGTGAGAGGCCTCCTATGGTGGTGAGAGGTCTCCTATGGCGGTGAGAGGCCTCCTATGGTGGTGAGAGGTCTCCTATGGTAGTGAGAGGTCTCCTATGGTGGTGAGAGGCCTCCTATGGTGGTGAGAGGTCTCCTATGGTGGTGAGAGGTCTCCTTTGGTGGTGAGAGGTCTCCTATGGTGGTGAGAGGTCTCCTATGGTGGTGAGAGGCCTCCTATGGTGGTGAGAGGTCTCCAAAGAGTCGTAGCGTCTTTCTGGTCGCCGCTGAATTTTCAACATGTTGAAAATTTCAGCGATCTATGACGGGTGCCGCAGTCGCCTGTAAAAGGTCACGTGTGGGACAAGGCTCTGCTCCGATGCCCGACCCCCGGGCCACTGTCCCTCATCTCCTCCAGACCCCAGATGGACACACGACACCTGGGCTGGCCCACATTTCCTGGGGGGTGGGGGGACTTCGCCAGGTCTGAATTTCCGCACACTCCGGGTGTTGTTGCCGCTTCACTGACACACTCTCTCACACACACACGGTTTAATGCAGTGGTTCTTAACCTGGGAGTCGTGACCCCCATGGGGGTCGTTTGGGGTTTATCTGGGGGTCATGAAGGGGTTGTAAATAACATCAATTTATTGAGCCCATGTTTAGGAGCCTAACAAAGGTACATACAACACACAGTATTTTGTCCACGCATGCGCGTACATATACACAGGGTCTATGAGAGGGGGGTTCAGGGGGTACATCGTACCTGGGCCCAGAGTCCAATAAGGGGCCCGGGAGCCGAAGGAGGGGGGCCAGGAATTTCCTGAAATCTCAGAAAATGTTAGCATATATTTTGTGAAGACTAGCATTCACGTTTAGTGTGGGGCGACACTTTTATATATCGTCATTCGTGGAAATTGTGATCCAGAATAAAGCAGGGGGATTTTAACTGGCGGGTGTGTGGTCACAGTAACCTGATTAAAAGAGGGGGAAGGGGAAGACCCATCACTGTAGGAAGGGGGGGGGGGACACTAGGCCCCCAGCAGAGACAGACCACGTGCTGTCTGTCTGCATGGTGGAGGTTGTGGGCCTGGTGCTGAGCCTGGAACTCTGGTGAGGTGCTGGAGGCAAGGGTCGGCAGAGTGGATGTGTGTGTGTGTGTGAATGGGTTTAGGTGGGTGCAGGTGTGAGTGTGTGGGTGTGTGTGTGTGCGTGTGTGTTTGTGTGTGTGTGTGTGAGCGTGTGTGCGTGCGTGTGTGTGCGTGTGTGTGTGTGTGAGTGTGTGCGTGCGTGTGTGTGTGTGTGCGTGCGTGTGTGTATGTGTGTGAGTGTGTGTGTGCGTGTGTGTGAGTGTGTGTGTGTGCGTGTGTGTGCGTGTGTGTGTGTGTGCGTGCATGCGTGTGTGTGAGTGTGTGTGCGTGTGTGTGAGTGTGTGTGTGCGTGTGTGTGAGTGTGTGTGTGTGTGAGTGTGTGTGTGCGTGCGTGTGTGTGAGTGTGTGTGTGTGTGCGGGTGTGTGTGTGTGTGTGTGCGTGCATGCGTGTGTGTGAGTGTGTGTGCGTGTGTGTGAGTGTGTGTGTGCGTGTGTGTGAGTGTGTGTGTGTGTGAGTGTGTGTGTGTGTGTGTGTGTGCGGGTGTGTGTGTGTGTGTGTGCGTGCATGCGTGTGTGTGAGTGTGTGTGTGTGCGGGTGTGTGTGTGTGTGTGCGTGCATGCGTGTGTGTGAGTGTGTGTGCGTGTGTGTGTGTGTGTGTGCGTGCGTGTGTGTGCGTGAGTGAGTGTGTGTGTGTGTGTGTGCGTGCGTGTGTGGGAGTGTGAATGGGTTTAGGTGGGTGCAGGTGTGAGTGTGTGTGTGTGCGTGGGTCAGTGAGTGTGGGTGTGAGTTTGTGGGTGTGTGGGCGTGTATGTGTGTGGGTAAGTGGGTGGGTGTGGGTGAGTGGGCGTGTATCTGTGGGTGTGTGAGGGTGTATGTGTGGGTGTATGTGAGCGGGTGAGAGAATGTGTGTCTGAGTGTGTGTGTTAGTGGGAGGGTGAATTTTGTAAATGCAGTTAAAACCATTAGATCTGTTGAACTTGGTGACCTGTTTCCAAATGTTTGTGTTAGCCTAAGAATACTATTAACAATTAACAATCCCAGCACCAGTAGCTTCTGCAGAGAGGTCATTTAGCAAACTCAAGCTGATTAAGAATGATTTAAGGTCTACAATGTCCCAGGAACGTCATGTGGATTTGGCCAGGCTAAATATTCAAAGTCAAAGCCAATTGTATTCGCCACATACAACCGAAGGTGCAGTGAAATGAATTTGCCAGCAGCGATACACTTAAAAAGAACGCACAATACGCAATAAGATTTAACACAAACATCCACCACAGCATTCTTCACAAGGTTCAGCCAGTCCTCCTCCTTTGTTCACCTGTGGTCAGGGCTATGAACCCTCCGCAGTCGCCGCTACAGAAGGCCCGATGTACAGGCCCTCTCGTCGGGATGATCCAAACTCCGACGTCAGGACGGACAAACCCTTGGAGGTCCCGCCTCAGCACTTTCCTACCGGAGACCGCGGCTTCAGGATGTTATAGGCCACAGGCTGGCGGTAGGAGCTGTTCTCCGGTGGTCCCCAGCGAGGGATCCCAGGCTCTGGATGGTAAGTCCACACCACGCCCGCGGCTAGAGGCTCCGCAGACCACAGACCATGATGTCAACGTATTGAATCAAACATTGCCAGAACAATACATTTTCATGTTGTGATTCAAACATTTTCACAAAAAAGGCCTGGGAAGCTCTTTATTTAAATTAAATGCTAAGTCTATCTTTTTTACTTTTTACTAATAATTATGACTTCTGATGATCTGATCTGCATTGAAATATTAAAGGATGTTTCAATGTGAATTCTTTCTCCTTATCTGTATTGTAGCATAAACAAAGATGTGGGTTTCGGCCCGAAACGTCACCTATTTCCTTCGCTCCATAGATGCTGCTGCACTCGCTGAGTTCCTCCAGCATTTTTGTCTACCTTTGTTTAAAACAAATGTGCTTTCTGATCCTTTTATTTTATTTATATTTATCATGGAGGGAGTATAGGAGCCTTATGCCCCTGTCCCACTTAGGAAACCTGAACGGAAACCTCTGGAGACTTTGCGCCCCACATAAGGTTTCCGTGCGGTTCCCGGAGGTTTTTTGTCAGTCTCCCTACCTGCTTCCACTACCTGCAACCACCTGCAACCTCCGGGAACCGCACGGAAACCTTGGGTGGGGCGCAAAGTCTCCAGAGGTTTCCGTTCAGGTCTCCTAAGTGGGACAGGGGCATTAGGCCTCAAACGCAGAAAATCAACAGAGCGCTCCATTCCACCCCTCTCTCAGATTCCATACCCCTTGTTCCCTTACAGGCGACAGCTCATGGCATAAAACCGTGGCGTTGTGGATAAAAACAGGATGACTAATGGAGAAGGGAAGGGGGCTGAAAGAAACACAGGTACGGTGTGTGTTGTGAACCATGTGTTCCAAGACACGCACGTATAGTGAAGCATTTCTCAAGTTGGGCTTCACAAGCATCGTTCAAAAACTCGTGGCCAAGCTGTAATGTGTTATCTATGCCACAAGAGCATGAAGCCCAGCAAACATTTGGAGTCTTGTCACAGCGACCTGCCGGGGAAGGGCGTGGACTAGTTCAAACGAAAAGAAGCTGCACTCCAGGGTTCCCGCATCGATTGGATGGGTCACTGCACTCGTCACAATGAAGCAGCGTTGGAGGCTTCATACCGGATTGCTTATCGAATCGCACAGACTAAGAAACCTCACAGAAACCTGATGAGCCTTCTACTCTGATCAAGAAGGCTCACCAGCGTCTCTTCTTCCTGAGGAGACTGAAGAAGGTCCATCTGTCTCCTCAGATCCTGGTGAACTTCTACCGCTGCACCATCGAGAGCATCCTTACCAACTGCATCACAGTATGGTATGGCAACTACTCTGTCTCCGACCGGAAGGCATTGCAGAGGGTGGTGAAAATTGCCCAACGCATCACCGGTTCCTCGCTCCCCTCCATTGAGTCTGTCCAAAGCAAGCGCTGTCTGCGGAGGGCGCTCAGCATCGCCAAGGACTGCTCTCACCCCAACCATGAACTGTTTACCCTCCTACCATCCGGAGGCGCTACAGGTCTCTCCGTTGCCGAACCAGCAGGTCGAGGAACAGCTTCTTTCCGGCGGCTGTCACTCTACTCAACAACGTACCTCGGTGACGACTGCCAATCACCACCACCACCCCCCCCCCCCCCCCCCCCCCCCCCCCCGGACACTTATTATTTTTTTATTCAAATCGTTTGCTATGTCGCTCTTCAAGGGAGATGCTAAATGCATTTTGTTGTCTCTGTACTGTACACTGACAATTAAAATTGAATCTGAATCTGAATCTGAATCTGAATCACAGTATCGGTGATGAGGATATCAAGCCATGCCTTCTCGAAGCAGCGAAGTTGGTGCTGGGGGAACAGCAGTCAAACAAGCTCAGGCAGATCTCCCATTCAAATGACACAGTCAAAAGTCGAATCTGGGATATGAGTAATGATATTCTGCTGCAAGCAGTGGGCGTTGTGACGAGCAGTCGAGTGTAGTCACTGCAACTGGATGAGTCAACAGATGTTGCCAACTGCTAGTCTACGTTTGTTACCTCGATGGAGAAGCCATGGATGAGGAGTACCATTGGCCACCACCACTCGGGGAGAAGATGTGTTCAGAATGCTGGAAGCCTTCCTCGTCAAACATGAGCCTGGCTGGGAATGACCTGTCGGGGTGTGTACAGATGGGGCACCTACCATGGTCGGATACAGATCCGGCTTCAAAGCCTTGGTGAAGGATGTCGCTCCCCATGTCTCCTTCACCCACTGCATGATACATCACCATGCTTTAGCGATGAAGACTCTCCCTCCTGGTCTTCGAGAAGTGCTTTCAGATGCGGTGAAGATTGTCAACCACACCAGAGGGAGCGCAACAAACTCAAGAATCTTCAAAGCGACGTGTGAAGAAATGGGCGCCAATTTCACTGTTCTGACATTCCGCGCAGAGGTGCGTTGGCTTTCCCCGTGGTAAAGTTCTCAATCGTATGGTTCAACTTCCAGAGGAAATGGCGCTGTTATTGGAGAGAGGGTGTAGAGAGAAGGAGAATCAGCTTCGTGAAAACATAGAAACATAGAAATTAGGTGCAGGAGTAGGCCATTCGGCCCTTCGAGCCTGCACCGCCATTCAATATGATCATGGCTGATCATCCAACTCAGTATCCCGTACCTGCCTTCTCTCCATACCCTCTGATCCCCTTAGCCACAAGGGCCACATCTAACTCCCTCTTAAATATAGCCAATGAACTGGCCTCAACTACCCTCTGTGGCAGAGAGTTCCAGAGATTCACCACTCTCTGTGTGAAAAAAGTTCTTCTCATCTCGGTTTTAAAGGATTTCCCCCTTATCCTTAAGCTGTGACCCCTTGTCCTGGACTTCCCTAACATGGGGAACAATCTTCCTGCATCTAGCCTGTCCAACCCCTTAAGAATTTTGTAAGTTTCTATAAGATCCCCTCTCAATCTCCTAAATTCTAGAGAGTATAAACCAAGTCTATCCAGTATTTCTTCATAAGACAGTCCTGACATCCCAGGAATCAGTCTGGTGAACCGTCTCTGCACTCCCTCTATGGCAATAATGTCCTTCCTCAGATTTGGAGACCAAAACTGTACGCAATACTCCAGGTGTGGTCTCACCAAGACCCTGTACAACTGCAGTAGAACCTCCCTGCTCCTATACTCAAATCCTTTTGCTATGAAAGCTAACATACCATTCGCTTTCTTTACTACCTGCTGCACCTGCATGCCTACCTTCAATGACTGGTGTACCACGACACCCAGGTCTCGCTGCATCTCCCCCCTTTCCCAATCGGCCACCATTTAGATAATAGTCTGCTTTCCCGTTTTTGCCACCAAAATGGATAACCTCACATTTATCCACATTATACTGCATCTGCCAAACATTTGCCCACTCACCCAGGCTATCCAAGTCACCTTGCAGTCTCCTAGCATCCTCCTCACAGCTAACACTGCCCCCCAGCTTAGTGTCATCCGCAAACTTGGAGATATTGCCTTCAATTCCCTCATCCAGATCATTAATATATATTGTAAATAGCTGGGGTCCCAGCACTGAGCCTTGGGGTACCCCACTAGTCACTGCCTGCCATTGTGAAAAGGACCCGTTTACTCCTACTCTTTGCTTCCTGTTTGCCAGCCAGTTCTCTATCCACATCAATACTGAACCCCCAATGCCGTGTGCTTTAAGTTTGTACTTAAATGCAGGATGAACTGTTGGTGATGAAGGTTGCTAACTTGGCTGACTTCTTCGCCGAGGTGAATTCCTTGACCCTGTCACTTCAAGGAAACCTCCCAATGCTACACACGGCTCGTGACAAAGTGGCAGCATTCAGGAGGAACATCGACCAGAGAAGAGTCCAGGACGGTGACACGACTATCTTCCATGAGATGACGACTCTCCTGGATGTTACGCCAGATGCTGAATGCCACTTCCACGAGGAGATCTCAACCCACAGTCTGGCAATTAGTGAAGCCATCCAACGTTACTTCCCCGGACTGGACGGCCGCTCTCGTGATGAGTGGATCATCCGACCCCTTTTCCGTTGAAGACGGTGCCATCAGCGATACTGACGTGACTGCGAAGGTTGGATTTTACCGAATACGTGAAGATGCGCAGCTCAAGAGTGACTTCGTGGAACAAGAGCTCGCCACGTTTTGTCTGAAAGTGAAGGACTGTCCTGTTCTTTCGAAGAGGGCCCTGACCCTATTGGTCCAGTCCCCATCAACCTATCGCTGTGAGGCTGGATTCTTAACCATGGTAACTCTGGAAACGAAGGCGTGCAATAGGCTTGTGATCCACGCTGACGTGAGGTGTGGCCTGTCGAGCAGTCATCCTCGTTTTGATCGCCTGATGGATGTGAAGCAATTTCAGCCGTCCTATTGACTGAGTATTGGCAGACATGTTTTAATAAATCGGGCTGCTTTTGTTTTGGGGGTTGCAGTACTGACCAAGAATGTCTGATGGGGTCGTGGGGCCAAAAAGGTTAAGAACCACTGGTTTAAAGGGATATGGGCCAAATGCGGATACATGGGACCAGTTTAGATGGGGCATCTTGATCTGCATGGACAAGTTGGGATGAAGGGCCTGTTTCCATGCTGTAAGACTATGACACACTGTAGAAAGGGTGCAATTGCTCTGGAGATGATCCAGGGGCGATTTATAAAGATGTTGGCAGGGCTGGAAGAAAGATTTGATAACTGGGATTGTATTCTCTGCAGCAACGGAGGTGAAGAAGAGACTTAGTTGAGGTGAATAATATTATGAGAATAGGACCTGTTTTGCTTAAAGTGTGTAGGAAGGAACTGCAGATGCTGGTTTAAACTGAAGATAGTATAGACACTAAAAGCTGGAATAACTCAGCAGGACAGGCAGCATCTCTGGAGAGAAAGAATAGGTGATGTTCTGAGTCGAGACCTTCAGACTGAAGAGGTTGAAAACCAGCCATAAAACACAATGACTGGAGATGTGTGTTATCCAACTAAGGGCAGAAATCACAATCATGTGTTCATCTTTATTGACGTGACACCATAATAAATATTACAGAAAAAATAATGAATGGGGTGGCACGGTGGTGCATCAGTAGAGTTGCTGCCTTGCAGCACCACAGATCCAGATTGGATCCTGACTATGGGTGATGTCTGTACAGTATTTGTACATTCTCCCTATGACCACATGGGTTTTCTCTGGATATTCCAGTTTCTCCCACATCCGAAAGAGGTGCAGGTTTGTAGGTTAATTGGCTTCTGTAAATTGTTCCTGGTGTGTAGGATACAACTGGTGTAGGGTAGATTGCTGGTCGGTATGGACTTGGTGGGCCGAAGGGCCTGTTTCCATATATATGTTTTGCATATATATCTTAATTTCATTGAACCACATACTTGGCTGAATATGTGGCATTATTTTTGTCTTCTTGTTTCGATCGTCAAAGGGTAAGGTTGATTGATTTATTTGTGCAGAATAGCGATGGAAATCTGACTCCTCTTGCCTTGTTTCTATGTTTTTGTTTCTCTATAACAACATGAAATTATAATCTGATTTCTATACATGAATATACTAAGGTAATTTATGTGCTGCACCTGTTGATCAGAGACTGGCTCTACTGTGGAATGTGATTAGGAATGCAATTTAGCCTAACCTTATTCATACCTTAATCAATTTAAAGCATAAATGTTGCATTCAAGTGTAAGTTAAAAGACTTGCTACAGTATGCACCAGATTGCACAATTTCAAGCTGAAAAATGCAAAAGCTCCCACACACTCTCCCCCCCCCCCCCCCCCTCAGTCGCTTCGCTCTTTCGGGCTTGGTCGCTGCACTTCCTCGCACTTTCTCACTCTCAACTCTCACCACTGTTGGCAGCCCTGCTGCACGTGACCCATATCCCACCATTATCAATGGGTGGCGCCGCGAGCCCAGAGATTCAGCAGCGGGCACAGTGCGGACTTTCCATCGCGGAGTCTGGGATCCCTTGCCGGGGATCGCCAGAGAAGAGCTCCGACCGCCGGCCTGCGGCCCATAACATCGTGAAGCGGCAGTCTCCGGTAGGAAGCGGCCGATTCGGGACCTGCTAGCCACGGAGTGTCCGTCAGTCCCGACGTTGGAGTTTTAAGCAACCCGACGAGAGGGCCTGTACATCGGGCCGTCCATAGCGGCGACTGCGGAGGGTTCATGGCCCCGATCACGGGTGAACAAAGGAGGAGGACTGACAAAGTTATTGCCTTCCACCACAGTGAAGAATGTTGATTCCACTGTGGTGGATGTTAATGTTGTATTGTATTGTGTATTGTGCTCTTTTTGATTGTGTGGCTGCATGGTAAATCAAATTCCACTGAACCTTAATTGGTGCATGTGGCAATAGATGTGACCTTGAACTTGATTATCTGCATATCCACGTGCCTGTCTAAAAGCCCCTTAAACACCACTATGGTATCTGCCTCCACCATCACCCCTGGCAGCACGTTCCAGCCACCCACCTGCGTAAAACAACTTGCCCCACACATCTCCTTTAAACATCTGCTCCTCCACCTTCTAGTGTTTGATATTTCCATTCTGGCAAAGTATTTCTGACTGTCGAGCCAATCTGTGCCTGGCCATTTGATACGTTTGTATCTCAGGTCTCCCCTCAGCCTCCAACGTTGCAGAGGAAACAATCCAAGTCTGTCCAACCACCAGCTACCAGCTAATACCCTCCAACCCACTCAGCACGCTGCTTCCAGTCACAAAAAGCTGCAGTAACTCAGCGGGCCAGGCAGCATCTCTGGAGAAAGTTGGTAGAGTTGCTGCCTCATAGTGCCAGAGACATAGAAACATAGAAATTAGGTGCAGGAGTAGGCCATTCGGCCCTTCGAGCCTGCACCGCCATTCAATATGATCATGGCTGATCATCCAACTCAGTATCCCGTACCTGCCTTCTCTCCATACCCTCTGATCCCCTTAGCCACAAGGGCCACATCTAACTCCCTCTTAAATATAGCCAATGAACTGGCCTCAACTACCCTCTGTGGCAGAGAGTTCCACAGATTCACCACTCTCTGTGTGAAAAAAGTTCTCCTCATCTCGGTTTTAAAGGATTTACCCCTTATCCTTAAGCTGTGACCCCTTGTCCTGGACTTCCCTAACATCGGGACAATCTTCCTGCATCTAGCCTGTCCAACCCCTTAAGAATTTTGTAAGTTTCTATAAGATCCCCTCTCAATCTCCTAAATTCTAGAGAGTATAAACCAAGTCTATCCAGTCTTTCTTCATAAGACAGTCCTGACATCCCAGGAATCAGTCTGGAGAACCGGGTTCCATCCTGACTACGGGTACTGCCGGTATGGAGTTTGCACGCTCTCCCTGTGACCGCGTGGGTTTCTCCGGGTGCTCCGGTTTCCTCCCACGCTCCTAAAGACGTGCTGGTTTTGTAGGTTACTTTGCTTTCTGTAAACTGTTCCCAGTGTGTAGGATAGTGTTAGTGTGCGGGGATCGCTGGCCGGCATGCACTCGGTGGGCCGAAGGGCCTGTTTCCATGTTGTTTCTCTAAACTAAACTCAACTCAGTGTGTGAGTGTGTGTGAGTGTGTGTGTGCGCGTGCGTGTGTGCGTGTGTGTGTGCGTGCATGCGTGTGTGTGAGTGTGTGTGTGTGTGCGTGTGTGTGTGTGCGTGTGTGCGTGTGTGTGTGTGTGCGTGAGTGTGTGTGTGTGCGTGTGCGTGTGTATGTGTGTGCGTGCGTGTGTGTGAGTGTGAATGGGTTTAGGTGGGTGCAGGTGTGAGTGTGTGTGTGCGTGTGTGAGTGTGTGTGTGTGTGTGTGTGAGTGTGTGTGCGTGGGTCAGTGAGTGTGGGTGTGAGTTTGTGGGTGTGTGGGTGTGGATGAGTGTGTGTGGGTGAGTGGGTGTGTATGTGTGGGCGTGTATGTGTGAGGGGTGTGTGTGTGGGTGTATGTGAGCGGGTGAGAGAATGTGTGTCTGAGTGTGTGTGTTAGTGGGAGGGTGAATTTTGTAAATGCAGTTAAAACCATTAGATCTGTTGAACTTGGTGACCTGTTTCCGAATGCTTGTGTCAGCGTAAAATACTATTAACAATTAACAATCCCAGCACCAGTAGCTTCTGCAGAGAGGTCATTTAGCAAACTCAAGCTGATTAAGAATGATTTAAGGTCTACAATGTCCCAGGAATGTCATGTGGATTTGGCCAGGCTAAATATTCAAAGTCAAAGCCAATTGTATTCGCCACATACAACCGAAGGTGCAGTGAAATGAATTTGCCAGCAGCGATACACTTAAAAAGAACGCACAATACACAATAAGATTTAACACAAACATCCACCACAACATTCTTCACAAGGTTCAGCCGGTCCTCCTCCTTTGTTCACCCGTGGTCGGGGCCATGAACCCTCCGTAGTCGCCGCTACAGAAGGCCCGATGTACAGGCCCTCTCGTCGGGATGATCCAAACTCCGACGTCAGGACGGACAAACCCTTGGAGGTCCCGACTAAGCACTTTCCTACCGGAGACCGTGGCTTCAGGATGTTATAGGCCACAGGCTGGCGGTGGGAGCTGTTCTCCGGTGGTCCCCGGCAAGGGATCCCAGGCTCCGGATGGTAAGCCCACGCCACGCCCGCGGCTAGAGGCTCCGCAGACCACAGACCATGATGTCAACATATTGAATCAAACATCGCCAGAACAATACATTTTCATGCTGTGATTCAAACATTTTCACAAAATAGGCCAGGGAAGCTCTTTATTTAAATTAAATGCTAAGTCTATCTTTTTTACTTTTTACTAATAATTATGACTTCTGATGATCTGATCTGCATTGAAATATTAAAGGATGTTTCAATGTGAATTCTTTCTCCTTATCTGTATTGTAGCATAAACAAAGATGTGGGTTTCGGCCCGAAACGTCGCCTATTTCCTTCACTCCATAGATGCTGCTGCACCCGCTGAGTTCCTCCAGCATTTTTGTCTACCTTTGTTTAAAACAAATGTGCTTTCTGATCCTTTTATTTTATTTATATTTATCATGGAGGGAGTATAGGAGCCTTATGCCCCTGTCCCACTTAGGAAACCTGAACGGAAACCTGAACGGAAACCTCTGGAGACTTTGCGCCCCACATAAGGTTTCCGTGCGGTTCCCGGAGGTTTTTTGTCAGTCTCCCTACCTGCTTCCACTACACTGCAACCTCCGGCAACTACCTGCAACCTCCGGGAACCGCACGGAAACCTTGGGTGGGGCGCAAAGTCTCCAGAGGTTTCCGTTCAGGTCTCCTAAGTGGGACAGGGGCATTAGGCCTCAAATGAAGAAAATCAACAGAGCGCTCCATTCCACCCCTCTCTCAGATTCCATACCCCTTGTTCCCTTACAGGCGACAGCTCATGGCATAAAACCGTGGCGTTGTGGATAAAAACAGGATGACTAATGGAGAAGGGAAGGGGGCCCGAAAGAAACACAGGTACGGTGTGTGTTGTGAACCATGTGTTCCAAGACACGCACGTATAGTGAAGCATTTCTCAAGTTGGGCTTCACAAGCATCGTTCAAAAACCCGTGGCCAAGCTGTAATGTGTAATAATGAATTTTATAAAATATTTCAGGAGATAACGGCCCCTTATTTATTTAATTTATACTCCCATGCTTTTAATGAAAACAAACTACCTGAAACACTAACAGAATCAACTATTACGCTTATTCCAAAAAAAGATAAAGATTTAGAAGATCCGGGCTCGTACAGAGCTATATCACTTTTAAATACAGATCAGAAAATTTTAGCAAAGATTTTAGCAAGTGGATTAAGCAAATATATTAGTAAACTGATAAACCCTGATCAAACGGGGTTTATACCTAAAAGATACTCATTTAATAATCTGAGCCGCCTGTTTAATATAATGTACTCGCATAAAGTAGAGGAAGAAGATATATCAATTATTTCTTTGGATGCAGAGAAAGCATTTGATCAGGTAGAGTGGCAATATTTATATAAAGTACTACAAAAATTTAATATGGGAGAGAATTTTATAACATGGGTAAAATTATTATATGATAAGCCGATGGCAAGAATTTTAACTAATAACATGTTATCTCAAAAATGTTAACTATCAAGGGGTAATAGGCAGGGATGTGCACTATCACCCCTGCTATTTGCCCTTATGATAGAACCCCTGGCTGAAAGTATAAGAATTCATCCGAATATTCAGGGCTATAATACCAGGGACTCAAAGAATAAAATCTCATTATATGCAGACGATATACTTTTATATATTACAAAGTCACAAACGAGCATACCAAATTTATTAAACTTAATAGAGGAATTTGGGTCTTTTTCTGGATATAGAATAAACTGGAACAAAAGCGAAATCATGACATTAAAACCTCAAGAACCTACACACTTACTGAAGTTCCCCTTTAAAATCGCAACAGAAAAATTTAAATATTTGGGTATTCAGATTACTAGAAAATATAAAGCATTATTCAATGCTAATTTCATACCTTTATTAAATAAACAATACACGGATTAAATTTTGGAAAACACTTCCCTTATCATTATTAGGTAGAATAAATGCAATAAAAATGATCTTCCTACCACAATTACTATACCTATTTCAGTCTATACCGGTATATATACCAAAATATATATTTTTTAAATTAGACTCTAACATTACAAATTATATTTGGGACTATAAATCACATAGAATCACAAAAAAACACTTATGTAAACCAAAAGAGGTCGGGGGACTTTCACTTCCGAATTTTATGTATTATTACTGGGCAGTGCATATTAAGAATATGATTTATTGGTTGGATAGTTCTACACAACAGACAGAATGGATAAAAATGGAGAAGGAGGATTGTCATCCTTGTAATATAGGAACGATCCTCTTTTCCCCCAAAAAACTGAATAACACAATATATAAGAAGAACCCAATTATATATGGTACAATAAGAATTTGGAAACAAATAAAATTATCTTTAAAATTAAGAAATCTATCACTGTTAATGCCAATTGCGAACAACCCTTTATTTAAACCATCTCTTATTGATAAGACATATAACCAATGGGAAAGTCTCGGAATTAGAAGGATCGGGGATATGTACGAAATGGGAAACCTGCTATCATTCCAACAACTACAATTAAAATTTAAATTGAAAAACAACCAATATTTTAAATATCTTCAGATTTGCGACTTTGTGAAAAAATATATACAAGGATATCAAAAAGTAACTCCTGACTTATTGGAAGAAGCAATGAATATTGAAGCTGACTCTCAAAAATTAATATCCTATTTATATAATAGTATTCTAAATATAGACCTACCATCGACAGAGGTACTTAGAGAAGAGTGGGAACGGGAATTAATGATAAAAATTACGAAGGTTAAATGGGAAAAATACCTGATATATATTCACAAATGTTCAATTAATGTAAGACATAATCTAATACAATTTAAAATTGTACATAGATTATATTATTCAAAAACAAGATTGAACAAATTTTATCCAAATATTTCCGCCACTTGTGATAAATGTCTAGCCCAAAAGGCAACTATAACACACTCCTTAGTTTCCTGCATAAAACTTTATAGATTTTGGAATGATATTTTTGAAATACTTACAAAATTATTCAAGACAAGAATGGAACCTAATACTGAAATGATTATATTTGGTTTAATGGAAGATGGGAATAAATTGAACACATCTCAAAATCTATTCCTTAACTATGGTTTAATAATAGCAAAAAAATTAATACTTAAATTTTGGAAGGGTACATCAATACCAACGCTTAAAATGTGGATTGCAAGTATGTTGGACACCGCTCATCTTGAGGAAATGCGATTCCTCCTAATGGATAAATCAGACCAATTCATAACAAGTTGGTCTCCATTCGTCGTTTTTTTGGAATCATATGGTGCAACACAATTGTAAAAAATAACTGTTTCAGGACTGGACGAGGGTTGGTCAAGATTATAAATAATGATCTCCTTTTCTTTTCACTATTTTCTCTCTCAACTTTCTTCATTTACTCGTTTTCTTTCTTCACACACTATATATTTCACATCTTTCTATCCTTTACTATCTAACTTCTTTTTCTTATTCTCATCTTTTTTCAATGTAACAAAAAAAAAAGAAGTTGTACATAAAATGTATTATGAAAATATATATTAGGCACTTTGGTGCCATATGACTGTACTTACTTCTAATAAAATAAAATATTAAAAAAAAAAAAAAAAAAGCTGTAATGTGTTATCTATGCCACAAGAGCATGAAGCCCAGCAAACTGACGTTCCATTTGGAGTCTTGTCACAGCGACCTGCCGGGGAAGGGCGTGGACTATTTCAAACAAAAAGAAGCTGCACTCAAGGGTTCCCGCATCGATTGGATGGGTCACTGCGCTCGTCACAATGAAGCAGCGTTGGAGGCTTCATACCGGATTGCTTATCGAATCGCACAGACTAAGAAACCTCACAGTATCGGTGATGAGGATATTAAGCCATGCCTTCTCGATGCAGCGAAGTTGGTGCTGGGGGAACAGCAGTCAAACAAGTTCAGGCAGATTTCCCATTCAAATGACACAGTCAAAAGTCGAATCTGGGATATGAGTAATGATATTCTGCTGCAAGCAGTGGGCATTGTGACGAGCAGTCGAGTGTAGTCACTGCAACTGGATGAGTCAACTGCTAGTCTACGTTTGTTACCTCGATGGAGAAGCCATGGATGAGGAGTACCATTGGCCACCACCACTCGGGGAGAAGATGTGTTCAGAATGCTGGAAGCCTTCCTCGTCAAACATGAGCCTGGCTGGGAACGCCTTGTCGGGGTGTGTACAGATGGGGCACCTTCCATGGTCCGATGCAGATCCGGCTTCAAAGCCTTGGTGAAGGATGTCGCTCCCCATGTCTCCTTCACCCACTGCATGATACATCACCATGCTTTAGCGATGAAGACTCTCCCTCCTGGTCTTCGAGAAGTGCTTTCACATGCGGTGAAGATTGTCAACCACATCCGAGGGAGCGCAACAAACTCAAGAATCTTCAAAGCGACGTGTGAAGAAATGGGCGCCAATTTCACTGTTCTGATATTCCGCGCAGAGGTGCGTTGGCTTTCCCGTGGTAAAGTTCTCAATCGTATGGTTCAACTTCCAGAGGAAATGGCGCTGTTATTGGAGAGAGGGTGTAGAGAGAAGGAGAATCAGCTTCGTGAAAAGACGCGGGATGAACTGTTGGTGATGAAGGTTGCTAACTTGGCTGACTTCTTCGCCGAGGTGAATTCCTTGAAACCTCCCAATGCTACACACGGCTCGTGACAAAGTGGCAGCGTTCAGGAGGAACCTCGACCAGAGAAGAGTCCAGGACGGTGACACGACTATCTTCCATGAGATGACGACTCTCCTGGATGTTACGCCAGATGCTGAATGCCACTTCCACGAGGAGATCTCAACCCACAGTCTGGCAATTAGTGAAGCCATCGAACGTTACTTCCCCGGACTGGACGGCCGCTCTCGTGATGAGTGGATCATCCGACCCTTTTCCGTTGAAGACGATGCTATCAGCGATACTGACGTGACTGCGAAGGTTGAATTTTACCGAATTCGTGAAGATGCGCAGATTCTTATCTGAGGAAGGACATTATTGCCATAGAGGGAGTGCAGAGACGGTTCACCAGACTGATTCCTGGGATGTCAGGACTGTCTTATGAAGAAAGACTGGATAGACTTGGTTTATACTCTCTAGAATTTAGAAGATTGAGGGGAGGGATCTTATAGAAACTTACAAAATTCTTAAGGGGTTGGACAGGCTAGATGCAGGAAGATTGTTCCCAATGTTAGGGAAGTCCAGGACAAGGGGTCACAGCTTAAGGATAAGGGGGAAATCCTTTAAAACCGAGATGAGAAGAACTTTTTTCACACAGAGAGTGGTGAATCTCTGGAACTCTCTGCCACAGAGGGTAGTTGAGGCCAGTTCATTGGCTATATTTAAGAGGGAGTTAGATGTGGCCCTTGTGGCCAAGGGGATCAGAGGGTATGGAGAGAAGGCAGGTACGGTATACTGAGTTGGATGATCAGCCATGATCATATTAAATAGCGGTGCAGGCTAGAAGGGCCGAATGGCCTACTCCTGCACCTAATTTCTATGTTTCTATGTTTCAAGAGTGACTTCGTGGAACAAGAGCTCGCCACGTTTTGTCTGAAAGTGAAGGACTGTCCTGTTCTTTCGAAGAGGGCCCTGACCCTATTGGTCCAGTCCCCCTCAACCTATCGCTGTGAGGCTGGATTCTTAACCATGGTAACTCTGAAAACGAAGGCGTGCAATAGGCTTGTGATCCACGCTGACGTGAGGCGTGGCCTGTCGAGCAGTCATCCTCGTTTTGATTGGCTGCGAAGCTATTTCAGCCGTCCCATTGACTGATTATTGGCAGACATGTTTTAATAAATCGGGCTGGTTTTGTTTCAAGGGTTGTAGTACTGACCAAGAATGTCTGATGGGGTCATGGGGCCAAAAAGGTTAAGAACCACTGGTTTAAAGGGATATGGGCCAAATACGAATACATGGGACTCGTTTAGATGGGGCATCTTGATCTGCATGGACAAGTTGGGATGAAGGGCCTGTTTCCATGCTGTAAGACTATGACACACTGTAGAAAGGGTGCAATTGCTCTGGAGATGATCCGGGGGCGATTTATGAACCTATTGGCAGGGCTGGAATATTTTTTTCACGTTAAAGAAAGATTTGATAACCGGGATTGTATTCTCTGCAGCAACGGAGGTGAAGAAAAGAGTTAGTTGAGGTGAATAATATTATGAGAATAGGACCTGTTTCGCTTAACAAAGTGTGTAGGAAGGAACTGCAGATGCTGGTTTAAACTGAAGATAGTATAGACACTAAAAGCTGGAATAACTCAGCAGGACAGGCAGCATCTCTGGAGAGAAAGAATAGGTGATGTTCTGAGTCGAGACCTTCAGACTGAAGAGGTTGAAAACCAGCCATAAAACACAATGACTGGAGATGTGTGTTATCCAACTAAGGGCAGAAATCACAATCATGTGTTCATCTTTATTGACGTGACACCATAATAAATGTTACAGAAAAAATAATTAATGGTGTGGCACGGTGGTGCATCGGTAGAGTTGCTACCTTGCAGCACCACAGATCCAGATTGGATCCTGACTATGGGTGATGTCTGTACAGTATTTGTACATTCTCCCTATGACCACATGGGTTTTCTCTGGATATTCCAGTTTCTCCCACATCCGAAAGAAGTGCAGGTTTGTAGGTTAATTGGCTTCTGTAAATTGTTCCTGGTGTGTAGGATACAACTGGTGTAGGGTAGATTGCTGGTCGGTATGGACTTGGTGGGCCGAAGGGCCTGTTTCCATATCTATGTTTTGCATATATATCTTAATTTCATTGAACCACATACTTGGCTGAATATGTGGCATTATTTTTGTCTTGTTTCGATCGTCAAAGGGTAAGGTTGATTGATTTATTTGTGCAAAACAGTGATGGAAGTCCGATTCCTCTTGCCTTGTTTCTATGTTTTTTTCTCAATATATATGCATAACAACATGAATTATAATCTGATTTCCATACATGAATATACTAAGGTAATTTATGTGCTGCACCTGTTGGTCAGAGCCTGGCTCTACTGTGGAATGTAATTAGGAATGCAATTTAGCCTAACCTTATTCATACCTTAATCCAATTTAAAGCATAAATGTTGCATTCAAGTGTAAGTTAAAAGACTTGCTACAGGTGCACCAGATTGCACAATTTCAAGCTGAAAAATGCAAAAGCTCCCACAAACCCCCCCCCCCCCTCAGTCGCTTCGCTCTTTCAGGCTTGGTAGCTGCACTTCCTCGCACTTTCTCACTCTCAACTCTCACCAATGTTGGCAGCCCTGCTGCACGTGATCCATATCCCACCATTATCAATGGGTGGCGCCGCGAGCCCAGAGATTCAGCAGCGGGCACAGTGCGGACTTTCCATCGCGGAGCCAGGTGATCCCTTGCCGGGGGTCGCCAGAAGAAGTGCTCTGATCACTGGCCCGTGGACTATAACATCGTGAAGCATCAGTCTGCGGAGCTGCTAGCCCCGGGTGGGGCGTGGACTTTCCATCGCGGAGTCTGGGATCCCTTGCCGGGGATCGCCAGAGAAGAGCTCCGACCGCCGGCCTGCGGCCCATAACATCGTGAAGCGGCAGTCTCCGGTAGGAAGCGGCCGATTCGGGACCTGCTAGCCACGGAGTGTCCGTCAGTCCCGACGTTGGAGTTTTAAGCAACCCGACGAGAGGGCCTGTACATCGGGCCGTCCATAGCGGCGACTGCGGAGGGTTCATGGCCCCGATCACGGGTGAACAAAGGAGGAGGACTGACAAAGTTATTGCCTTCCACCACAGTGAAGAATGTTGATTCCACTGTGGTGGATGTTAATGTTGTATTGTATTGTGTATTGTGCTCTTTTTGATTGTGTGGCTGCATGGTAAATCAAATTCCACTGTACCTTAATTGGTGCATGTGGCAATAGATGTGACCTTGAACTTGATTATCTGCATATCCACGTGCCTGTCTAAAAGCCCCTTAAACACCACTATGGTATCTGCCTCCACCATCACCCCTGGCAGCATGTTCCAGCCACCCACCTGCGTAAAACAACTTGCCCCACACATCTCCTTTAAACATCTGCTCCTCCACCTTCTAGTGTTTGATATTTCCATTCTGGCAAAGTATTTCTGACTGTCGAGCCAATCTGTGCCTGGCCATTTGATACGTTTGTATCTCAGGTCTCCCCTCAGCCTCCAACGTTGCAGACGAAACAATCCAAGTCTGTCCAACCACCAGCTACCAGCTAATACCCTCCAACCCACTCAGCACGCTGCTTCCAGTCACAAAAAGCTGCAGTAACTCAGCGGGCCAGGCAGCATCTCTGGAGAAAGTTGGTAGAGTTGCTGCCTCATAGTGCCAGAGACATAGAAACATAGAAACATAGAAATTAGGTGCAGGAGTAGGCCATTCGGCCCTTCCAGCCTGCACCGCCATTCAATATGATCATGGCTGATCATCCAACTCAGTATCCCGTACCTGCCTTCTCTCCATACCCTCTGATCCCCTTAGCCACAAGGGCCACATCTAACACCCTCTTAAATATAGCCAATGAACTGGCCTCAACTACCCTCTGTGGCAGAGAGTTCCAGAGATTCACCACTCTTTGTGTGAAAAAAGTTCTCCTCATCTCGGTTTTAAAGGATTTCCCCCTGATCCTTAAGCTGTGACCCCTTGTCCTGGACTTCCCTAACATCGGGAACAATCTTTCTGCATCTAGCCTGTCCAACCCCTTAAGAATTTTGTAAGTTTCTATAAGATCCCCTCTCAATCTCCTAAATTCTAGAGAGTATAAACCAAGTCTATCCAGTCTTTCTTCATAAGACAGTCCTGACATCCCAGGAATCAGTCTGGTGAACCGGGTTCCATCCTGACCACGGGTACTGCCGGTATGGAGTTTGCACGCTCTCCCTGTGACCGCGTGGGTTTCCTCCGGGTGCTCCGGTTTCCTCCCACGCTCCCAAAGATGCGTTGGTTTTGTAGGTTACTTTGGTTTCTGTAAACTGTTCCCAGTGTGTAGGATAGTGTTAGTGTGCGGGGATCGCTGGTTGGCATGCACTCGGTGGGCTGAAGGGCCTGTTTCCATGTTGTTTCTCTAAACTAAACTCAACTCAGGCCCTCAAGTCCTGGCATCATCCTTGTAAATCTTCTCTGCATTATATCCAGCTCAGCATCATCTTCCCTATAGGAGGGTGGGTGACCAAACCACCAACATCTTGTCCAACTGTAACATTACATCAGGGTGATAGATACCACCAGCCCCGCCAACAAACTGTCTCATCCCCGCTCAGCCGGAAGTATTCATCGGACCCAGGCACCGTAATCCATCCCGGGAGCCGGTCCCACACAATTTGAGCCGCCTTTCCTCAACACCCTTCGTCTCCCTCCGAGAGGCATGGAGGCGTGTCCTGTACAGGCTCCTCCTCCAAACTCTGCACTTCCTGTACAGGCTCCTCCTCCAAGCTCTGCACTTCCTGTACAGGCTCCTCCTCCAAACTCTGCACTTCCTGTACAGGCTCCTCCTCCAAACTGCACTTCCGGTACAGGCTCCTCCTCCAAACTCTGCACTTCCTGTACAGGCTCCTCCTCCAAACTCTGCACTTCCTGTACAGGCTCCTCCTCCAAATCTGCACTTCCTGTACAGGCTCCTCCTCCACGCCCTGCACTTCCTCGCTCTGGTCCACCGTCCAGACACCATGTGTTGGTCGGTGTTGCCTCCCGGTCGCGAGGGGGGCCCCCGGTGGGGGTTCCTCTACGCAGGGATTCTCCCCCTCTACATTGGGGACCTGGGGTGGAGGGTATTGCATAGAGTTGTTCCCTGCAACCTGTTTTTCTCACGGTTCACAGACTCGCCAGCCGCCTGCCACTTTTGCAGGCTGGAAGAGTCTGTGTACCACGTGTACATGGAGTGCGTGAGGCTGCAGCCACTGTTTAAATACCTAAAAGGGCCGCTCCTTGCCTTCTGGCTGCATTTTACACCCACCATCCTCATCTTTGGACACCCTGTGCGTAGGGGAGAGGGTAGGGCTGAAGATGTCCAGGTTGGGTTGCTCCTGGGCCGGGCCAAGCTGGCCATCCGCAAGTCACGGTGCCAGGCGGTGGAGGGCTCTACCCGAGCCGGCCGCCTGCCCCTTTTCCGGGGTTACGTCCGTGCCCGGGTGGGGTTAGAAAGGGAATACGCCCTGTCCACGGGCACCCTGGGGGAGTTCCGGGACCGCTGGGCTCCGCAGGGTGTTGAATGTATCCTCAATAAGGATTGTAACATAGTTGTTTAGCAGTTGCTTAGCATATTTGTTCGTCTTGTATTATGGTGGTGTTTTGTTTTATTGTATTGTAAATACTATTTTAATATTTGAATAAATATTTATGATTAATAAAAAATAAAAAAATAATAAAAAACAGTCTGTCTCATTTGTCGTCTTT
The DNA here is from genome assembly GCA_036785375.1 of Leucoraja ocellata. Classification (NCBI taxonomy): domain Eukaryota; kingdom Metazoa; phylum Chordata; class Chondrichthyes; order Rajiformes; family Rajidae; genus Leucoraja; species Leucoraja ocellata. The sequence continues at coordinate 2,841,504 of JAWMAR010000018.1, read as the reverse complement.
AAAAAAAATGTAGTGTGTTTTAAAAGTGTGTGTAAATGTTCCCCCATTTGTTTTATGTTGTGGGTGGGGGAGGGGGCCGGGGGAAACATTTTTTCAGCTTCTTACCTTGCTGGAGATGCGATTATTCTCTGGGTCGTATCTCCGGTTGCTCTGCGGCCTAACATCGATGGAGCTGGAGGCCTCCTCGGACTGTAGTGAGCCCCACGGTGGGGCGTGGACTTAACATCGGAGCTGATCCCTTGCCTGGGATCACTCCAACCGCGGCCTGCAGACTTTCCCATCGAGAGCTCGCAGTCATGGGAGAGGCTGAGTCGGGAGCTCCCACGTCGCGGAAGGGGTTCAATCTGGGGTTCAATTGCCCGGAGCGGGGGAGCTGACATCCCCCCCGATGCAGGAGCTGATCGCCCCGATTCGGAGGGCACAAATGCCGCGGCTACAGGAGTAAGATCGTCCCATCAACGGAGGGCTCGAGGCCCCCGATCTCTGGAGTGCAAAGAAGGGAAGAGATTGAACTTTGTTTCGCCTTCCATCACAGTGAGGAATGTGGAGGAGTCACTGTGGTGGATGTTTATGTTCAAATGTTGCAAAACAAACGGGGGTGATGCGCCGTTGTGTATGGCTGCTCCTCCTGCAATCCGTCCTTTCTCCCTTTTTTTTCTTTTATTTTTTTTTATTTTTAGTCCTGTCCGTGGGAACTTTTAATTGGAAGTCTTCTTTTATGTGGTGGGTGGGGGGGGGGGAAGGGGGAAACCGTTTTAATCCCAGTCCTACCTGGTCGGAGATGCGGTTTTCTTCCGAACCGCTTCTTCGTCCTCTCTGTGCGGCCTACCATCGAGTTGGAGCAGCGCTGGAGCGGCGTTTCCTGCCGAGATTACAGCATCGCCGGCGGTGCAGATGCTGGGACACCAACACCAACACGGAGCAGGCGATGCCTTACCGGGTCGCCTTCGGGTAAGCTCCGGGGCACTGGGAACGCCGACTGCAACATCGCTGAGCTGCGGCTGCAGAGCGTCCAGCCGCGGGCGGGCGGCACTGGATTTCAACACCGCGGGGCCTGGTGTCCGAGTTCGCCAGTGTCAGAGGTCCGGCAAGCGCGGCCTGAGAACTTTGGACATTGCAGTCTTCAGGGAGGAAGCGGCCGCTTCAGTCCAGGCCGCTGAAGAATGTTCACCCGACGCCGGTGATCCAGCTTCGCGGCAAGAGGGCCTGAGAACACCGGGCTGGCTGAGGAGGCCACATATAGACCCCGACCTCGGGTGGACTATGAGGGGGGAGAACTGGATATTTTTAGTGCCTTCCCTCACAGTGAATTCTGCTGTGGGGGGACGTTTCATGTTGATTTCTATAGTGTACTGTTCTGTGTCTTTTTTCTTTTTTCTCTTTTTTGTTTTGTATGGATATATTGACATTTGATCTGTTCAATTAATTTAATCAATCTCTGTAAAGCACTTTGGTTCAAATACTGGTTTTGGTGAAAAGTGCTATATAAATAAACATTATTATTATTATTATTATTATAATAAAGTATTATTTCTCGACAGTCCCCTGACTGAGAAAGCCAAGTGAAAGGCCTGGATAGAGCGGATGTGGAGAATGTTTCTACTTGTGTGCGAGAGTCTAGGCCAGAGGTCAAAGCCACATAAGGACGTACCTTTAGGAAGGAGATGAGGAGGAATTTCATTAGTCAGAAGATCTACGCCAACCTTCTAGTATTGATCAAGCCTTTTAGTTACGGAAGAGGAAGGGATTAGTAGCTTTTCGTGATTTGTTTTTGGATGGTTGTTGTATGACTTTCGAACAACTCGCCAATAAATATAATTTACCGAATTCACACTTTTTTAGATATTTACAAATTAGACAATTTTTGAAGGCTACTCTACCCTTTTTCCGCAACCACATCAAACCGGAATTTTTGGGAAAAATTTTACATTTGAACCCTTATCAGAAAGGATTAATAACGACTATTTATGAGTTGATTTTGAAATTACAAGTAGACATATTTGATAAAATTAAGAATGACTGGGAAAGAGAACTCCAATTTTCTCTATAGAGAAATGGGAGAGAAATCTTCAATTAGTCAATACCTCTTCAATGTGTGCAAGGCACGCTCTGATACAATTCAAGGTGGTTCCCAGAGTTCATATGTCAAAAGATGTTAGCTCATTTTTATGGTCATATAAAGCCTACCTGTGACAGATGTAACTCTGAAGTGGCCTCACAGACCCATATGTTTTGGTCCTGCCCACTTTTGGAAAAATATTGGAAAGACATTTTTGATACTATTTCTGTAGTCTTTGGCATTGATGTAACAACCTCATCCTTTTACTGCAATTTTTGGGCTTCCAATGTTAGATTCTATTCATTTGTCCTGCTCCGCCCATCGGTTGATTGCTTTTACCGCATTCATTCCCGAAGATCTATTTTATTTAAATGGAAAGACTCCAACTCTCCGACCACACTCCATTGGTACTCAGAAACGATATCAGAAAAAAAATCAGGAGTGACATTGTTGAACCCTTGGTTAAATTTGATAAGACTTGGGGAAAATTTATTCAACACTTTCACACAACATAAATTGCTCCCTCTCTAACCGTTATAAAAACTATTTTACATTTATATGGTGGAACGGACTTGACGACAAAAATACTTAAATTGTTGAAATTCTCCGCTCGGATTCTGTTTTGCTTACTTTTTTTTTCTTTATTTTGTTTTTATCTTTATTTATTTTCTTATTTTCCTTTCTTTTTTTCTTTAGTTTAGGGGGGTTTTGCTTTTTCCTTTTTTCCTTTTTTTTTGTCTTTTTATCTTGGTGTTTATTTTCTACATATATAAGTTTCCTTTTAAAGATTTAACTATATTTACATAGAGACTGGGAGGTCTATATTCAATGTGTATATTGACACTGGTCTCATATTTAGGTTATACCTGTTATTAATGTAATCCTGATTCCCTATGTATCAATATCATCGTTATGTTTATCATTATTCTTGTTGCTCTGTTTTTTATGTTTTGTCTCTGTTTTTAATAACTAATAAAAAGATTTAAAAATAAATAGAAAGAAGATCTGCAGGAGGCACTGCCTCAAGAGGGCAGCCAGCATCACCGGAGACCCAGGCCACCCTGGCCACGCTCTCTCTCATCTCGCTGCCACCATGGGGACATAGATACAGGAGCACGAGAACCGTGAGCTCCAGGTTGAGGAACAGCTTCTTCCCAGTCACCGTCAGGCTCTTGAGCCACCCTGCACAGCACTAACCACGACACCGAACCACTTTGTATAACTTTGCGCTGCATATTTTGATTTGCGCTGTTATGGTCTGGTTACTCAAGGGCCTGTCCAACGAGCATGCGACTGCATGCAGCAAGCGTGACCTAACGTGATCGCTTGCGCCGTGCGGCCTCGCGGGGCCGGTCCCACTTCGATCGCCGGAGCCGTATGGAGTTGTGCGGAGCTGGTCCCGACATCGCGCCGGGCTCTGAAAAACTGACCGTGTTCAAAAATTCCGCGCGGCAACGGCCTGCTGGCCCGCAGCCGCCTCAACGCCGTATGCACCGCCTCGACGGGCATACGCAGCGTCTTTACGCCGTACATCACGTGCGAACTTCCCGCGGACTTCACTCGAACTTCACGTCACTCACTCGACCTCCGCGCGGACCCCGCTTCCGGTTTAGTTGCGCTCGCCGCATGCAGTCGCATGCTGGTGGGACAGGCCCTTTAGTAAAGCTGATATTTCATTCTATTACTGATTATTTATTTGTTGGGTAGTTGCGTGAACATCCCTGTGAAGCTGCAGCAACAATTTCACTGCTCCCCCTTCAATGCAAATGACATTTGAAGACTTTTACGAGGATGTTGCCAGGACTAGAGGGTCTGAGCCAAAGATCCTATAGCAAGTAAAATAGATCACTTGACAAAAAATACGTAGTATGGTCATATAACCATATAACAATTACAGCACGGAAACAGGCCATCTCAGCCTTTCTAGTCCATGCTGAACACGTATTCTCCCCTAGTCCCATCTACCTGCGCTCAGACCATAACCCTCCATTCCTTTCCCGTCCATATAACTATCCAATTTATTTTTAAATGATAAAATCGAACCTGCCTCCACCGCTTCCACTGGAAGCTCATTCCACACAGCTACCACTCTCTGAGTAAAGAAGTTCCCCCTCATGTTACCCCTAAACTTCTGTCCCTTAATTCTCAAGTCATGTCCCCTTGTTTGAATCTTCCCTACTCTTAATGGAAAAAGCTTGTCCACGTCAACTCTGTCTATTCCACTCATCATTTTAAAGACCTATATTAAATCCCCCCTTAACTTTCTGCGCTCCAAAGAATAAAGACCTATCTTGTTCAACCTTTCTCTGTAACTTAGGTGCTGAAACCCAGGCAACATTCTCAGATTCAATTTTTTAATTGTCATTGTCAGTGTACAGTACAGAGACAACGAAATGCATCTGGTAAATCTCCTCTGTACTCTCTCTATTTTGTTGACAACCTTCCTATAATTTGGCAACCAGAATTGTACACCATACTCCAGAATTGGCCTCACCAATGCCTTGTACAATTTTAACATTACATCCCAACTTCTATACCCAATGTTCTGATTTATAAAGGCCAGTACACCAAAAGCTTTCTTTACCACCCTATCTACATGAGATTCCACCTTCAGGGAACTGTGCACAGTTATTCCTAGATCCCTCTGTGCAACTGCATTCCTCAATTCGCTACCATTTACCATGTACGTCCTATTTTGATTTGTCCTGCCAAGATGTAGCACCTCACACTTATCAGCATTAAACTCCATCTGCCATCTTTCAGCCCACTCTTCAAAATGGCCCAAATCTCTCTGTAGACTTTGAAAATCTACTTCATTATCCACAACACCACCTATCTTAGTATCATCTGCATACTTACTAATCCAATTTACCACACCATCATCCAGATCATTGATGTATATGACAAACAACAGTGGACCCAACACAGATCCCTGTGGCACCCCACTAGTCACTGGCCTCCAACCTGACAAACAACCATCCACCATTACTCTCTGGCATCTCCCATTCAGCCACTGATGAATCCATCTTGCTACTCCACTAATAATATCCAACCATTCAACCTTCTTAACCAACCTCCCATGAGGAACCTTGTCAAAGGCCTTACTGAAGTCCATATAGACAACATCCACCACTTTACCCTCATCAATTTCCCTAGTAACCGCTTCAAAAAATTCAAGAAGATTAGTCAAACATGACCTTCCAGGCACAAATCCATGTTGACTGTTCCTAATCAGACCCTGTTTATCCAGATGCTTATATATATTATCTCTAAGTATCCTTTCCATTAATTTGTCCACCACTGACGTCAATCTAACGTCTATAATTGCTAGGTTTACTCTTAGAACCCTTTTTAAACAATGGAACAACATGCGCAGTACGCCAATCCTCCGGCACCATTCCCGTTTCTAATGACATTTGAAATATTTCTGTCATAGCCCCTGCTATTTCTACACTAACTTCCCTCAATGTCCTAGGGAATATCCTGTCAGGACCTGGAGACTTATCCACTTTTATATTTTTCAAGTGTCAGTACTTCCTCTTCTTTGATCCTCATAGTTTCCATAGCTACTCTACTTGTTTCCCTTACCTCACATAATTCAATATCCTTCTCCTTGGTGAATACCGAAGAAAATAAATTGTTCAATATCTCCCCCATCTCTTTTGGCTCTGCAGATAGCTGTCCACTCTGACTCTCTAATGGACCAATTTTATCTCTCGTTTATCCTTTTGCTATTAATATAGCTGTAGAAACCCTTTGGATTTACTTTCACCTTACTTGCCAAAGCAACCTCATATCTTCTTTTAGCTTTTCTAATTTCTTTCTTAAGATTCTTTTTAAATTCTTTATACTCCTCAGGCACCTCATTTACTCCATGCTGCCTATAATTATTGTAGATCTCTCTCTTTTTCTGAACCAAGTGTCCAATTTCCCTTGAAAACCATAGCTCTTTGCGTACAGCCTCGGTGAAGTCTACTAATCTTGCACAATCGTTGCACTTTTGCACTTAGTTGCGCTTGCGTTTCGTATGAGTTTACTGAATTGTGTGCTAAACAAAGCATTTCACTGTATCTGATCACCTGTAGCAATAATGTGCCATTGATTGATGAGCCACAGGTAGTCAAGATGGGAGGGAATACATCGAAGTCCCTCACCCTGAGCACAGGATCGCCCCAGGGTTGCGTCCTCAGCCCCCTATTGTACTCCCTGTACACACATGACTGTGTGGCTAGGTTCAGCTCCAATTCAATAATTAAGTTTGCTGATGACACTGTGGTGGTGGGCCTGATCTCAGACAACGACGAGAAGGGAGGAGGTGGCTGATCTAGCACTCTGGTGCCAGGATAACAGCTTCGTCTTGAACATCAAAAAAACGAAGGAGCTCATCATGGACTTTAGAAGGGCACATCATCCGAGGACGTACACTCCATTGAGGATAAATGGGGATCCTGTGGATAGGGTGAACTGTTTTAAATATCTGGGAGTCCACATCTCCGAGGATATGACATGGGCATCACACGCCTCAGCACTCGTGAGTAAGGCAAGGCAGCGCCTTTACCACCTCAGGCAATTGAGGAAATTCAGAGTGTCTCTGAGGATCCTCCAGCGCTTCTACGCAGCGGCTGTAGAAAGCATCTTGTCCGGAAATATTACCATCTGGTTTGGGAATTGCTCTGCCAAGGACAAGAAGGCTCTGCAGAGAGTAGTGCATTCGGCCGAACGCACTATGGGAACTTCACTCACCCCCCTGCAGGAACTATACATCAGGAGGTGCAACTCCAGAGCCAACAATATCATGAGAGACCCCTTCCACCCCTGCAATGGACTGTTCCAGCTGCTACGGTCAGGCAAACGCCTCCGTTACCATGCGGTGAGAACGGAGAGGTTGAGAAGGAGTTTCTTCCCAGAGGCAATTCGGACTGTAAACGCCTATCTCACCAGGGACTAACTCTACTGAACGTTTTTCCTTCCATTATTTATTATGTAAAAGAATATGTGTGTTATGATTGTGTTTATAGTTTGTTTGGTTGTTTGGTTGTTTGTCATTTGCACAAAAGTCCGCGAGCATTGCCACTTTCATTTCACTGCACATCTCGTATGTGTATGTGACAAATAAACTTGACTTGACTTGACTTGAAACATGCCTCTTAGTCTTAAGTCTGAAGGTCTCGACCCGAAACCCAGTTGCACTTACTCCCATCATCACCAAGTGCTTCGAGAGGCTGGTCCTGGCACACATCAAAGGCTGCCTACCCCCCACATTGGATCCCTATCAGTTTGCCTACCGCAAGAACAGGAGTACGGAGGAAGCCATCTCAACGGCACTTCACTCCGCCCTCTCCCACCTCGACAACAGAGACACTTACGTAAGAATGCTGTTCATCGATTACAGCTCAGCATTCAACACCATTATACCCTCTAAACTGATCACCAAACTCGGTAACCTGGGCATCGACCCCTCCCTCTGCAACTGGATACTGGACTTTCTAACCAACAGACCACAGTCTGTGAGGTTAGACAAGCACACCTCTTCAACCCTCACCCTGAACACCGGCGTTCCACAGGGCTGTGTGCTGAGCCCCCTCCTCTACTCCCTCTTCACCTATGACTGCACACCTGTACATGGTTCTAACACCATCATCAAGTATGCAGATGATACAACGGTGATTGGCCTCATCAGCAACAATGATGAGTCGGCCTATAGGGAGGAGGTCCAGCTCCTAGCCGCATGGTGAGCTGACAACAACCTGGCCCTTAACTCCAAGAAGACCAAGGAGCTCATTGTAGACTTCAGGAAGTCTAGGGGCGGCACGCACACCCCCATCCACATTAACGGGACGGAGGTGGAACGTGTTTCCAGCTTCAGGTTCCTGGGGGTCAACATCTCCGATGACCTCTCTTGGACCCACAATACCTCAACTCTGATCAAGAAGGCTCACCAGCGTCTCTTCCTGAGGAGACTGAAGAAGGTCCATCTGTCTCCTCAGATCCTGGTGAACTTCTACCGCTGCACCACCGAGAGCATCCTTACCAACTGTATCACAGTATGGTATGGCAACTGCTCTGTCTCCGACCGGAAGGCATTGCAGAGGGTGGTGAAAATTGCCCAACGCATCACCGGTTCCTCGCTCCCCTCCATTGAGTCTGTCCAAAGCAAGCGTTGTCTGCGGAGGGCGCTCAGCATCGCCAAGGACTGCTCTCACCCCAACCATAGACTGTTTACCCTCCTACCATCCGGGAGGCGCTACAAGTCTCTCCGTTGCCGGACCAGCAGGTCCAGGAACAGCTTCTTCCCGGCGGCTGTCACTCTACTCAACAACGTACCTCGGTGACTGCCAATCACCAGCCCCCCCCCCCCCCCCCCCCCCCCCCACCCCCGGACACTCCTCCCACAGGAAAAACACTATGTCTGTATGCATGTAAAAGATTTATTTATTGAAATCATATTCTATGTCGCTCTTCCAGGGAGATGCTAACTGCATTTTGTTGTCTCTGTACTGTACACTGACAATGACAATTAAAGTGGAATCTGAATCTGAATCTGAAACGTTGCCTATTTCCTTTGCTCCACAGATGCTGCCTCACCCGCTGAGTTTCTCCAGCACTTTTGTCTGCCTCTTTGTCTTAAATTCCCCCACCCCAGGCAAAATTCTGTGACCATTCATCTTATCCATGCACTTCAGCATTTTATAAACCTAAGGTAACCCATCAGCCTTCAAGGTGAGGGATGAAATGATGTCCAGCCAGGTAATAAATAGATGTTAGATACAACATGCTGGAGTAACTCAGCGGGACAGGCAGCATCTCTGGAGAGAAGGAATGGGTGACGTATTGGGTCGACATCCTTCTTCAGACTATTTAGATGAACAGCATCTCATATTTCGCTTGGGCAGCTTTGGTATGAATATTAGAAACATGGAAAATAGGTGCGGGAGGAGGCCATTTGGCCCTTCGAGCCAGCACCGCCATTCATTGTGATCATGGCTGATCGTCCCCAATCAATAAACCGTGCCTGCCTTCTCCCCACATCCCTTGAATCCACTAGCCCCTAGAGCTCTATCTAACTCTCTCTTAAATCCATCCAGTGATTTGGCCTCCACTGCCCTCTGTGGCAGGGAATTCCACAAATTCACAACTCTCTGGGTGAAAACGTTTTTTTTTACCTCAGTCTTAAATGGCCTACCCCTTTATTCTAAGACTGTGACCCCTGGTTCCGGACTCGCCCAACATTGGGAACATTTTTCCTGCATCTAGCTTGTCCAGTCCTTATATAATTTTATATGTTTCTATAAGATGCCCCCTCATCCTAAACTCCAGTGAATACAAGCCCAGTCTTTTCAATCTTTCCTCATATGACAGTCCCGCCATCCCAGGGATCAATCTCGTGAACCTACGCTGCACTGCCTCAATCACAAGGATGTCCTTCCTCAAATTAGGTTTCTCTCACTTGAGGTAACCCCGGCATTCCCTCTCTGTCCATCCCTCCCCCACCCAAGTTGCACTAGCTTCTCATTTTCACCCTACAAACAGCTTACAATGGCCTATTTCCTTTATCATCATTACGTTTTTTACCTATCATTCATTGTTCTTTATCTCTCCACATCACCGCCTCGATCTCCCATTTCCCTCGAAGATAGACACAAAATGCTGGAGTAACTCAGCGGGACAGGCAGCATCTCTGGAGAAAAGGGATGGGTGACGTTTCGAGTCAAGGTTCAAGATTCAGTTTATTAAGGTGCAGTGAAATTTGAATTACCATGCAGCCATACTGAAACAAAACAACAAGACACACAACTACATAAAAATTAACATCAACATCCACCACAGCGGATTCTCCACATTCCCCACTGTGACAGAAGGCAATAAAGTTCCCCCCCCCCCCCCTGCCACGGGTACCATGTAATCCCGTGCTACCTGCTCCATGGGCGGATAGCCGGCGACTAAACCGTCTCCCCCACCTGGTTTGCCAGGTGAGGAGGGGGCTGTGAACCAAAACCAAGACCTGTCAAAGGGTGGATGAGCTCCTAGCAAGCCAACGGCCATCCACACTTCAGTAGAAGTTGCGATCACTGTCGTACATGGCATTGTAAGGAATGATGATAAAACACACACACACACCAAAATCCTAGACTTCCAGCGGCGGAAGTCCGCAGGAACTGGAGGACAGAGATGTTGTGGTGCGTCCGTCACCGTTCCCGTCGGATACCAGCGCCACTGCGTCGCTAATGTTTACAACGATGATGAATGAATTCCATTAGCTGGGGTGCTGTCCGATTCACCTCCAACCCATTGCTTTGTCGATGGAACTGATGCACCACAATCCTGGCAACTACATTCTGCACGAGCTTCCCCTTTGCTCCACCTATCTAAACTAAACAGTGGGGGGGGTGGAGTCAACAACGTGGAAGCGTATGCATGCAGTTTACGGGAAAGAGAGTGCACGAGGTCACGTTTAAACTAGCAGGGCAGAGGGATGGGAAACAATACAAGGAGACAGAGGGCCATAACATGAGGACAGAAGCAAAATGTAGAAGGGAGAAAAGAAAAACTAACCTGAAAGCTTTGTGCCTTAATACGAGGAGAATTCGTAATAAGGCGTATGAATTGAATGCACAGTTAGTAGTTAAGGGATATGATATAGTTGGGATTACGGAGACATGGCTCCAGGCTAAACAAGGCTGGGAGCTAAACATGCAGGGGTATTCCATATTCATAGTCATAGAGTGATACAGTGTGGAAACAGGCCCTTTGGCACAACTGGTGAGTCCACACCTGGAGTATTGCGTACAGTTTTGGTCTCCTAATCTTTTTTTTTTATATAATATTTTTTATTAGAAGTAGACATATTATAAAGTATAGTTGCATATTATAGTAAAAAGACTTTTCATATACATCAGTCATACATTATTAAAATTTTCAATTGCCGATTACTTCTACTTCTAGTGGGTTTTTTTATATAGAAAAAGAGAGAGTAAAGTTATAATATTTTATCAAAAAGATCTTGTTTGTCCATTAAGACAAGTCTAATTCTTTCTAGATATAGAGTCTCCAACATTTCCACAATCCACATTTTAATTGTGGGGGTTGTAGAGCCTTTCCAAAATTTGAGTATTAATTTTTTCCCGGTTATTATACTGTAGTCGAGGAAATTTCTTTGGCTTGTTGTGAGTGTTAAACTTTGCTCTGATATTCCAAGTATTATTAATTTTGAGTTTGGATCCAGTTTTGTATTAATAACTTCTGTATTTAATATTTTTTATTATTTTATACAGTTTTTAACAAAACAGAAAAAAAACAGAACAAAAAAAATAAAAAATAAAAACTGAAAAAGACACCAGGAAAAAAAAAGGAAGGAAAAATAAATAAATAAATAAATAAATAAATAATAAAACAAAGCCGCCAGACATAACAGTATTGGTACAATCCACATGGTGCTACACAGTCATGCATTGCAAAAGCAGAAGTAAAGGTCACAGGACTACATCACTTCAGATAATATGAAATTATAAAATTATTGGACTTTGAGATGGTTGATAAATGGTCCCCAAACACTTAAAAAGTTGTTTGGTACCTTGGAGTTGTAGAAGCGTATCCTTTCCATCTGTATGATTATTATCATTTCATTGAGCCATTTTTCGAAGCAGTGGGGTGTAGATGATTTCCAGTCTGTTAGGATCATTTTCTTGGCTGCCACCATACCAAGCATCAGTGCTTGTTGTTCTTCAGACGTGAAGTACAAAGCAGTCTCTGAGCATCCAAAAAGTGCCAGTTCTGGATCAGGGAGAATATCTTTTCCATAGACCCCAGAAAACCACTTAAATATTTTAGACCAGTATCTTTGTATATGAGGACAGAGCCAGAAAATATGTGTTAAAGAACCATCTGCACTTTTGCATCTGTCACATAATGGAGAAATAGCAGGGTAGATTCGATGTAATTTGGTCTTTGAGTAATGGAGTCTGTGGATGACTTTAAACTGAATCAGTTTATACCTGACATTGATCGAACAAGTTTGGATTCTGGTCAGACCTTCATTCCAAGTGTCGTCAGACACCTCGAAATTCAGCTCAGTAGACTAGGCTTCTTTCAGATGGGTAGTGGATACAGAGGTGGTGAATAGACTCACAAAGCGAGTTATTAGATGTTTGGAGTCTGGAGGAAGCTGCAGGAGCTCATAGAGTGGGCAACTGTCAGGCATGGTTTGAACATTTGCAATTTGATCTTTAACGTAGTGCCTAATTTGCAGATAGCGAAAAAAATGAGAGTTGGAAAAGTTAAATTTTGATTTCAGCTGATTAAACGAAGCAAACTTTTTGTCAATATATAGATCTCTGAGGGTCGCAAGGCCCTTGTCCCTCCAGACAGCAAACACCCCATCCGTCTGTGATGGCAAAAAGGAATGGTTGTGACATATGGGGGTGTAAATAGAGACATTTGACAATGTACTGAAACTTCTTATCTGATTTAAAATTCGAATAGAATTTCTTAAAATGAAGTTCTCACCAACCAACTTATGTGGGGATTCTGTTTTGGAAAAAAGCAAAGTACAGAGGGAGGAATTTTTCAGTGCTGTGTTTTCAATGTTTAGCCACGAAGGGGTATTATTATTATTATTATCCAAAGGTTCATCTGGGAATCCCCATTGCCAGTAAATCAGAGCTCTAGCATTGGCTGCCCAATAGTAGTGCCTAAATATAGGAAGGCCCATGCCTCCCTCATTTTTTGGCTTTTGAAGATGCGCCTTTGATATACGGTGGGCTTTATAGCCCCAAATGAATGGAAGGATAATGGAGTCCAATTTTAAAAAAAATGATGAAGTAAGAAAAATTGGTAGATTTTGGAATAAATATATGAATCTAGGAAGAGACACCATCTTGATAGCGTTAATACGCCCCACTATAGACAAGGGTAAAATCCTCCATTTCTCTATGTTCAGTTTTAACTTTGTAATCATATCAGCGTAGTTGAGTTTGAATATAAGTTTGGGGTTTAGGGGTATTTTGAGTCCTAGATATGTAAAATGGTCACATATTATCTTAAATGGTAGAGCCTCAAGAAAATCTGAATCTATATTGTCTGATAAAGGCATGAACTCGCTCTTACTCCAGTTGACTGTGTATCCAGAAAGCTTGCCAAATGATTTAATAAAATCTAACAAGGGAAGAACAGAGGCTTCTGGATAGGAGAGATATATTAATGTGTCATTGGCGTAAAGCCCCACACGACTTTCCACATTCCCCACCTTTATACCCCTGATGTTTGGGTGACTCCTGATACCTATTGCGAGGGGCTCCAGAGCAATATCAAAGAGTAAGGGGGACAGAGGATCTCCCTGTCTGACCCCACGTTGTAAGTCAAAAGGTCCAGATTTATCTTTATTAGTGAGGATGGATGATGTCGGACAAAGATACACCATTTTGACCCACGCAATAAAGGAATCCCCAAACCCAAATCTTTTAAGTGCCTCAAACATATAGGGCCACTCTATCTGATCGAACGCTTTTTCAGCGTCTAAGGATAAGACGGCCGCTCTAGAATCCCGCCTCTTGGTGGAGCTATATAAATTATTCAGGAGTCGACGCACATTACAAAACGAAAATCTACCTGGAATAAACCCTATTTGATCAGGGTGTATAATTGATTAAACATGCTTCCCCAGTCTATTAGCTAGTATTTTTGTGATAGCCTTTTGATCAAAGTTGAGGAGAGCAATAGGCCTGTAGCTACCAGGTTCCGTTTTATCCTTGTCTTTTTTTAACAGATACTTCTGAGATTATTTCAAAAATATCAGTCCAGAAATGCTTAATTTTTATACAATTTGCAAACGTATGTGTTAAATTAGCATCTAGATGTAGACATTTACCACAAGTCGGAGAGATTTGTGGGAAGATTCTATTTAGTTTTATTTTAGAGTAGTGTAATCTATGTAAGACTTTACATTGTATTAAAGCATGTCTGGCATTTAACGAACATTTATGTATATGTTGTAAACTTTCGTCCCACATATCTTTCGTTATGGGGTGACCTAATTCTTTTCCCCATGTGTATCTATATGGTTCCGTCGGTGGTACCTCGTTGTTTAGGAGGATGTTATAAATACAGTGTTAGGATGCTTGTTCAAACATTCATCAAGGATTTCTGATTCCCTACTCCTGTAGACTTGTGTGTTAGATTTAACATAATCTCTAATTTGTAGATATCTGAAGAAATTATTTGAGTGCAGTCCATAATTCTGTTGTAACTCCTGAAATGAATGAAAAGTGCCTTTCCCATAAAGATGTCCAATCTTTTTAATTCCATAATTTTTCCATTGTATGAAACCTTTGTCCAAAAAGGATGGTTTGAATAAGGGATTATTTACAATGGGAAAGCATAGATATTATTCAATTTTAAAACTTTTTAAAATTGTTTCCAAATTTGTATTCCACTATGTATTATGGGGTTTTCCTTATAGGTTTTTTTGTGCAGTTTTGTGGTAGCACATATGATCGGTCCAATTTCAAAAGGTAAACAGCCTTTCTTTTCCATCCTTAACCAATCTGGTTGTTGATCCATTTCTTCCAGCCAGAAATTCATGTTTTTAATATGGACTGCCCAAAAATAAAACAAGAAATTTGGCAAAGCCAAACCTCCATTTATCTTTGACTTACATAAATGTTTTTTGCTTATTCTATGATTCTTATAATCCCAGACAAAACTTGTAACAATGGAGTCGACTTTTTTGAAAAATGTTTTTGGGATATATATCGGGATTAATTTAAATAGGCACATAGTTGCGGTAAGAAGATCATTTTTATAGCATTAATTCTATCAAGCATTCAAATGGGGAGGTGTTTTCCAGTATTGAATATTCTTGTGTAGTTTATTCAGTAAGGGTGGAAAATTTAGTTTAAATAAAGAGGTATATATCTTAGTTACATAGATTCCTAAGTATTTAAATTTATCTTTAACTATTTTAAAAGGGGATTGTTGTAATGTATGTAGATTGAGTTTTGTTATTGGCATGATTTCACTTTTATTCCAATTAATTCTATATCCTGAGAACTGACCAAATTGAGTTGATTTAATAGATTTGGAATACTAGTTGGTCTCCTAATCTGAGGAAAGACATTCTTGCCATAGAGGGAGTACGGAGAAGGTTCACCAGACTGATTCCTGGGATGTCAGGACTTTCATATGAAGAAAGACTGGATAGACTCGGCTTGTACTCGCTAGAATTGAGAAGATTGAGGGGGGATCTTATAGAAACTTACAAAATTCTTAAGGGGTTGGACAGGCTAGATGCAGGAAGATTGTTGGGGAAGTCCAGAACAAGGGGTCACAGTTTAGGGATAAGGGGAAAGTCTTTTAGGACCGGGATGAGAAAAACATTTTTCACAGAGTGGTGAATCTGTGGAATCTGTGGAATTCTCTGCCACAGAAGGTAGTTGAGGCCAGTTCATTGGCTATATTTAAGAGGGAGTTAGATGTGGCCCTTGTGGCTAAAGTGTGGAGAGAAGGCAGGTACAGGATACTGAGTTGGATGATCAGCCATGATCATATTGAATGGCGGTGCAGGCTCGAAGGGCCGAATGTCCTACTCATGCACCTATTTTCTATGTTTCTATGTTTCTAACTGGCCTATTCAGGAAGGATAGACTGAAAGGAAGAGGAGGTGGGGTGGCATTGTTGGTTAAAGAGGAGATGAATGCAATAGCAAGGAGAGACATTAGCTTGGATGCTGTGGAATCTGTATGGGTAGAACTGCGTAATAGCCAAGGACAGAAAACGCTTGTTGGAGTGGTGTACAGAACACCAAACAGCAGTAGGGAGGTTGGGGATAGCATCAAGCAGGAAATTAGGGATGCATGTAGCAAAGGTACAGCAGTTATCATGCGTGACTTTAATCTACATATAGATTGGGCCAACCAAATTGGTAACAGCGCTGAGGAGGAGGATTTCCTGGAGTGTAAACGGGATAGTTTTCGAAGCCAATATGTAGAAGAACCGACTAATGGTAGGCCACCCTAGACTGGATATTGTGTAATGAAGATTAGTTAGCGATCTTGTTGTGCAAGGCCCCTTGGGCAACAGACAATAGACAAAAGATGCAAGAGGAGGCCATTCGGCCCTTCGAGCCAGCACCGTCATTCACTGTGATCATGGCTGATCATCCACAATCAGTACCCCGTTCCTGCCTTCTCCCCATAGCCCTTGACTGCTATCTTCAAGAGCTCTATCTAACTCTCTCTTGAAAGCATCCATAGAATTGGCCTCCACTGCCTTCTGAGGCAGAGAATTCCACAGATTCACCACTCTCTGTGTGAAAATGTTTTTCCTCATCTCCATTCTAAATGGCTTACCCCTTATTCTTAAACTGTGGCCCCTGGTTCTGGACTCCCCCAACATCGGGAACATGTTTCCTGCCTCTAGCGTGTCCAAACCCTGAATAATCATATGTTTCAATAAGATCCCTTCTCATCAGAGTATACAAGCCCAGCCGCTCCATTCTATCAAGATATGACAGTCCCACCATCCCGGGAATTAACCTTGTAAACCTACGCTGCACTCCCTCATCGGCCGAACGCACTATGGAAATTTCACTCGCCCCCCTGCAGGAACTATACAACAGGAGGTGCAACTCCAGAGCAAATAAAATCATGGGAGACCCCTTCCACCCCTGCAACGGACTGTTCCAGCTGCTACGGTCAGGCAAACGCCTCCGTTGCCATGTGGTGAGAACGGAGAGGTTGAGAAGGAGTTTCTTCCCAGAGGCCATTCGGACTGTAAACGCCTATCTCACCAGGGAATAACTCTACTGAACATTTTTCCTTCCATTATTTATTATGTAAAAGAATATGTGTGTTATGATTGTGTTTATAATTTGTTTGATTGTTTTATTGTTTGTCTTTTGCACAAAAGTCCACGAGCATTGCCACTTTCATTTCACTGCACATCTCGTATGTGTATGTGACAAATAAACTTGACTTGACTTGACTTGAGTTTGTAGGATGTTAGTGGACTGGCTGGCTGGATGTTACTGGCTGGTCAGAGCAGACTCGGTGGGCCAAAGGGCCTGTTTCTGCCATGTATCTCTATAAGTCTAAACTTTGCTCCACAAATGCTGCCGCACCCGCTGAGTATCTCCAGCACTTTTGTCTACCATCATGCAAACAAAGCTTTCCACCGCACACGTGACATTAATTTTGTCATTTTAGTCCTTTTCTTTCTTTGTTATTTTTAGTCTGTTGTTAAATGTATGTTTTAGTGTATCTTTAGTTTTGTGTTATGTGGGGTTTGGGGGAAACTGTTTTCATCTCTATCCTGGATGGAGTAGCGACTTTTACCGTATTGTATCTCCGTCCACTCTGCGCCTAACACCGTGGAGCTGGGGATTAACGTGGGAGCCTGCGGACTTTAACATCGTGGAGCTGGCGTTCCCTGGTTAGGGACTGACTTCAGGAGCTCCAAGCCGCAGGCTCCAGCTTCGAACTCCCCGACGCGGGGAAATAAAGGGGAAGAAGATTAGACTTTATTGCTTTTCATCACAGTGGGGAACCTGCTGTGGTGGATGTTTATGTTAACTTTTATGTAGTTGTGTGTCTTGTTGCTTTTTTCTGGTATGGCTGCATAGTAAATGAAATTTCACTGTACTTTAAAGTGCTTGTCCCGCGATGCGAGTTTACCCAAGAGCTCTCACCAGTTTAAAAAAAAAAATCAAACTTGTGGTAAGTACGTAGAATGTATGTAGCGGGTACGACGGAGCTCGTGGATGTCTCGTAGCGGCTCGTAACGTTAACGGCAGGTACTCTGGAAACGCGGAAACTCGTGATGTTTTTTCAAGTGAAAAATTTCCAAGAGTAAAAAACTACTCGTGATGAGGTACCACGAGTTTGATTTATTTATTTAATTCGGGAGAGCTCTTGGGTAAACTCGCACCGTGGGGCAGGGGCTTTAATGGTACATGTGCCATTAAAGGACCGTTGAACCATTAATAACCCTAAACTGAAGCTGAACACTCTGATGAAGGCAAGTAGACAGAGAATTGGTTTCAGCACAGGATTCCTTTATTTGTCAGTGACTCAGGGAGTGCAGGCAGACTTTAGACTTTGTTAAAGGCAGCAACGTCAACACTTTGCACCTGAAAACAAGAGCAGAATGGAAACAGATGAGGTAGGGCCAAGGAACAGTTAACCACACAGGTGAAACGAGCATCACCTCCACTCAGCCCGAACACAGGGCACAGAACGACAGAGGAAGCCCAGTACACAACCCCAGGTCTGAGCACCACACAACTCATCTGGGAGCCTAGAGGCTCGAATCAAGGGTCTGGACATGGATTCAAGCCATCTTACCGAAGCCCAATCATTCATTTAATTTGTGGTGACACAGCGGATAGAGTTGCTGCCTCACAGCGCCAGACACCCAGCCTTGACTCTGACTACGGAAGCTCTCTGTACGTTCTCCCCGTGACCGCGTGGGTTTTCTCCGGGTGCTCTGGTTTCCTCCCACACTCCAAAGACGTACAGGTTTGTAGGTTAATTGGCTTCTGTAAGTTGCCCCTAGTGTGTGTAGGGAGTGGACGTGAAGGTGGGATAACAAAACTAGTGTGAACGGGTGATCGATGGTCGGCGTGGACTCGGTGGGATGAAGGGCCTCTTTCCGTGCTGTATCTCACAAGCGCAGCTTTAGAAAGCGCCACATACTCCACCGCCATTGTAACACAGGTGAAGGGGAAGCAATCGATTGGCCCTGGTGTGGAGTGGATGGATGAGGCGGTGGGATAAGATGCAACTGGTGTGAACGGGTGATCGATGACCAGCGTGGGCTCACTTGGTGGGCCTGTTTCCATGCTGTATCATTCAACTGATCAAATCGATCAGGAGTGAACACAAAGTTCTGGAGTAACTCAGCGGGTCAGGCTGGGTATGGAAAGGTAAGGTTGCAGTAACTCCTGACCCGCTGAGTTACTCCAGCACTGTGTGTGTGTGTGTGTGTTCATCTGCAGTTGCCCGCGTGCCACCATTGACAGGGTTGGAGCGTTGAGGACCAGGTGGCTCTGGGCTTGGGCAAGAGTAGAGAGGTCAGCACTCACGTAGTCCTCAAACTTGGTGATTCCCTCCTCCAGCTGGTCGGTGCCAACCTTGTCGTCCTCCACCACACACTGGATCTGCAGCTTCTTGATGCCGTAGCCCACGGGCACCAGCTTGGAGGCTCCCCACACCAGCCCGTCCATCACCACTGTACGCACGCACTCCTCCAGCTTGCCCATGTCCGTCTCATCGTCCCACTGCAGGGGGGGGGGTACACGTTACAGGACCCGGCTCCCACACAGGCACATCGTCCCACCCTACCCCCCACACCGCCAAACCCCCCATGTCCTCACAGTCAGATGGAAGGACCCGACCCAAAACATCACCTATCCATGTTCTGCAGATGCTGCCTGACCCGCTGAGTTACTCCAGCACTCTGTGAAACGTCACCTATCCATGTTCTCCACAGATGCTGCCTGACCCGCTGAGTTACTCCAGCACTGTGTGAAACGTCACCTATCCATGTTCTCCACAGATGCTGCCTGACCCGCTGAGTTACTCCAGCACTCTGTGAAACGCCACCTATCCATGTTCTCCACAGATGCTGCCTGACCCGCTGAGTTACTCCAGCACCCTGTGAAACGTCACCTATCCATGTTCTCCACAGATGCTGCCTGACCCGCTGAGTTACTCCAGCACTTCCCTCTCCCTCTCTCTCTCAGGTTAAGATGACCAATAACCAGACCCAGCAGCTGAAAAGCAGGCTTTTAACCATATAACAATTACAGCACGGAAACAGGCCATCTCAGCCCTACAAGTCCGTGCCGAACACTTATTCTCCCCATGTCCCATATACCTGCGCTCAGACCATAACCCTCCATACCTTTCCCATCCATATAACTATCCAATTTATTTTTAAATGATAAAAACGAACCTGCCTCCACCACTTCCACTGGAAGCTCATTCCACACAGCCACCACTCTGAGTAAAGAAGTTCCCCCTCATGTTACCCCTAAACTTCTGTCCCTTAATTCTGAAGTCATGTCCTCTTGTTTGAATCTTCCCTATTCTCAGTGGGAAAAGCTTATCCATATCAACTCTGTCTATCCCTCTCATCATTTTAAAGACCTCTATCAAGTCCCCCCTTAACCTTCTGCCCTCCAAAGAATAAAGACCTAACTTATTCAACCTTTCTCTGTAACTTAGTTGCTGAAACCCAGGCAACATTCTAGTAAATCTCCTCTGTACTCTCTCTGTTTTGTTGACATCCTTCCTATAATTGGGCGACCAAAATTGTACACCATACTCCAGATTTGGCCTCACCAATGCCTTGTACAATATTAACATTACATCCCAACTTCTATACTCAATGCTGTGACTTATAAAGGCTAGCACACCAAAAGCTTTCTTTACTACCCTATCTACATGAGATTCCACCTTCAGGGAACTGTGCACAGTTATTCCTAGATCCCTCTGTTCATCTGCATTCCTCAATTCCCTACCATTTACCATGTACGTCCTATTTTGATTTGTCATGCCAAGATGTAGCACCTCACACTTATCAGCATTAAACTCCATCTGCCATCTTTCAGCCCACTCTTCTAAATGGCCTAAATCTCTGTAGACTTTGGAAATCTACTTCATTATCCACAACCCCACCTATCTTAGTATAATCTGCATACTTACTAATCCAATTTACCACACCATCATCCAGATCATTGATGTATATGACAAACAGCAGTGGACCCAACACAGATCCCTGTGGCACCCCACTCGTCACTGGCCTCCAACCCGACATTCAATCATGGCTTATCTATCTCTCCCTCTCAACCCCATTCTCTTGCCTTCTCCCCATAGCCCCTGACACCCGTATTAATCAAGAATCTATCAATCTCTGCCTAAAAAATACCCAATAACGTCCTCCACAGCCGCCTGTGGCAATGAATTCCACAGATTCACCATCTGCCTAAAGAAACTCCTTTCTAAAGGTACATTCTTTTATTCTGAGGCTCAGGAGTCAGGCAGCATCTCTGGAGATGTTTTGGGTCGGGATTCTGAATAAGGACCCCAACCTGAAACGTCATGTGGCACGGTGGCGCAGCGGTAGAGTTGCTGCCTCACAGCACCAGAGACCCGGGTTCAATCCTGACCATGGAATTTGTGCGTTCTCCCCGTGACCTGTGTGGGTTTTCTCTGGGTGCTCCGGTTTCCTCCCACACTCCACAGACGTACAAGTATGTAGATGAATTAGCTTGGTAAATGTAAAAATTGTCCCTAGTGTGTGTAGGATAGTGTTAGTGTGCGGGGATCGCTGGTCGGCGCGGACTCGGTGGGCCGAAGGGCCTGTTTCCGCGCTGTGTCTCTAAACTAAACTACCGTCTACCTCATTGGAGACCCTCAGACTATCTTTGATTGGACTTTACTGGATTTTATCTTGTACTAAACGTGCTTCACATTATTGCCACATCATGTATCTGCACACTGTGGATGTTCCCGTTCATAAGTTAAAGGAGAAGAATTAGGCCATCCGGCCCTACGAGTCTACTCCACCATTCAATCATGGCTGATCTCTGCCTCGATTGTGATGTTGTGTAGTCGTTCTGCTGACTGGTTAGCAGCAACAAAAGCTCTGCACTATACCCGGGTGCAGGTGAGAGTAAACGACACTGAGACTGGGTGGGCGGGCGGGCGGCTGACTTACGGGTTTGACGTCCAGCAGGATGGAGGACTTGGCCACCAGGGCGGGCTTGTTGGATTTCTTCACCGCGTACTGGCGTAGCCGTTCCTCACGGACACGCTCGCTCTCCCTGCTGTCCTCCTCATCACTGCTCCCGAACAGGTCGATGTCATCGTCACCATCCTCCACCGGCTGCTGGGCCGCGGGCTGGAGGACCCGTCACAGGGTCAGGGGGGTCATGGGTTACAGGGTGACGCAGGGGTCACGGGGTGGCAGGGGTCACAGGGTGAAGCAGGGGTCAGGGGGTGAAGCAGGGGTCACGGGGTGAGGCAGGGGTCAGGGGGTGAAGCCGCGGTCACAGGGTGAAGCAAAGGTCATGGGGCGAGGTAGGGGTCACGGGGTGAAGCAGCGGTCACAGGGTGACGCAGGGGTCATGGGGTGAGGCAGGGGTCACGGGGTGAAGCAGGGGTCACAGGGTGAAGCGGGGTCACGGGGCAAAGCAAAGGTCATGGGGTGAGGCAGGGGTCAGGGGGTGAGGCAGGGGTCAGGGGGTGAGGCAGGGGTCACGGGGTGAAGCAAAGGTCATGGGGTGAGGCAGGGGTCACGGGGTGAAGCAAAGGTCATGGGGTGAGGCAGCGGTCACAGGGTGAAGCAGGGGTCACGGGGTGAAGCAAAGGTCATGGGGTGAGGCAGGGGTCACGGGGTGAATCAGCGGTCCCGGGGAAAAGCAGGGGTCACGGGGTGAAGCAGAGGTCATGGGGTGAGGCAGGGGGTCATGGGGTGAGGGGGTAGAGAGTGAGGAGGGGGATAGAGGGTGAGGGTTACAGGGTGGGGGGGGGGGTTAGAGGGTGAGGGGGGCACAGGGACAGAGGGCAATAAACTGCTCCCGGACATCGGCCAACATCCCCTCCACAGTGAACCCACAGCCACCCCTCCCCACCTAGCACCCCCCCCCCCCAACTCCCCTCCTCTGCATTTACCCCACCCCTCCCCCCTCAGTTACCCCTCACCCCCATCCCTTGCCTCCACCACTGCCCCATCCAGTGTGTGTGTGTGTGTGTGTGTGAGGCTGCCCTCTGTGCCACCTACCTGGGCGCGGGTAGGAGCGGGGGGGCACACCGCGGGCTTGCTGCCACCCAAGGATTCCTCCACGGTTGAGAGACGGAGCTCCAACTTGGACAGTGTCAACCTCAGCTTCTCCACCTCTGGTTGTGTGAACGAGAGAGAGACAGAGAGAGAGAGAGAGAATATAGAGCAGCTCCAGAGTCCAACACACTCATAAACCTTTCATAGAATGATACAGTGCGGAAACAGGCCCTTCGGCCCCAACTTGCTCAAACCGGGCCAACATGTCCCACCTACACTTGTCCCACCTGCCTGTGCTTGGTCCATATCCCTCTAAACCTGTCCTATCCATGTACCTGTCTAAATTGATTCATAAATGTTACCGATAGTCCCAGCCTCAACTACCTCCTCTGGCAGTTTGTTCCATACAACCACCACCCTTTGCGTGAAAGAAAAAAAAATCCCCCCCTCAGGTTCCTATTAAATCTTCCCCCCTTCACCTAAAACCTATGTCCTCTGGTTCTCGATTCCCCTACTCTGGGTAAAAGTCAACCCAATCTTTTCCTCTCGTAATTTTATACATCTCTATAAGGTGTATCCAAGTATCTTTAGAATGCTGTTATGGTGACTGCATAAAGTAAGATGTCACTGCCGCACAGCACCAGAGACCCCAGTTCTATCCTGACATCGGGCGCTCTCTGTGTGGAGTTTGCATGTTCTCCCTGTGACCACATGTGTTTCCTCTGTATGCGTCTGGTTTCCTCCCACGTCCCACAGACGTGGAGGTTTATTGACCTCTGTAAGTTGCCCCCAAGTGTGTAGCGAGTTGACGAGATGGCGGGAAAACACAGAACCAGTGTGAACGGGCGGGCGATCGATGGTCAGCGCCGATTTGGTGGGCCGAAGGGCCTGTTTCTATGCTGTATCTCTGGAACTAATCTCTAAGCTACCTCCACTGGCAGCTCGCTCCATACACCCACCACCCACTGAGTGAAATAATCGCACAATGGCTTCCCCGTTAAATATTTCTCCGCTAATCCTCGGCCCGCTGTTTTGTGATTTCCCAACTCTGGCTAAAGGACTTGTGCTGGCCAGTGGCCACCCTGTACACGAACACACGAACACTGTCCTACACACTAGGGACAGGTAACATTTTTTTTAACCGAAGCCAATTAACCCACCAACCTGTACGTCTTTGTAGGGGGAAACCGGAGCACCCGGAGAAAACCCACCCGGTCACGGGGGAGAACGTACAAACTCCGCGCAGACAGAACCCGTAGAATCAGGATGGCATCCGGGTCTCTAGCGCAGCGAGGCAGCAACTCTACCGCTGCACCACCGTGCCTCTCAACCCCGTTCCCCTGCCTTCCCCCCCCCCGCGAGAAAGCCTTGGAGCGAGGCCCCCTGTGCTCTAACCCCGCCCATCGCCACCTACCCTTGTGTAGCCCGAGGTTCTCCTTCTCCAAGGTAGTGACCCGGGCGCACAGCTCTCCATCTCCACCCTGCAGGGCACTCTGTGGGGGAGAAGAGGGCAAGGATTAGCTCAGCGCGCGGGGCACAATGCGGGCCCCTGGCCCCCTCCCCCGTTGGTGAGAGGCCAGCCAGCTGTGGGAACCGGGGTGGGAGGGGGGGGGGGGGTACAAGAGTCCCAACTGCGACACAGGCCTCTCACCGAGGGAGGGGGATGCTGGGCTCAACGCAACAGGGACCACAGAGGAAGTGAGCAGGAACAAGCACACGGGCCAGGCAAAAGCAGGAGACATAAACACCGCCATTCTCTCCGCATTAGTCAACCATGGCTGACTGCAAGACTATATTCAGTCAGCACCCGGAGATCGGAAGCACTCTGCACACACGTACTCCCTTTCTCCGGGGCACTCTTTATAACTGTACAGGTTCTCCGAGATCATTATTTGGTAACAAACCAGAACAGATTCAACGCTTTAGGGTTAGTCTCATGGAGAGTCAGGGGCAACTGCAGACGCTAGAATCTTGAACAAGCCACAAAGTGCTGGAGGAACTCAGCGGGTCGGGCAGCATCCATGGAGGGAATGGACAGATACGGTTTTGGGTCGGGGCTCATTTAGACTTTAGAGATGCAGCGCGGAAACAGGCCCTTCAGCCCACCGAGTCCGTGCCGGCCAGCGACCCCCGTACACCAGCACTATCCTACACATGAAGGACAATTTTTTTTTTAACCAAAACCAATTAATCTACAAGCCTGCACGTCTTCGGAGTGTGGGAGGAAACCAGAGCACCTGGGGAAAACCCACGCAGTCACAAGGAGAAGGTGCAGACTCTACTGGCAGCACCCGTGGTCAGGATCGAACCCAGGTCTGTATGGGCATGGAACACTAGCCGAGCTGCCCGACTAGAATGGGCCGACTGGGCTTGCATTCACTGGAGTTTAGAAGGATGAGAGGAAATCTTATAGAAACATATTAAATCCTTAAGGGATTGGACAGGATAGATACAGGAAACATATTCCTGATGTTGGGGGGAGTCCAGAATCAGGGGCCACAGTTTAAGAATAAGGGGTAGGCCATTTAGGACTCAGATGAGGGGAAAAACATTTTCAGCAAGAGAGTTATGAATCTGTAGAATTCTCTGCCACAGAAGGCAGTGGAGTCCGATTCACTGGGTGTTTTCAAGGGAGAGTTAATGGCCTGTCCCACTGTACGAGGTAATTCAAGAGTTCTCCCGAGTTTTCCCCTGATTCGAACTGGGAGAATGTCCGTAGCGGGTCCGTAGTAGTTGACGGGTGTCTCGTAGCGGCTCGTACGAGTAACGGTAGGTACTCAGGACATCCGGTAAACTTGTGACTTACGTACCCGCTACGGACATTCTCCGAGTTCAAATCAAGGGAAAACTCGGAAGAACTCTTGAATTACCTCGTACAGTGGGACAGGCCCTTAAGATTTAACTCTTACGGCTAACGGAATTAAGGGATATGGGGAGAAGGCAGGAACGGGGTACTGATATTGGATGATTAGACATGATCATATTGAATGGCGGTAATGTCTCAAAGGGCCGTAATAGCCTACTACTCTTGTACCTATTTTCTATGTTTCTCTGCCATCTTTGGGCTGAGGCATTAAACCCATATAACCATATAACAATTACAGCACGGAAACAGGCCATCTCGGCCCTACAAGTCGTGCCGAACAACTTTTTTCCCTTAGTCCCACCTGCCCGCACTCATACCATAACCCTCCATTCCCTTCTCATCCATATGCCTATCCAATTTATTTTTAAATGATACCAACGAACCTGCCTCCACCACTTCCACTGGAAGCTCATTCCACACCGCTACCACTCTCTGAGTAAAGAAGTTCCCCCTCATGTTACCCCTAAACTTCTGTCCCTTAATTCTGAAGTCATGTCCTCTTGTTTGAATCTTCCCTATTCTCAAAGGGAAAAGCTTGTCCACGTCAACTCTGTCTATCCCTCTCATCATTTTAAAGACCTCTATCAAGTCCCCCCTTAACCTTCTGCGCTCCAGAGAATAAAGACCTAACTTATTCAACCTTTCTCTGTAACTTAGTTGCTAAAACCCAGGCAATATTCTAGTAAATCTCCTCTGTACTCTCTCTATTTAGTTGACATCCTTCCTATAATTGGGCGGCCAAAATTGTACACCATACTCCAGATTTGGTCTCACCAATGCCTTGTACAATTTTAACATTACATCCCAGCTTTTATACTCAAGAAGCTCGAGAGACGCACAGGGACCTACAGACATGCAATCTGGAGCAAAAAACACAAAGTGCTGGAGTAGCCCAGTGGGTCAGGCAGCATCTGTGGAGGGAATGGATAGGTGGTATTCCATATCGGGACCCTTCTTCAGTCTCTGAAACGCTGTCTATCCATCTCCCTCCACAGACACTGCCTGAAGATAGACACAAAGTGCTGGAGTAACCCAGCGGGTCAGGCAGCATCTCTGGAGAACATGGATGGGTGACGTTTTGGGTCGAGACCTTTCTTCAGACTGAGAGTCGGGGGGGGGGGGGGGGGGGGGGGGGGGGGGAGAAACTAGAGGTGTGAGAAGGTTCAGAGTTCCAACAGCAATCCAGGGAAACAATTTGGAATGTGTTTGTGAGGGAGATATAGAAACATAGATAATAGGTGCAGGAGTAGGCCATTCTGCCCATCCAGCCAGCACCTCCATTCAATATGATCGTGGCTGATCATCCACAATCAGTACCCCGTTCCTGCCTTCTCCCCATATCACTTGATTCCGTTAGCCCTCAGAGTAAATCTAACTCTCTCATGAAATCATCCAGTGAATTGGCCTCGACTGCCTTGTGTAGCAGAGAATTCCACAGATTCACAACTCTCCGGGTGAAAAGGTAATGTATACTTGGTTCCCGACACGCTAGGATAGGGAAGAGCCCGGCTCCATCTTCACACAGGGAAGCCAGTGGCACCACCCGGGTCCCCGCAGTTACAACACGGGACAGGATGGGCACGGACCACTGAATGGTGCTGGGTGGTCACCACAAGAGCATCAGTGCCCCCTTCTCCAGCAGCTCATCCATGTGTCTGGCTCCGTCAATGTGGCACCTCAACACAAAGTCAAGCTGAGATGGCCGGGGAGGGAGGGCTGGGCCTGGTGTGGAGACGGGGCCTGGTGAGATGCACCACCATGATTCAGGGCTGCCGAGTCCAACTACCGCTACACGCTACAGTGCTTCTCATGGCAGGACATGCTCTGGGCTGGTGAGGAGCAAACGGCAGGGAGGGACTGGGCACTACTGCATGCTGCTGGGGTGAGGACCTCATTCTGTCACAGAGCTACAAGGTGGAGAATGAGGGGGAGGGAGAGACAGGGGGGGATAGAGAGGGGGAGGGGAGGGGGTGAGAGAGACAGAGGGGGGTTAGAAAGAGGGGGGGGTTAGAGAGGGTGAATAGAAAGAAAGAGAGAGATGGGCTGAGAGAGTAAGGGACAAGGAGAGACAGAGAAGGGGGGGAGAGAGAGAGAGAGAGGGGTAGGCAGAAAGAGAGGGGCAGAGAGAGGGAAGGACAGAAAAAGAGACAGAAGGAGGGAGGGGGGGAGAGAGAGAGAGAGAGAGAGAGAAGAGGGGAAGGAAGAGAGGGGGGGAAGAGTGGGCGGAGGTGGAGAGAGGGGGTGTGAAACTCAAATCAAAGTGCAAAAGCAGGCACATGCTACTTACTTGCTGGAGCTGGGGGGGGGGGGTTATAAAGACAAATGGCAAGTGTTAATGCAACCATTTGATGTGGATTTAACAGCAACACACTGGAGGGATGTTCACACCTAGCAGCTGCTCTGTGGGGCGACACTGCAAGGGTGCGGGGCGGGGGGGGGGGGGGGGGGTTGTGAAAGGTGGCAGTGATTAAGGGCCGTGCCGTGACAGGCCAGAGGAGCAGGAGGTCGACACTCGAGTACACGCACGGCACGAAAGAGGACGGATTGTGGCAACAAAGAGCATGCGAGCAGCGACATGACCCTCACAGCACGAGTTTACACGGCATGCTAACAAATGCAACAGGCACCACAACACAGCACACAAATCACGTCAAAAAGCCAGCGAGGGTGAGTGATTAGATTGAGGCCAGGGTCAGCAGAGCAGGGGGTGACCAAGGCGAGGGATGTGGCCGGTGGACGGGAGGGAGGGTCAGGCCAGCACTGCCGTGCGATCTCACATGGGCCGAGACTGGGTCGGTGTTATCATGGGCTGTTTCTCCTCCGGCCTCCCGAACCGACGAGACCTGGTCACGGGAATACACGCATGATGGAGGTTTATTGGGTGCGACGGGTCACCAGGCTCCACCAGCCCACAACTGTTCCTGCAGTTGACACAACTGCCCCGTGTATACGCATCACACCACAACGACCTCACACCGGGAAACCCAGTGGCCTCCACTCTCTCTACCCCTCTGCCCCAACCTCTCCCTGTAGCTCAGTCCCTCGACAATAGGTGCAGGAGTAGGCCATTTGCCCCTTCGAGCCAGCACCGCCATTCAATGTGATCATGGCTGATCATCCCCAATCAGTACCCCGTTCCTGCCTTCTCCCCATATCCCCTGACTCCACTATCTTTAACAGCCCTATCTAGCTCTCTCTTGAAAGTATCCAGAGAACCTGCCTCCACCGCCCTCTGAGGCAGAGAATTCCACACACTCACCACTCTCTCTGAGAAAAAGTGTTTCCTCATCTCCATTCTAAATGGCTTACCCCTTATTCTTAAACTGTGGCCCCTGGTTCTGGACTCCCCCAACATCGGGAACATGTTTCCTGCCTCTAGTGTGTCCAAGCCTTTAACAATCTTATATGTTTCAATGAGATGCCCTCTCATCCTTGCGACATCCTGGTAAACCCACTCTCTCTGCCCTAATCTCTCCCTGTAGAAACATAGGTGCAAGAGTAGGCCATTCAGCCCTTCGAGCCAGCACTGCCATTCAGTATGATCATGGCTGATCATCCACAATCAGTACCCTGTATAGCTCACTCCCTCGAGTCCTGGCAACACCCCCCTCCCCCCCCAAATTTATGTTAGTTGCAATATGTTGCAACTAACATAAAGCTGTTAGTTGCAACATATCTCCCTCAGCCCCACCCCTCTTTGCCAATTCAGTGATTTTATTAACAAGGTGCGGGTGGGATTCAAATCCAACCACAATCTACACTGGTTGTAATTTTTAATCAAAGGCTTAATCATTTTAATTTAAATGACTTTTGTTAAAAAAAAAGGTGTACTTCCCAACAACTCCCCTGAGCTACTACTGGTTGTGAAAGGGACAACTCATGATTCCATCACCTTAAGATGCTTTATAATGCTACATATGTTGGAAGCAGTAGCTTTCTTTTCATTTTGTGTACAAATGTAATTCTCCCCACCGATTCAGTTAATAAATGATAGGAGCAGAATTAGGCCATGCGGCCCACCAAGTCTACTCTGGCTGATCTATCTTTCCCCTCTTAACCCCATTCTCCTGCCTTCTCCCCTTAACCCCCGACACCAATACTAGTCAAGAATCTAATGCCCCTGTCCCACTTAGGAAACCTGAACGGAAACCTCTGGAGACTTTGCGCCCCACCCAAGGTTTCCGTGCGGTTCCCGGAGGTTGCAGGTAGTGGAAGCAGGTAGGGCGACTGACAAACACCTCCGGGAACCGCACGGAAACCTTGGGTGGGGCGCAAAGTCTCCAGAGGGGCATAACTATCTCTGCCGTGAAGAATTCCATTGTCCTGGCCTCCACAGCCTTCTGTGGCAATGCATTCACAGATTCACCACACCCTGACTCGAGAATTGTGCAGTTCTTTAACCAGAGCTCTGGGTGTGATATCTGGCCAAACTCCTGGCAATGGTGCTCGACAAAGATTGGGAGCGGCGCTTCGTGTATTTTGGGCTCCTATCGTAAAGGACAAGAGGAGGGCTATTGGCTACCCGAGACCGGGACTAATCGGGGGGAAACCCGATCATAGGTCGATCGCGGGCCAAACTCAGGAGAAAACTTAGTCAGCCCGGACGAGTTGTATGTTTCAACCTATCCTCAGTCCAGATCAGTTACCATAATGTGCAGGAAGGAACTGCAGATGCTTCCTGCAAGTTTAAATCGAAGATAGGCAAAACATGCTGGTGTAACTCAGCGGGACAGGTAGCATCTCTGGAGAGAAGGAATGGGTGATGTTTCGGGTCAAGGCCCTTCTTCAGAAACGTCGCCCAATCCTTCTCTCCATAGATGCTGCCTGTCCCGCTGAGTTACTCCAGCATTTTGTGTCTACCTTCAGTTGCCACAATCGTGTTTAACAAGCTCCTGGCATCTTATAAAAAGAATTAATAACTTTAATATTCGTTTCCCACAATAGTGTATAATAAGCTCTTGGTGACTTGTGACCCACTGAACAGCCATTTAAAAAGGTAGACAAAAATGCTGGAGAAACTCAGCGGGCGCGGCAGCATCTATGGAGCGAAGGAAATAGGCAACGTTTCGGGACGAAACGTTGCCTATTTCCTTCGCTCCATAGATGCTGCCGCACCCGCTGAGTTTCTCCAGCATTTTTGTCTACCTTCGATTTTCCAGCATCTGCAGTTCCTTCTTGAACCATTTAAAAAGAATCAGCTAAAGGATAAATCATAGTTCTCCAGCGTGGAGCCAGGCTCTCTGGCCTGGGGTTAGGTCAAAGTCTGTTTCCATGCTGTAAAACTCTATCACTTATTTTAAATGATTTAACAAAATTTGAGTGTTCTGTAGGCCATATGAATTAGCAAGAGTTTGATTATGGTAAACTAATTTTACAATTATTGATTATTGAATATCTATTATGTGTGTGCATTGTGTTTATGGGCCTGTTAACCTCGGCAAGCAAGAATTTCATTCTGAAGGAGGTGTCCCGATCTAAACGCTACCTATCCATGAGCTGCTGTAGGGAGGAACTGCAGATGCTGGTTTATACCAAAGATGGACACAAAATCTTGGGAGCAGCATCTCTGGAGAGCAGGAATAGGCGACCTTTACGGGTTGGAACCCTTCTTCAGACTGAAAGGTGGAAAGGTGGGGAAGGCCAGAACAAACCAGGGCCTGTAATGGATGACCTCGGGAGCCCAGAGTTGGCTGGGGAAGATGCGCTCACGACAGGGGAACGATACAAACAGTGGAACTAGTAGCACGACAAACGCTACGGCGGTCACGGTGACACATCGGCAGTGTTGCTGCCTTGCAGCGCCGGAGACCCGGGTTGCCATGATCATATTGAATGGTGGTGCAAGCTCGAAGGGCCGAATGGCCTACTCCTGCACCTATTTTCTATGTTTCTATGTTTCTATGTTCCACCCCGACTACGGGTACTGTCTGTGCGGAGTTTGTACGCTCTCCCCGTGACCTGCATGGGTTTTCTCCGAGATCTTCGGTTTCCTCCCACACTCCAAAGATGTGCGGGTTTGCAGGTAAATTGGCTTGGTAAATGTAAAAATTGTCCCTAGTGTGTGTTGGAGAGTGTTAACGTGCGGGGATCGCTGGTCGGCACAGACCCGGCGGGCCTGTTTCCACTCTGTATCTCTAAACTAAACTAACATGGGGGGGGGGGGGGTGCATTAGATGCTGCCTGACCCTCTGATTACTCCAGCACTTGGTGTCATTTTAATAATCCCATTGTTCCGTTGTTGGCGCACATGACAATCAAACACCCTTGACTCTTGATTAAAGATGAAAGGAATGGTTGCTCAAACAGTGGTTTGGACTGAGGATTGGTTTAAGGATAGAGAACAGGAGGGATAATTATGGAGCCGGGGGGAGCGTGACTAGTGGAATGGTGGCGGGGGTGGGTTTGGATTAGTTTTAGGGCCTTCACAATGATTTGGATAAAGGGATGTAGATTAGCAAATTCAAAGCTGCTAATGCTACGCAGCTGAGGGCAGCGAGTTGTGGAGAATGCAGAGAGGCCGCGGGGGGGAATGCTGCAAAAATACCACCTCATCAATTTTGCGAGAAAAACCATACAGTAGCAAAGCAGAATATCTTTACACCAGAGGGTGGCAGGTACATGGAACGAGGTAGTAAAGGCGGGTACAACTTTTCATTTAGTTTACAGGTACAGCACAGAAACAGGCACTTCAGCCCACCGGGTCCGCACCGACCAGCGACCCCCGCACACCAACACTACCCTACACACACTAGGGACAATTTACACTTCTTCCAAGCCAATTCACCTACAAATCTATACGTCTATGGAGTGTGGGAGGTAACCGAAGATCTCGGAGAAAACCCACGCAGGTCATGGGGAGAACGTACAAACCCCGTACAGACAGCACCTGTAATCGGGGTGGAACCCAGCGTTGCAGGACAGCAACTCTACCGCTGTGCCACCCAGTTACAATGTTTACATGGCATTTGAACGGGTACGTGGATAGGAAAGGTTAAGAGGGATGCGGGGACAGAGTCAGCAACCGATCCTGGTCAGTGCGGACAAACTGCATAACTCTATGACATGTCTTTTAAGTGGTTAACAAACATTAGATGTTGGCGTTACGAGGTAGCTGGGTGCCTTGGCCAGCAATGCATAGTTACTGCAGGTCATTAGAAAGGCTAGTGGCATGTTGTCCTGTAGTAAAGAGGGCAACAAGAAGCTGGACAAACTGGTTAAACAAGCTAGCTCAGTGCTGGAGGGGAGAGTAGACTCTGGGATGGATGTGCTTGAGAGGCGTATGAGGCACAAGGTGCAGGGCATCCTGGAAAACCCCGGGCATCCCCTCCATGTAATTCTGGAGTCAAAAGAGCACTCGGAACAACAACCGGCTCCTCTCCCTGCGCTGTAGAACGGACCGGTTCAGGAGATCCTTCACCCCTGCAGCCATTAGATTTTATAATACAGCTGTAAGGGGATAAGTTTTTGCATTTTTAAAAATTGTTAATTATTGGTCTTTTTAAGTATTTATTGCTCTCAGGTAGTGTCCACATGTATTTTTCTGTCTGCGTTCTTTTTGAATGTGTGTGTTTGTTGGTGGGGACTTATGGACATCTGAATTTCCCTGAGGGGATCAATAATGTATTATTATTATTATTATTATTATTATTGACCACAGGATTAATGCAGCTGAGACTATAACTTGGAGTAGTGTACACAGCAAGAGAGATACAAAAAGCTGGAGTAACTCCGCAGCTCAGACAGCATGTCTGGAGAAAAGGAATAGGTGACATTTCATGTCGAGACCCTTCTTCAGACTTCAAACCCGACTTGTTGAGTCTCAGCTAACAAAACAGCCTGTTCACTTTATCATCATTTTTGCATATCTTTCATTCATTCGTTCTATATCTCTCGATATCACCGCCTATATCTCTTGTTTCCCTTTCCCCTGACACTCAGTCTGAAGAAGGGTCTCCCGTTCCTTCTCTCCAGAGATGCTGCCTGTCCCGCTGAGCTACTCCAGCATTTTGTGTCTACCTTTGGTTTAAACCAACATCTGCAGTTCCTTCCTACACATGTAGTGTGTACACAGGTACACAAAAAAGCTGGAGAAACTCAGCGGGTGCAGCAGCATCTATGGAGCGAAGGAAATAGGCAACGTTTCGGGCCGAAACCCTTCTTCAGACCCAAAACGTTGCCTATTTCCTTCGCTCCATAGATGCTGCTGCACCCGCTGAGTTGCTCCAGCTTTTTTGTGTACCTTCGATTCTCCAGCATCTGCAGTTCCTTCTTAAACACAATAGTGTGTACACAGGTCTGGTCATCCGACATTATGGGGGATGTGTTTACCACAGCAGGTCTGAGGGGCAAGTTTGAATGAGCTGCCAGACCTTAGAGGGGGCAAACAATCACAATGTTTAAGAAGCATTTGGACAGGTATTTGGATAGGAAACGATCAGGGGGCTATGGGCCTAATGTGGCCTGCACAGATAAGGCACTGTGGTTGGCACAGAGAGCTTGGGCCAAAGGGCTCGTGCAACATCCTTGTATTGATCCCGGGATCGGCGGCAAGGGTGACTAGATTGTCCCCGGAGAAGGTAAGCAGATCAAGCGTGGATTTAGACAGATGACCCACTGAAGGAGCCTGACTAATATGGGTGCATCATCTATGCACTAGAATGGATGTATTCATTTATTGACAATGTTACTGCTTCATTATACTCATGGAGTCATGCAGCACAGTTACAGGCCCTTCCGCCCAACCTGCCAATGCTGACCAAGATGCCTCATCTACACTAATTATAGAGGGTTCACAACAGCTACAGGCCCTTCTGCCCTACTTGTCCATGCTGACCAAGTTGTCCGATCTAAGCTGGTCCCATTAGCCTGCGTCAGGCCCACATCCCTCTAAACTTTTCCTATCCATGTGCCTGCACAAATGTCTTTTAAACGCAGTGTGAAATAAAGAAACCTAATTCGTTAAAATCTCATCATGTTAACACTTCCGATCAGGTAAAGCATCCAATTTGCGTTTAGCTTCACTCGGACAATGGAGGAGATCTAGGACAGAAAGGTCTGTGTGGGAATGGGAAGGGGAATTAAAGTTTCCAGCAACCGGGAGATCAGGTTGGTTCAGGCGGGCTGAGCGAAGGTGTTCCACGAAACAATCGCCCAGTCTGTGTTTGGTGTCGCCGATGTATAAGAGTCCTCATCTTGAACAATGGATACAGTGGATGAGGTTGGAGGAGGTGCAAGTAAATCTTTCTGTTCTAGATCTCCTCCATTGTCAGAGTGAGGCTAAACGCAAATTGGAGGAACAGCATCTCATATTTCGCTTGGGCAGCTGACAGCCCAGTGGTGTGAATATTGATTTCTCTCACTTCAGGTAGCCCCGGCATTCCCTCTCTCTCTATCCCTCCCCCACCCAAGTCACACTCGCTTCTCATTTTCACCCTACAAACAGCTTACAATGGCCCGTTTCCTTTATCATTGTTACTTTGTTGCATATCTTTCATTCATTGTTCTTTATCTCTCCACATCACCGCCTATATCTCTTGTTTCCCTTATCCCTAAACAGTCTGAAGAAGGGTCTCGACCCGAAACGTCACCCATTCCTTCTCTCCAGAGATGCTGCCTGTCCCGCTGAGTTACTCCAGCTTTTTGTGTCTACCCATGACACTCTTACTGATCAAGAATCTGTTCATCTCCATTTTTTTTAAATATTCAATGACTCGGCCTCCACAGCCGCCTGTTACATTAAATTTAGACTTTAGGCGCAACGCGTCTAAACAGGTTAGAAACAGGTTCTTCAACCCATCGAGTTCTCACCAACCAGCAATCGCCCCGTACAATAGAACTATTCGACAAACTAAGGACAATTTACAATTTTACCAACGCAAATGAACCTACAAACCTTTACGCCTGGGGAGTGTGGGAGGAAACTGGAGATACCAGATTCTCCTCCCCACCCCACTCCCGGACTAATGAAATTCCTCCTCATCTTCACTTACAAGGTACATCATTCAAAAAGGAATCTGCTGCAGACCTGGACAAAGACCCTCTAGCGAGCAAGTTAGTCCATTCGACAAAAAAGACTTAGTATGGTCTTGGGCAAATTCATGGGTCATTTTCGGCCCCATTTCCGTAACCGGCTTCCGTCTCCGCACCAAAGATCCCGTAGCGGAGCAAAGATACTAGCGCGGAGACGGAAGCCGGATACGGAAACATCCTCGTAAAAATAAAAGTTCTTTGGTAAAAATCTTCTCCTCATTGTCAGAATTATAATTTATTAACACAAACTGTTCCCCCGCAACGTTGATTACACTGCGGGTCGGGTCGGGTTACTGAAATGGATGAAAAAAGGCCCAGGTTCCGCTCCGTTGCGTACTACACGTCAGCCCATTGCATTTAGCAGGAGTGGTCTATCTTGCTCCGCTATAGGATCTTTGGACCTGAATGCCTAAAGTTTACCGGGTCCGAACTAGTCTTCCTGAGAGTGACTGGGTTTCTTGTACAACAAGATCAATTGGAGCCCTCTTCCTCCCGCACACTCCCAGAACAAGAGCCTATGGGGATGAAATATGCAACCTCATAGACGGCTCTCCACATTGCCTTGCAGGCAGGTCCCTAAATCGTGAGAGCATTCTTTCACCGAGTTGATTACCTTCCAGCAGCACTTGATGCCAGTCTGTGAATGCGTCCCTGGGAACAGTCCGTAAATCACAGAGTCTTCTGTGACGGAGCTGTTTGGAATAAACTGTGACAGGGACCCTTGCAGACCTCTCCAGACTCTCTTTGCAAATCCACACTCTGCAAAGACTCATAGAAACATAGAAAATAGGTGCAGGAGGAGGCCATTTGGCCCTTCGAGTAGCACCGCCATTCATTGTGATCATGGCTGATCGTCCCCAATCAATAACCCGTGCCTGCCTTCTCCCCATATCCCTTGATTCCACTAGCCCCTAGAGCTCTATCTATCTCTCTCTTAAATCCATCCAGTGACTTGGCCTCCACTGCCCTCTGTGGCAGGGAATTTCACAAATTCACAACTCTCTGGGTGAAAAAGTATCTTCTCACCTCAGTCTTAAATGGCCTCCCCTTTATTCTAAGACTGTGGCCCCTGGTTCTGGACTCGCCCAACATTGGGAACATTTTCCTGCATCTAGCTTGTCCAGTCCTTTTATAATTTTATATGTTTCTATAAGATTACCCCTCATCCTTCTAAACTCCAGTGAATACAAGCCTAGTCTTTTCAATCTTTCCTCAGATGACAGTCCCGCCATCCCAGGGATCAATCTCGTGAACCTACGCTGCACTGCCTCAATCACAAGGATGTCCTTCCTCAAATTAGGAGACCACAACTGTACACAATACTCCAGATGTGGTCTCACCAGAGCCCTATACAACTGCAGAAGAACCTATACTGAAATCCTCTTGTTATGAAGGCCAACATTCCATTAGCTTTCTTCACTGCCTGCTGTACCTGCACGCCAACTTTCAGTGACCGGTGTACAAGGACACCCAGCCCTCTCCATAGCAGCCGCCCCGAGAGCAGCATGCGTTGGTAGTGAGGTTCCGACGGTGCAGGAAGGATCTGACTGGGAGGGCTCCCCTCACCGCCAGCCAAGCCAGGTCTTGGTGCTTGTTGGTGAGTTCTGGCGATGAGGCATTCCGCCAGACAAGCTGGGCAGTCTGCTCTGGGAACCAGGCCACCGGACCCATGGAGTCCTTTCCCTGCAGTGCCTGCAGGACGTTCCGTGGCCGATGGACTAGTGGTCAATTGCACTCTGCCCTGGCAGCTTCTCGCATGGGTCCCAATAAATACACGGTACAGTCAAAGTTCATGCCTCCAAACACAAAGGTAGATTTCACGTTGATTCAGGCAAGAAGGTTGAAAGGCATCAAGCTCAGCAAGCATGGGAACAGACCACAATGTCCGTACCCAACATAATACCTGGAGCATCGCTGGTCTACCTGCACATAATCCATACCCCTGACTATCCATGTGCCTATCCACAAGCCACTGTCATAACTGCCTTCCCCACCACCCTCTGTGTAGAACAAAACTCGGCCCATGCATCTCCTTTAAACCTTGCCCCTCTCACCGTAACGTTATGCCCTCTAGTATTTGACGTTGCTAGCCTGGGGATAAAGGTTCTGACTGTCTACCCTATCTATGCCCGTCATAATTTTATATACTTATCAGTTCTTCCCTCAACTAGAGAAAGCAATCCACGTTGGACCAACCTCACCTTGTAGCTAATGCCACTTAATCCAGGCATCATTCTGGTGAGCCTCCACATCCTTCCCGTAATGGGACAACCAGAACAACACGCAACCCCTTCATTATTCGGTATTTAGATGCATTCTATTTTGATTCATGCAAGGGTAGACACAAAATGCTGGAGTAACTCGGCGGGACAGGGACAGGGACAGGGCAGCATCTGTAATTAGTAATAATCTTTCAAAACTCCTTAGATTCTGGAGTAGTTCCAGAGGATTGGCGGGTAGCAAACGTAACCCCACTTTTTAAGAAGGGAGGGAGAGAGAAAACGGGGAATTACAGACCAGTTAGCCTAACATCGGTAGTGGGGAAACTGCTAGAGTCAGTTATTAAAGATGGGATAGCAGCACATTTAGAAAGTGGTGAAATCATTGGACAAAGTCAGCATGGATTTACGAAAGGTAAATCATGTCTGACGAATCTTATAGAATTTTTCGAGGATGTAACTAGTAGCGTGGATAGGGGAGAACCAGTGGATGTGGTGTATCTGGACTTCCAGAAGGCTTTCGACAAGGTCCCACATAAGAGATTAGTATACAAACTTAAAGCACATGGCATTGGGGGTTCAGTATTGATGTGGATAGAGAACTGGCTGGCAAACAGGAAGCAAAGAGTAGGAATAAACGGGTCCTTTTCACAATGGCAGGCAGTGACTAGTGGGGTACCGCAAGGCTCAGTACTGGGACCCCAGCTATTTACAATATATATTAATGATCTGGATGAGGGAATTGAAGGCAATATCTCCAAGTTTGCGGATGACACTAAGCTGGGGGGCAGTGTTAGGTGTGAGGAGGATGCTAGGAGACTGCAAGGTGACTTGGATAGGCTGGGTGAGTGGGCAAATGTTTGGCAGATGCAGTTTAATGTGGATAAATGTGAGGTTATCCATTTTGGTGGCAAAAACGGGAAAGCAGATTATTATCTAAACGGTGGCCGATTGGGAAAGGGGGAGATGCAGCGAGACCTGGGTGTCATGGTACACCAGTCATTGAAGGTAGGCATGCAGGTGCAGCAGGCAGTAAAGAAAGCGAATGGCATGTTGGCTTTCATAGCAAGAGGATTTGAGTATAGGAGCAGGGAGGTTCTACTGCAGTTGTATAGGGTCTTGGTGAGACCACACCTGGAGTATTGCGTGCAGTTTTGGTCTCCAAATCTGAGGAAGGACATTATTGCCATAGAGGGAGTGCAGAGAAGGTTCACCAGACTGATTCCTGGGATGTCAGGACTGTCTTATGAAGAAAGACTGGATAGACTTGGTTTATACTCTCTAGAGTTTAGGAGATTGAGAGGGGATCTTATAGAAACTTACAAAATTCTTAAGGGGTTGGACAGGCTAGATGCAGGAAGATTGTTTCCGATGTTGGGGAAGTCCAGGACAAGGGGTCACAGCTTAAGGATAAGGGGGAAATCCTTTAAAACCGAGATGAGGAGAACTTTTTTCACACAGAGAGTGGTGAATCTCTGGAACTCTCTGCCACAGAGGGTAGTTGAGGCCAGTTCATTGGCTATATTTAAGAGGGAGTTAGATGTGGCCCTTGTGGCCAAGGGGATCAGAGGGTATGGAGAAAAGGCAGGTACGGGATACTGAGTTGGATGATCAGCCATGATCATATTAAATGGCGGTGCAGGCTCGAAGGGCCGAATGGCCTACTCCTGCACCTAATTTCTATGT
Organism: Leucoraja ocellata; assembly: GCA_036785375.1. Taxonomy (NCBI): domain Eukaryota; kingdom Metazoa; phylum Chordata; class Chondrichthyes; order Rajiformes; family Rajidae; genus Leucoraja; species Leucoraja ocellata. The sequence goes on along the minus strand of JAWMAR010000018.1, from coordinate 2,801,870 downwards.
TTCTATGTTTCTATTTCTGGGTGATGTTTCGGGTCGAGACCCTTCTTCAGACTGATCATTAATGCCTTCTGGAGCCCGGGCACTGTTGAAACACAGAGTTTAGGTGAACGGAGGTGGGATGGTGAGAGCAGGATGCTGCAGAGTTTCAGCCACAGTCCTTGATGCGGAGGCACAGATAGACCAGGGGGGGGGGGGGGGGGGGGGGGGGGGGGGGGGGGGACGTGGCCTTGTGTGACAGGGATGCTCAGTTGGAAGCCACCAACACAGGGGCTATGGTGCAGATGGTCCATCCACCCACACCAAGAAATGCAGACAACTGTTGCCTCTGGTACAATATAGAGCAGGACAGCACTAGACATAGGAGCACAATTAGGCCATTCAGCCCATCGTGTCTGCTCTGCCATTCAATCATGGCTGATCCATATTTCCCTCTCAACCCCACTCTCCTGCCTTCTACCCGTAACATTTGACACCCTTATTAATCAAGAACCTGTCAATCTCTGCTTTAAAAATATCCAATGCCTTGGCCTCCACAGCCGTTTGTGGCAATGAATTCCATAGATCCATCACCCTCTGGCTAAAGAAATTTATCCTCATCTCCATTCTGAAGGTACGTCCTTGCCTTCTGGTCCTAGACTCTCGCACTAGTGGAAATTGGGTGACGTTTCGGGTCGAGACCCTCTTCAGATTCTCTCCTAATTCACTGCTGAAGAAGGGTCTCGACCGAAAATGTCACCCATTCCTTCTCTCCAGAGATGCTGCCTGTCCTGCTAAGTTACTCCTATCTATATTTGTGTAGGTCCCAGCATGGATCCCCGTGGACCACCACAGGTCATCTACCTCCGGCCAGCACAACCCCCTTCCTGCACCACCCTCTACCCTCCCTGCCATGTTAATCCAAACTACCACATCGCTCTCAACAGCATGCATCTTGACCTTCTGGCTCAGCCCACGAGATGCCTTAAAGTTCATGTATCCACCGTCCCCAGCCCCATCGATCATCTACATCACCTCGATCAAGCTCTAACACATGACCTGCTGCTTACAAAACCATGCCGACTGTCCCTAATCAGGCCATCCTTTTCCAGACGCATGTAAACCTTGCTCCTACAAAATCCTTCCCTACACCGATGTGAGTTTTATTGGTCTACAATTTCCTGGATTACCTCTGCTTCCCTTCTTATACAAAGGAATATTGGCTGTTGTCCAGACCTCTGAGACCTCGTCTGTGATGAGCAAAGACACAGGCTCCCACAATCTCTTGCCTCACAATAACCTGGGATAGATCCCACCAGGCCCTGGGGACTTATCCTTACCTTAATGCTCATCAAGGGAACTAACACCACCTCCTTTTTGATCTCAAAATGCCCTTGCATGTTAGTCTTGTTTTTAATGGGTGCATAAAATGTTTTAGGATTCTCTTTAATCCTACTTGGCACATAGGACATTTCACGGCCCCTTTTAGTACGGGTGTTAGGCATTGTGTGGAGAAGGCAGGAGAGTGGGGTTGAGAAGGAATGATAGATCAGCTGTGATTGAATGGTGGAGTAGACTTGATGGGTGGAGTAGACAGAGGTTGATTAGCCCACAAACCCGCACATGTGGGGGGAAACTGAAGCACCCAGGGAGAACGTGTAAACTGCACACACACACACGCAGACAGCACCCAAGGTCAGGATCGAGCCGGGGTCTCTGGAGCCGTGAGGCAGCAGCTCCACCCGCTGCACCACCGTGCCGCCCAAAATCTTGCATCCAATTTACTGACCCAACCTGGATCACATGGTCCGACAATGTTTCCCACCATCAATCCCCTTGGCTAACTCTTCAAAAGAACTCGAATTAACATGTAGGAAGGAACTACAGATGCTGGTTTAAACCGAAGATGGACATAAAAGGCTAGAGTAACTCAGTGGGACAGGCAGCATCTCTGGAGAGAAGGAAAGAAAGGGGGATGTTTAGGGTCGAGACCCTTCTTCAGATTCTCTCCTATCTCACTTCTGAAGAAGGGTCTTGGCCCGAAACGTCACCTTATTCCTGCTCTCCAGGGATGCTGCCTGTCTCGCTGAGTTACTCCAGCTTTTTGTGTCCACCTTCAAATGAATGAGTTTAAGAAGGAACTGCAGATGCTGGAAAATCGAAGGTACACAAAAAAGCTGGGGAAACTCAGCGGGTGCAGCAGCATCTATGGAGCGAAGGAAATAGGCAACGTTTCGGCCCGAAACGTTGCCTATTTCATTCGCTCCATAGATGCTGCTGCACCCGCTGAGTTTCTCCAGCTTTTTTGTGTACCTTCAAATGAATGAGACTTGATTTCCCACATACAAAACCATGCTGACTAATCACTCCTCGGCTTTCCAATTGCAGATGAATCCAATAACTCTCTCCCTTTCTAATGTTAAGGCCCACTGGCTTGTAGTTTCCTGATGTATCCAATATGTGGTGCTGCATGTAAGAATGTCATCGCTCTATCTGGGACATCGGACATTAAAACACTCTCGACTGCCAAACCTCAAGGTACGATCTTCGGGACATTAGAGCCGAACCACAAGGACAGTCTGCTCTAATAAGTTGTGTAGACATTTTAAAACAAAATGTGGTGTGAACTGGGTGTGAATGTGGCCCAGAGGTTGAAGCAGGTTTGAGGGGATGTCTTTTGTAAGGTGTTTGTGTGCAATTCAATGGGGCATCTGAAGTCTGCAGCCAGCTAAGAGGAGCAGGTACTCACTCCGGCCAGTGACTTCTGGATATTCTCCCTGGCTCTGGCAATGTCTCGAAGGATGTTACTCGCTCCATTCTCCTAGGTAGTGGAGAAAGAATTTAGTCAAAGGCTTCATCTTTGGTCAAACCACAGCAACAACAGTCTGAGGGCTTTAAATGTCGACACAAGGAACTGCAGGCGCTGGTTTACACACACACACAAAAAAGTGCTGGAGTAACTCAGCAGGCCAGGCAGCATCTCTGGAGAACATGGCTGGGCTGGTGCTTTGAGCCGGGACTGATCTTCTTCAGACTGATTTAACAGGTGCATGGATAGGAAGGGGTTTAGAGGGATATGGGCCAAACGTAGGCAGATGGGACTAGTGTAGATGGGGCAGCTGGATACAGAGTGCAGTGGAGAAATAAGTTTATTTGGCCTTCCATCACAGCGATGTGATGGATGTTTATGTAAATTATGTTGTGTCTTGGGTCTATGTGTTTGTATGTATGGCTGCAGAAACGGCATTTTGCTTGGACCTCAAGGGGTCCAAATGACAATAAATGTATCTTATCTTATCTTGGTTGACGTGGGGAAAGTTGGGTTTCCACACTATGCGACTATGATCGCAGTAAGGGGGAGAAAGCTGGAGGAGAGGTGAGGGCAGGACAAAACCAGGCAAGCAGGTGAGTGGGAGCTGGATACAGGTGAGAGGGAGTTGGATTTGTAGTAGGTGGACAAAGGCTAGAAATGAAAAGACAACAAGTGTGAGAAGGATCAAAGAGCATAAAATGTGGAGCATGGGGAAGGAATACAGGATTCTCCCGTGGGGAATATGAGGTGCTTGTTCCTCCAGTGTAATTGGCTTCACTCTGGCAAAGGAGGCAGCCCAGGACAGAAAGGCTGGTGTAGAAAGGTGGCAACCAGCAGGCCTTGGTGGACCGACTGCAAGTGTTGCAGAGTCTACACTTGTGAGGGGGGAGATTGGAAGATGGGCGGACAAAAGCCAGAGGGGGGGGGGGGGGGGGGGGGAAAGACAAAAGGGCGTGAGATGAAGAGAGAAGTGGTGGTAAAATTGTTCCCAATGTTGGGCGAGTCCAGAACCAGGGGCCACAGTAATAGAATAAAGAGGAGGTCGTTTAAGACTGAGGTGAGAAAAAACGTTTTCACCCAGAGAGTTGTGAATTTGTGGAATTCCCTGCCACAGAGGGCAGTGGAGGCCAAATCACTGGATGGATTTAAGAGAGAGTTAGATAGATCTCTAGGGGCTGCCAGTGGAGTCAATGGAAATGGGGAGAAGGCAGGCACGGGTTATTGATTGGGGACGATCAGCCATGATCACAATGAATGGCGGGTGCTGGCTCGAAGGGCCAAATGGCCTCCTCCTGCAGCTATTTTCTATGTTTCTTAATGTCACCTATCCATATCCGCCTGACCTGTTGAGTTACTCCAGCACTGTGTGCCGAGGGCTTGAATGACTGGCGACTGGAGATTACCCAAGCACAGTGCCCCGTGGACCAAGCGGCTGCACGACCAGAAAGCAGAGAAAGCAGAAAGCAAAGTTCCCCCCGCCCCACGAACGATCGAGGCTGCCCCTCACTGACACCAGGACACCAGCCGCTGGGATCAACAGAGCTGCAAACAAAACCAACGCTGTTAGTCAGAGCGCACTCTCCTTCTGCGCTCTGTGACAGAAGCAGCACCACAGGACGCAGAGAGTGTGCGACTTGCAGCCGAGATCACTGTTGAGAAGACAGGAAAACCACAGCCCTCTGCCCCACCAACCCCTGGAGTATTTACCCCCTCCCCAATCAGAGGTACCCGAGGACATGTGCTCTAATGTCACACCCCCTTCAGGTAGATTCTGTCAGGACCATTACATGCAGAGAAAATCAACGGTAAAGAACCAGAGACCATTCAGCACCAGTAAAACCAACAGCCCTTGGGAAGGGGCAGTGTCAAAACGTATTACAATAACAAGTCCAGCAGTTAAAAAGGACGTTCTGGTTTGTTTTACACAAATGCAGGATCAGATTGCTGCTGCTCTCAAAGTAACTTGACAGAAAGCATCACCAGACCCTCAATAAGCACCAGATGTTTGGCTGAGGAAATAAGAAAGACATGCAGAGTGAATGAACAAGAAAGGGTAATTTCAGATTTAATTTCTGAAGAGCACAGGGAGCAAAAGGGAGCATAGTTACAAAGGAGTCAATTAAAGCGTATAGATAGCTCGGTAATTAGCATTAAAACACTTTAAACGACCACACAGGACATTTGAACGTTTTTCTTTAGGTTTCGGAACAGCGCAGAAACAGGCCCTTCTGCCCTCTGAGTCCACACCAACCAGCGATCCCCATCCACTAACACTATCCTACACTCTAGGGGCAATTTAGTATTTTTACCGGCCAATTAACCTACAAAGATGTGCGTCTTTGGAGTGTGGGAGAAAACTGGAGCAGCCGGAGAAAAGCTACGCGGGTCCACAGGGAGAACGTGCAAACTCCGTACAGACAGCACCTCCACCGCGGCACCACTAAACTAACATTACTGACATTATTTAGGAAGTAAGAAAGTGGATTGTCATTGCTCCATTGCCGATACATATGGTTAATCCTAGGTAAATCAGACTGAGGTGTTCCTGGTGTGCACGGCTCAGTTAGTCGGTGAGGACTAGCTTTAGGGCCTTGGGAAATCCCAGTTACAACTCACCAAAACCAACTAACCTAAAGGCTCGCACGTCTTTGGAGTGTGGAAGGAAACCGGAACGCTTGGGGAAAAAAATCTACGTGGTCACCGGGAGAACGCACAAACTCCATTCAGACTACTCCAGGAGTTCCCTCCCATGCTAAATGGGGTGGAGATGTCATGAAAGCCGCCACTCAGGCTCCGAGAACAGAGCACTGGTTTGGGCGAATCCTTCGACTCAAGTTAATCCCTTGCTCTCCCCAGCACCTCAGCAGGAAACGCGATCCTTACTAGGGGCGCTCCTGCCACTAATAATCAAAGATCCTATAGCGGAGCAAGATAGAGCACGCCTGCTAAATGCAATGGGCTGACGTGTAGTACGCAACGGAGCGGAACGTGGGCCTTTTTTTCATCCATTTCAGTAACCCGACCATACCAGACTCGCAGTGTAATCAACGTTGCGGGGGAACAGTTTGTGTTAATAAATTATAATTCTGAAAATGAGGAGAAGATTTTTACCAAATATTACGAGGATGTTTCGGTAACCGGCTTCCGTCTCCGCACTAGTATCTTTGCTCCGCTACGGGATCTTTGGTGCGGAGACGGAAGCCGGTTACGGAAATGGGGCCGAAAATGACCCATGAATCTGCCCGTGACCGTAGTACATCTTTTTCGTCGAGTGGGCCATCTTGCTCGCTAGAGGATCTTCGCAATGAATCAGACAGCACCCTAGCTTATGGAAGGACAGTTCAGAAGCCCGACAACAGAGGGGGAGAGTCTGGTGGTGCTTTTCAAGCTTCTGTGCTTTCTGCCGGACGGGAGCAGGGAGGAGGAGGAGGAATGACCGGGGTGGGACGTCTTGGTTGCTTTCATGGGACGGCAGTGTGACAGAACAGGGAAGAGTATTAATGACCAGCACCAGGGG
>JAWMAR010000018.1:2761616-2794116 GCA_036785375.1 Leucoraja ocellata | reverse complement strand
CATTGGGAATCTGCCCTCAGCCATGTCGGTGATTTTGGCGCTGTTTGGAGGGGGCGGGTTTAAAACGCGATTTTTACTAGGCTGTACTAATCGCACATGTTCAGCCTAGTAAATCATTAACGAAAAATCGCTGCAAGACCCGGTCGCAAAAGCTATTATTAGTTTTATAGGCCTCGATAATATAGTTATAATAGTTTTAAAATTACTCTCTGATTTCGCAACCTCTCGCAGCCCCAGGGTTTTATAAAGCAAACAATTAAAGGTATGTACCTTATTTTTACATTAAATGGGGCATATATATAACCCTGTATATCAAGTTATCTATAACGAATAGTTCATTTTGGGCTTTTTATATCCCGCAGTATTTTTCTCGGCATTTGAGGGCACTAATCCAGCGCTATGTCAACGTTCTAAACCAGCGCGTTCCACATGAACCCACTAGAAAGCCGATTTAAATGGGCATTTATTTACAGCAATTGAACACTAAATTCCTTCCATTTGGCCTATAAATTAATGTAAATTAGATATAAAATCATGTTATATTGTGATTATTTGTGAATAATCTTTGGACACTTAGGCTATTTAAAAATGTTAATCTTTCCTTAAGAAATGGGCGTTTGACTATCCAAGATCACAGCTTTTTTGTAATGTCCATTGAAAATCAATAGGGAACAAGATGCTAATTTTCCGAGTATGAAAATGGTCATAACTTTTTTAATACTTGAGATATGAAAGTGAATTTGGTGTCAAATTAAACTTATTGTTATGCTTTATCTGATGGGATAATTGCAGACTTGATTTTTTAAATCTCAAAATTTTGTAACATTGCTATTCAAAGATAGACTCAACGTGATGGAGTAACTCAGCAGGTCAGGCAGCATCTCTGACATTTGGGTCGGGACCCTCTCATCAGTATGTTGTCTGCCTTGCCGAGGCAGCGTGAAGTGTAGATGGAGTTGATGGTGGGAAGTCTGGTCTGTGTGATGGACTGGGCTACATCCACAACTCTGCATTTTCTTGTGGTCTTGGGCAGAGCTGTTCCCAAACTGTGATGCAACCCGACGCTGTGCTTTCAGAGGTACATCTGTAGAAGTTTATAATAGTCATAGAGTGATACAGTGTGGAAACAGGCCCTTCGGCCCCACTTGCCCACACCGGCCAACATGTCCCAGCTACACTCGTCCCACCTGCCTGCGCTTGGCCCATATCCCTCCAAACCTGTCCTATCCATGTACCTGTCTAACTGTTTCGTAAACATTTGGATTGTCCCAGCCTCAACTACCTCCTCTGGCAGTTTGTTCCATACACCTACCCCCCTCTGTGTGAAAAACATACCCCTAAGATTCATACTCAAGGTGTCCTTGAGACTCTTGAAAGGCGCCCATAAATAAAATTTATTATTATTATTATTAAATCTTTTCCTCTCATGCTTCCTCTCAGGCATGGTGTCGCAGCGGGTAGAGTTGCTGCCTCACTGCGCCAGAGACCCGGGTTCCATCCTAACCCACGGGCGCTGTCTGTACGGAGTTTGTACGTTCTCCCAGTGACCTGCGTGGGTTTTCTCCGGGTGCTCCGGTTTCCTCCCAACACACCGAAGACGGATAGGTTTGTAGGTTAATCAGCCTCTGTATATTGTCCCTAGTGTGTGGGATAGAACTAATGAGCGGGATCGCTGGTCGGCACGGACTCGGTGGGCCGAAGGGCCTGTTTCTGCGCTGTGTCTCTAAACGTGCAAGAGATGATGATCTTGGCATCTTGTTTGGCACAGAGATTGTGGGCTGAAGATGGACACAAAATGCTGGAGTAACTCAGCGGCTCATTGCAGCATCACTGGAGAAAAGGAATGGGTGACATTTCGGGCCTAGTTTCGAGATACAGCACAGAGACAGGCCCTTTGCCCCACCGAGTCCGCGCCGACCAGCGATCCCCGCACACTAACACTAATCCTACACTCGGGAATAGTTTAACATTTATACCAAGCCTACAGGTTAAATTCCACTTGGAATATTTTGGAGGACCAAGAAACCAAGAACCAAGAAGTCTTCAGAGTGTGGGAGGAAACCAAAGTTCTCAGAGAAAACCACGCAGGTCACGGGGAGAACGTACAAACTCCGTGCAGACAGCACCTGTAGTCGGGATCGAACCTGGGTCTCTACCGCTGCGCCACCGTGAGGCCCATCCTATATCCATGTCCTCCAGAGATGCTGCCTGTCCTCCAGCATTTTGTGTCCATCTTCAGTATGAACCAGCTCCTTCCGACACATCGAGTGGGCCGAAGGTGCCTGTTCTTGTGCTACACCGTTCGATATTCTATACAGTCTGGGCCTCGCCTGCAGGGAGCGCCAACTCCCCGGCCTGGTTTTCCGGGATTGGGGGGGAGGGGGGAGGAGTGGTTTTCCCAGGGGCATCTCCTGCCAGACCGCTGAGCTCCCGTGTTCTCCACAGCTGACGCAGGTGAGCGGGATGCCACGGATCAAGCTGACCGAGGACAAGGACAAGATGACCCTTCCTGGGAAGAAAACCGCCTACAGGTTGTTTGGACAGGACGGTGAGTGTTTGTGAGCCAAGAGTCAAGAGCCTCGTTGTCACCAAAAACCACAACCGTGAAAGTTGAAGGTAGACACAAAGTGCTGGAGTAACTCAGCGGGACAGGCAGCATCACCGGGAGAGAAGGAATGGGTGACGTTCTTTGGTCGAGACCCTTCTTCAGTGTCAGAAACGTCACCCATTCCTTCTCTCCACAGATGCTGCCTGACCCGCTGGGTTACTCCAGCACTTTGTGTCTATCTTTGGTATTAAACCAGCATCTGCAGTTTGGACTTGGAGTCAGAGTCATAGAGTGATACATTGTGGTAACAGGCCCAACGTGCCCACACCGGCCAACACTAGCCCACCTGCCTGCGCTTGGTCCATATCCCTCCAAACCTGTCCTACCCAAGTACCTGTCCAACTGTTTCTTAAACATTGCCATAGTCCCAGCCTCAACTACCTCCTCTGGCAGCTTGTTCCATACACCCACCACCCTGTGTATGAAAAAGTTACCCCTCAGATTCCTATTAAATCTTTCCCCCTTCGCCTTAAACCAATGTCCTCTGGTCCTCGATCCCCTACTCTGGGCAAGAGACTCTGTGCATCTACCCGATCTATTCCTCTCATGATTTTATACACCTTTATAAGATCACCCCTCATCCTCCTGCGCTCCAAGGGAATAGAGACCCAGCCTACTCAACCTCTCCTATAGCTCACACCCTCTAGTCCTGGCAACATCCTCGTAAATCTTCTCACCACCAGAGGGTGGTGGGCGTGTGGAACGAGCTGCCAGAGGCTACATCACACCATTATAGTCCAAGCTAGCGTACGCAGTGTTTGCTAGCGTTCATTTCCTATCTATCTGCCCAAATGTCCGGTAAACATTGCCATTGTCAATGCCTCCATCACGTCTGGCAGCTCGTTCCACACACCCACCACCCATCTCAACACCAAGGAAACTTGCACAAGCATTAGATCAATAACTACTCTCTCTGTCTCTGTCTGTCTCTGTCTGTCTCTCTCTGTTGCTGTCTCACTCTGTCTCTTCCTCCCTGTCTCTCTCTCTCTCTCTCTCTCTCTCTCTCTCTCTCTCTCTCTCTCTCTCTGTCTTATCTATCTCTGTCTATCTCTCCATCTTTCTCTCTCTCTCTCTGTTTCTCTGTCTCTCTCTATCTATCTCTGTCTATCTCTCCATCTATCTCTTTCTCTCTCTCTCTATCTATCTCTGTCTATCTCTCTCTCTCTCTGTGTCTCTCTCTCTATCTATCTCTGTCTCTCTCTCCATCTTTCTCTCTCTCTCTGTTTCTCTGTCTCTCTCTCTCCCTGTCTCTCTCTCTGTCTATCTCTCACTCTCTCCCTGTCTCTCTCTCCCTGTCTCTCTCTCTGTCTGTCTCTGTCATTCACCATCTCTGTCTGTCTCATGCTCTCTCCCTGTCTCTCTCTCTGTCTGTCTCTGTCATTCACCACCTGTCTCATTCTCTCTCTCTCTCTGTCTCTGTGCCCACACATGTAGACAGCCCCATCCTGGACCTGCTGATGGTGGATGATGAGTTGTTGCCGCGGGCCGGTGAAGAGATCTGGTGTCACGTGCTGGGCCGTGGAGGAGAGCGCGTGTCGGTGACGGCAGCGAGAGTCCAGTGCCTTCACCACGTTTACTACAAGGATGGGCAGGTGAGGAACAGCGTACACTGGCACAGTGGCAGCAGCCCCAGAGAGATACAGGCCCTTCAGGCCAGTCCGCTCATGCTCACCTCCTCTCCGTTATGTAGGGTCGCCAACGTTCTCACTCCCAAATACGGGACAAGTTCCCGACGGCAATTCGTTGACCGACTGGGCCGTGTCTGGGTGAACGATGAGTTGTCCCGGGTGCTGGACTGTACACAAAGCCCAGCCGGCGGGCCAGCTGAGGAGTTTTGGCCCGGGCCGCGCAACGTCGCGTACAAAGTCCGGCGCTCCATCCAACTCATGACCCGATGATCGGCCGTGAGAAGGAGGGGTGGTGGTGGTGTCGGCGGTAAGCGAAGGTCCGAAGGTCGGACAGCTGGCCGGGCTGCCGACCGACGGGGCCACGGGCGAGGCGCTGCTGCTGCTGCTGCTGCTGCTGCTGCTGCTGCACTCCATGGGCTGCACTACATCGGGACGGGTGAGGCGGGACCGGACGCGGCGCTCCGACCCGACAGTCCCCTCGACCCGAGTAGTAGCGGTCAAATACGGGACAAGGGCGGTCCCGTCTGGGGCAAACCAATTTAGCCCAATATACGGGATGTCCCGGTTAATACGGGACCGTTGGCAACTCTAGTACCGAGAGACTGATCTAGGACCACAGACACCTTGTGTGTAGGAAGGAACTGCAGGTTCTGGTTTACATTGAAGATAGACACAAAATGCTAGAGTAACTCAGCGGGACAGGCAGCATCTCTGGAGAGAAGGGATGGGTGAGACCATTCTTCAGACTGTCAGAGGAGAGGGAGTTAGTGATATACGGGATGAAAAGATCAAAAGGGATGCAGATCAAGGGAAATGTAGAATAGTTCCATCATTATTAGTTGGGAGAAGGTAACAACGAAGGAAGCAGAGATAAAATATAGCCAGGGGGGAGAGTCAGACTGATGCGAGAACTGGGATGGGCAGGATGGAGAGAATGGTAAATCAGGCAGGTTTAGGCGGACTGAACGATGGTGTCCACACAGATAACTTAGTTCAGCGATACATCATGGAAACAGGCCCATCTGCCCACCGGGTCCACATCAACCATCGATCACCCGTTCACGCTAGTTCTGTCATCCCAGTTTCTCATTCACTCCCTACACACTAGGGGGCAATTTACAGAGGGACAATTAACCTACACACCCACACGTCTATGGGATGTGGGTGGCAACCGAAGCACCCGGAAAAACACACGCTGTCACAGGAAGAACATGCTCTGAGAATGCAGGGTGACTAGGTCAGGTTGGGGGAGTGGGCAGATGCATGGCAGATTAAGTTTAATGCGGATAAATGTGAGGTTATCCAAAAACAGGAAGGCAGATTACTATCTAAATGGCGTCAAGTTGGGAAAAGGGGAAGTACAACGGGATCTGGGGGTCCTTGTTCATCAGTCAATGAAAGTAAGCATGCAGGTACAGCAGGCAGTGAAGAAAGCGAATGGCATGTTGGCCTTCATAACAAGAGGAATCGAATATAGGAGCAAAGAGGTCCTTCTGCAGTTGTACAGAGCCCTAGTGAGACCACACCTGGAGTATTGTGTGCAGTTTTGGTCCCCTAGTTTGAGGAAGGACATTCTTGCTATTGAGGGAGTGCAGCGTAGGTTTACAAGGTTAATTCCCGGAATGGCGGGACTGTCATATGCTGAGAGAATGGAGCAGCTGGGCTTGTACATTCTGGAGTTTAGAAGGATGAGAGGATATCTCATTGAAACATATAAGATTGTTAAGGGTTTGGACACGCTAGAGGCAGGAAACATGTTCCCGATGTTGGGGGAGTCCAGAACCAGGGGCCACTGTTTAAGAATAAGGAGTAAGCCATTTAGAACGGAGATGAGGAAACACTTTTTCTCACAGAGAGTGATGAGTCTGTGGAATTCTCTAACTCAGAGGGCGGTGGAGGCAGGTTCTCTGGATGCTTTCGAGAGAGAGCTAGATAGGGCTCTTAAAGGTAGTGGGATATGGAGAGAAGGCAGGAACGGGGTACTGACTGGGGATGATCAGCCATGATCATATTGAATGGCGGTGCTGGCTCGAAGGGCCGAATGGCCTCCTCCTGCACCTATTGTGTATTGAGAAACTCCACCCGAGGTGGGGATCGAACTGGGTCCCCGGTGCTGTGAGGCAGCAACTCTATATCAGCTGCACTACCGCAGACAGCATTGTATTGGGATGCATCACCGCATGGATTGGGATCTGCTCCATCCCTTACCGCAAGAAATTGCAGAGAATTTGTGGACGCAACCAACCTCACTTCCATTGACTACACCCAAATGAATGAATACGTTTATTGGACAAGTATTCACATACAAGGAATTTGCCTTGGTGCTCCGCCCACAAGTGACAACATGACATACAGTGCCAGTTAGGAATGACACATAAAGCATGAAACATTTGCTCTTCAAGCTGACTCGGCAAGGCCAGCAGCATAATCAAGGACCAATTGCACTCCCTATTCTCCCCCCCCCTCTCCCATCGGGCAAGAGGTACAGAAGTGTGAAAACTCACACCTCCAGATTCAGGGACAGTTTCTTCCCAGCTGTTATCAGGCAACTGAACCATCCTCTCATCAGCTAGAGAGCGGTCCTGACCTCCCTTCTACCTCATTGTAGATAGTTGATCTAACTTTAATTTGACTTAATCTTGCATTAGATGTACCCTTTATCCTGTATCTGTGCACTGTGGAAGACTTGGTTGTAAATATGCACAGTCTTTTCTTTGATTCAATAGCACGCAAACAAAGGCTATACCTCGGTACATGTGTCAGTAATAAAATAAACTGGAGGCATGCAATATCATGAGCAGAATGGATCGGGTGGATAAACCTTGCCCCATCTGCAGAGCAAAATGTGTAGGAAGGAACTGCAGATGCTGGTTTAAACTGAAGATAGACACAAAACGCCGGAGTAACTCAACGGTACCGGCAGCATAGAAACATAGAAACATAGACAATAGGTGCAGGAGTAGGCCATTCGGCCCTTCGAGCCTGCACCGCCATTCAATATGATCATGGCTGATCATCCAACTCAGTATCCCATCCCTGCCTTCTCTCCATACCCCCGATCCCCTTAGCCACAAGGGCCACATCTAACTCCCTCTTAAATATAGCCAATGAACTGGCCTCAACTACCTTCTGTGGCAGAGAATTCCACAGATTCACAACTCTCTGTGTGAAAAATGTTTTCCTCATCTCGGTCCTTAAAGTATTCCCCCTTATCCTTAAACTGTGACCTCTAGTTCTGGACTTCCCCAACATCGGGAACAATCTTCCTGCATCTAGCCTGTCCAACCCCTTAAGAATTTTGTACGTTTTTATAAGATCCCCCCCTCAATCTTCTAAATTCTAGCGAGTACAAGCCGAGTCTATCCAGTCTTTCTTCATATGAAAGTCCTGCCATCCCAGGAAATAGTCTGGTGAACCTTCTCTGTACTCCCTCTATGGCAAGAATGTCTTTCCTCAGATTTGGAGACCAAAACTGTAAGCAATACTCCAGGTGTGGTCTCACCAAGACCCTGTACAACTGCAGTAGAACCTCTCTGCTCCTATACACAAATCCTTTTGCTATGAATGCTAACATACCATTCGCTTTCTTCACTGCCTGCTGCACCTGCATGCCTACTTTCAATGACTGATGTACCATGACACCCAGGTCTCGTTGCATCTCCCCTTTTCCTAATCAGCCACCATTCAGATAATAGTCTGCTTTCCTGTTTTTGCCACCAAAGTGAATAACCTCACATTTATCCACATTATAATAATAATAATAATAATAATAATAATAATAATAATAATGATAATAAATACTTTATTGATCCCCTCAGTGAAATTCAGATGTCCAGAAGCCCCCAACCAACAAACCCACAGATTCAAAACGAACTCAGACAGAAAATACATAGAATACACTGTGGACACTACCTGAGAGCAATAAATACTTAAAAAGACCAATAATTAACAATTAAAAATTAAAAATTGCAAGAATGCATCCCCCTACAGCCTAGCGGTCCGAATTATAAAATCTAATGGCTGCAGGGGTGAAGGATCTCCTGAACCGCTCCGTTCTACAGCGCAGGGAGAGGAGCCGGTTGTTGTTCCGGGTGCTCTTTTGACTCCAGAATTACATGGAGGGGATGCCCGGGGTTTTTCAGGGTGACCTGCACCTTGTGCCTCATACGCCTCTCAAGCACATCCATCCATCCCAGAGTCTACTCTCCCCTCCAGCACTGAGCGAGCTTGTTTAACCAGTTTGACCAGCTTCTTGTTGTTTTTTGCACTAATGCTGTTGCCCCAGCAGACAACAGCGTAGAAAATAACACTTGCAACCACAGTGTTGTAAAACATGTGCAGCATATCACTACACACATTGAAGGATTTGAGCCTTCTGAGGAAAAATGGTCTGCTCTGGCCTTTTTTGTAGAGGGAGTCAGAGTTGACAGACCAGTCCAGTTTGTTATCAAGGTGCACTCCAAGGTATTTATATGTCTGCACCACCTCAATGTCAGCCCCAGCAGCGTTGACTGGCTGAAGGGGGAGCTTAGACCTGCCAAAGTTAACCACCATCTCTTTAGTCTTAGGTACACAAAATTGCTGGAGAAACTCAGCGGGTGCAGCAGCATCTATGGAGCGAAGGAAATAGGTGACGTTTCGGCCCGAAACGTCGCCTATTTCCTTCGCTCCATAGATGCTGCTGCACCCGCTGAGTTTCTCCAGCAATTTTGTGTACCTTCGATCTTCCAGCATCTGCAGTTCCTTCTTGAACACATGATCTCTTTAGTCTTAGTTGTGTTCAGGATGAGACAGTTCTCTTCACTCCAGGCACAACAGGAACTGGTCAAGTTCCTGTATTCCTCCTCCTGCCCGTTCCTTACACATGCCACAATCGCTGTATCATCTGAGTATTTCTATACGTGGCATGTGTCAGACTTATAGTTAAAGTCTGCTGTATACAGGGTGAAGAGGAACGGGGCCAGAACCGTTCCCTGTGGGGCTCCAACATTGCACACCACTGTGCCAGAGACACTGTCCCCCAGCTTGACAAACTGTGGTCGACCCGTCAGGTAGTTGTCCATCCAGGAGATAAATGTGGAATCCACCCCCATCTCCTTAAGCTTGTCATTCAGAATCAGGGGTTGGATGGTGTTGAACGCACTTGAGAAGTCAAAGAACATAATCCTCACATAGCCACCGGGTTTGTCCAACAAGGAGTAGATCCGGTGCAAGGGAGTAGATCCGGTGCAGCATGTAGAGGACTGCGTCATCCACCCCAATGTTCTCCTGGTACGCAAACTGTAGTGGGTTGAGTACTGGACTTGTGGTCTCAGGAGACGAATAAGTAGCTGCTCCATTGTCTTCATGATATGAGATGTAAGGGCCACCGGTCTATAGTTGTTGATCTCGGTCGGCTGCCCTACTTTGTGAACCGGCACGAGACATGATGTTTTCCACAGACCTGGTACCCTCCCCGACTGGAGACTCAGGTTGAAAATGGCCTGGAGAGGCTCCGCCAGCTGAGCCGCACAGTCTTTCAGTAGCCTGGGGCAAACACCATCAGGGCCAGCTGCTTTACCAGGGAGCAGCCTCCTCAGCTCAGCTCTCACCTAGTCCAGCGTGAAGAACAGTCGAGGAGATGCCGGCATAGGAGGTGCTGCAGCTGTGGTGTTGGGGGGGCTGCCTCGTGGAGGTGATGGTGGGTGAGAAGCTGCACCTGCAGAGGTGGGAGGGGATACCAGATCAAACCTGTTATAGAACATTGGCCCTGTCCACGTCTCCTGACGGCTGGCTTCCCTTCTCCTTGAAGCCAGTAATGGTCTTCATTCCTCTCCACACCTCTTTGATGCTGTTGTGCTGCAGTTTCCTCTCCAGCTTCCTTTTATAGTCCCCTTTTGCCTGTTTCAAGCTCCTTTTCAGGTCACGCTATACCCTCTTGATCTTTTTCCCGGTCACCAACTTTGAGAGCCTTCTTTTTCTCGTTTAGGAGGCTCTTGATGTTGCTTGTAATCCCAGGTTTGTTATTGGGAAAGCAACAAACAGTTCTTACTGGCACAACAACATCCCTGCAGAAGTTGATGTAGTCCGTTATGCATCCAGCCATCCTGTCGATGTCCATACTGCTGTTGAATTCATGTGGCTCCATCAGGCTGTGCATTGAAAGCAGGCCCTCAGTGATTCACAGTCCTCTGGTGTCCACTTTCTAAACAACCAGGTGGTTGTAGGCTGTCTCAGTACACAGGGTTTGTAAGAAGGCCTTAGGTAAACCAGGTTGTGATCTGATTTGCCAAGCGGTGGAAAGGCTAAAACACTATAGGCCTCCTTGACATTAACATAGTAGAAGTCAAGTGTCTTATTGTGCCTTGTGGGACAGTCAACATACTGTGAGAAGCCTGACAAGTGGGGGCTGATATTCACATGATTGAAGTTCCCTGATAAGGCAATGAGTACGTCCGGGTGTCGGGTCTGTAATCTCGTGACAGTCTCTTGGATGACATCACATGCGACTACAGGCTCCGCTGGAGGAGGAATGTAAACAATAATGGCGACGATGTGGGAGAACTCCCTCGGTACATAATAAGGTCTCAATCCAACCGCCAGGAGCTCAATATCCCGACAACAGATCTTATAGAAACATAGAAATTAGGTGCAGGAGTAGGCCATTCGGCCCTTCGAGCCTGCACCGCCATTCAATATGATCATGGCTGATCATCCAACTCAGTATCCCATCCCTGCCTTCTCTCCATACCCTCTGATCCCTTTAGCCACAAGGGCCACATCTAACTCCCTCTTAAATATAGCCAATGAACTGGCCTCAACTACCCTCTGTGGCAGAGAGTTCCAGAGATTCATCACTCTCTGTGTGAAAAAAGTTCTTCTCATCTCGGTTTTAAAGGATTTCCCCCTTATCCTTAAGCTGTGACCCTTTGTCCTGGACTTCCCAAACATCGGGAGCAATCTTCCTGCATCTAGCCTGTCCAACCCCTTAAGAATTTTGTAAGTTTCTATAAGATCCCCTCTCAATCTCCTAAATTCTAGAGAGTATAAACCAAGTCTATCCAGTCTTTCTTCATAAGACAGTCCTGACATCCCAGGAATCAGTCTGGTGAACCTTCTCTGCACTCCCTCTATGGCAATAATGTCCTTCCTCAGATTTGGAGACCAAAACTGTACGCAATACTCCAGGTGTGGTCTCACCAAGACCCTGTACAACTGCAGTAGAACCTCCCTGCTCCTATACTCAAATCCTTTTGCTATGAAAGCTATCTTTCACAGTTATGTGGATTACACCATCTATTGTTCACCAGCAGAGCAAGACCCCCACCTTTGATCCCCACTCTGGAACTCTCTGCCACAGAGGGTAGTTGAGGCCAGTTCATTGGCTATATTTAAGAGGGAGTTAGATGTGGCCCTTGTGGCTAAGGGGATCAGGGGGTATGGAGAGAAGGCAGGTACGGGATACTGAGTTGGATGATCAGCCATGATCATATTGAATGGCGGTGCAGGCTCGAAGGGCCGAATGGCCTACTCCTGCACCTAATTTCTATGTTTCTATCTTCCCCCTCGCCTTCGGGTCTCTATCTGCCCGTACCGTAGTGAAGCCGGGGAGATCCACACAGGAGTCCGGGATGATGTCCATCAGCCACGTCTCGGTAAAACACATGAGACTGCACTCACGGTAGACCCATTGGTTCTTCATGAGGGCCTCCAACTCCTCACACTTGTTATGGAATGAGTTGACGTTCCCCATAAGGATCGATGGCAGAAACGGCTTGTATCTCCACTTCCTGGCCCTTAGCCTGGCATCGGCACGGCAACCACGGAACGGCTTCTTCAGCTCAGACGGAATATGGTGTTATATTCCGTAAGCTATCCGTCGCCACATAAGGAGTTCATCCCTCCTATACGCGACTCTACACATGCTGTGTAAAAATTACTGCACAGCAGCAGCGGCAACAGCCAACGCACAAAACACATTAAAGCACTAAACAAAACTGTGAGCTACAAGGACTTGTATCCAAGTCCTTGTCCTTGTCCTTCACAAAAAACTAAACAAAACTAAATAAAACACTAAACGAAACACACTAAAACGCTAAAACACTAAAACAAAACTCGGAGCTACAAGGACTTGCTGCCTCTCAGTTCGGTGCATGCATAGGAGAATGCATCTGCCATGCATTTTCCCACTCACCCAGCCTATCCAAGTCACCTTGCAGTCTCCTAGCATCCTCCTCACAGCTAACACTGCCCCCCAGCTTTGTGTCATCCGCAAACTTGGAGATGTTGCATTCAATTCCCTCGTCCAAATCATTAATATATATTGTAAATAGCTGGGGTCCCCGCACCGAGCCTTGCGGTACCCCACTAGTCACTGCCTGCCATTGTGAAAAGGACCCGTTTACTCCTAGTCTTTGCTTCCTGTCTGCCAGCCAGTTCTCTATCCACATCAATACTGAACCCCCAATACCATGTGCTTTAAGTTTGTATACTAATCTCTTATGTGGGACCTTGTCGAAAGCCTTCTGAAAGTCCAGATATAACACATCCACTGGTTCTCCCTTATCCACTCTACTAGTTACATCCTCGAAAAATTCTATAAGATTCGTCAGACATGATCTACCTTTCATAAATCCATGCTGACTTTGTCCAATGATTTCACCACTTTCCAAATGTGCTGCTATCCCATCTTTAATAACTGATTCTAGCAGTTTCCCCACTACCAATGTTAGACGAACTGGTCTGTAATTCCCCGTTTTCTCTCTCCCTCCATTTTTAAAAAGTGGGGTTACATTAGCTACCCTCCAATCCTCAGGAACTATTCCAGAATCTAGGGTTTTGAAAATTTGTCACTAATGCATTCACTATTTCTGGGGCTACTTCCTTAAGTACTCTGGGATGCAGCCTCTATGGCCCTGGGGATTTATCGGCCTTTAATCCATTCAATTTACCTAACACCACTTCCCGGCTAACCTGGATTTCACTCAGTTCCTCCATCTCATTTGACCCCCGTCCACTGCTATTTCCGGCAGATTATTTATGTCTTCCTTAGTGAAGACAGAACCAAAGTAGTTATTCAATTGGTTTGCCATGTCCTTGTTCCCCATGATCAATTCACCTGTTTCTGACTGCAAGGGACCTACATTTGTTTTAACTAATCTTTTTCTCTTCACATATCTATAAAAACTTTTGCAATCAGTTTTTATGTTCCCTGCCAGTTTTATTTCATAATCTATTTTCCCTTTCCTAATTAAGCCCTTTGTCCTCTTCTGCTGGTCTCTGAATTTCTCCCAGTCCTCTGGTAGGCTGCTTTTTCTGGCTGATTTGTATGCTTCATCTTTTGTTTTGATACTATCCCTGATTTGCCTTGTTATCCACGGATGCACTACTTTCCCTGATTTATTCTTTTGCCAAACTTGGATGAACAATTGTTGTAGTTCATCCATGCAGTCTTTAAATGCCTTCCATTGCCTATCCACCATCAACCCTTGAAGAATCAATTGCCAGTCTATCTTGGCCAATTCCCGTCTCATACCCTCAAAGTTACCTTTCTTTAAGTTCAGAACCCTTGTTTCTGAATTAATTATGTCACTCTCCATCCTAATGAAGAACTCTGGCCTGTACACAACTCCCACTAGAGCTTTCTGCCCCTTAGTGTTTTGCAGCTCTACCCATATCGATTCCACATCCTCCAAGCTAATGTCCTTCCTTTCTATTGCTTTAATCTGCTCTCTAACCAGCAACGCTACCCCACCTCCTTGTCCTTTCTGTCTATCCCTCCAGAATATTGAATATCCCTGGATGTTCAGCTCCCAGCCTTGGTCACCCTGGAGCCATGACTCCGTGATCCCAACTATATCATATTCATTAATAACTTTCTGCACATTCAACTCATCCACCTTATTACGAATGCTCCTTGCATTGAGACACAAAGCCTTCAGGTTTGTTTTTACAACACTCTGACCCCTTATACAATTATGTTGAAAAGTGGCCCTTTTTGATTTTTGCCCTGGATGTATCTGCCTGCCACTTTTACTTTTCACCTTGCTACCTATTGCTTCTACCCTCATTTTACACCCCTCTGTCTCTCTGCTCACACATCTAAGAAACCCACCATCTCCTAATCTCTGTTTATTAGCTTTTTCTTCTTTCTCCCCTACATGTTGGGTCTGAGTGCTTCCCTTCTCTGCCTCCTGCCTCACACACTGTGTACTAACTTTCTCTATTTGAGTCCCTCCCCCCAACCGTTCTAGTTTAAAGTCTCCCCAGTAGCCTTTGCAAATCTCCCCGCTAGGATATTGGTCCCCCTCGGGAGAGAAGGAATGGGTGACGTTTCGGGTCTGAAGAAAGGTCTCGACCCGAAACGTCACCTATTCCTTTTCTCCAGAGAATTTTCTTAGTTTTTGTTTGATAGATACAGCACGGAAACAGGTCCCTCTGCCCACCGAGTCCGCGCCGACCAGCGATCCCTGATCATTAACACTACCCTACACGCACTAGGGATAATTTTTTATACATACACCAAGCCAATTAACCTTGGAACCTGTACGTCTTTGGAATGTGGGAGGAATCTGAAGGTCTCAGAGAAAACCCACGCAGGTCACGGGGAGAAGGTACAAACTCCGTACAGACAGCACCCGTAGTCGGGATGGAACCCGGGTCTCCAGCGCTGCATTCGCTGTAAGGCAGCAACTCTACCGCTGCGCCACCGTGACCAGAGAAGGCATGGACCACGTGCTGGTGGGGGAATGGAAATAAAACTGAGTGCTGGAGGAACTCAGCGGGTCAGGCAGCGATGGACAGAAGAGCCTTTCGGGTCAGGACCCTTCTTCAGACTGATCCGAAACATCCGTGCATTTCCCTCCACAGATGCTGCCTGACAAAGTGACTTTACACTTTGTGTTTCCCGCAAGATTCCAGTACCTGCAGTTCCTTGTGTCTCAACACTGGCAACTGTAGATGGATTCTTCGAGTCTGAAGAAAAGTCTCGGACCGAAACGTCACCCATTCCTTCTCCCCAGAGATGCTGCCTGTCCCGCTGAGTTACTCCAGCTTTTTTGTGTCTATCTTCAGTTTAAACCAGCATCTGCAGTTCCTTCCTGCACATAGATAGATTCTTGATTAGTACGGGTGCCAGAGGTTATGGGGAGAAGGCAGGAGAATGGGGTTAGGAGGGAGATAGATCAGCCATGATTGAATGGCGGAGTAGACTTGATGGGCTGAATGGCCTAATTCTACTACTATCACTTATGACCTTATGAATGATGAATTTTACTTTAGTTTAGAGAGACAGTGTGGAAACAGGCCCTTCAGCCCACCAAGCCCATGCTGACCAGCGATTACCCTAGTACTATCCTACACACACGAGGGACAATTTACAGAAGCCAATTAACCTACAAACTCGTGCATCATTGGAGTGTGGGAGGAAACCGGAGCACCCGGAGAAAACCCACGCAGTCACAGGGAGAGCGTACAAACTCCGTACAGACAGCACCCGTAGTCAGGATGGATCCCGGGTCTCTGGCGCTGTGAGGCAGTAACTCTACCCGCTGCGCCACTGATTTGGTACGGGTGGGTAGGTGATGGTTGGCAGTGGGCATGCTGGGCTGAAGGGCCTATAACTGTGGACGGGAGGAGCGTTCGGGTAGAAGGCAGAGTTGGCCTTCCATTTGTAACTGTGCATGTCTTGGCATTTCAGATCACCATGAACCTTCCTACCACAGCGGAGATCAGGAGCCATGCCCAGCGTTCCATGAATAATCTCCCCCTAAAGCACAAACACCTCCAGGGACCCGTCCCATACCAGGTAGGACACCACACCCACACCTGCTCCCTCTTGGCTAACTCACCTAGTTTAATGTAGTTTAAGGCCCTGTCCCACTTACGTGTCCTTGGCACGCAAATTACGCGACCTCGTGGTCACGTTGAGGCGCACGGGCATCGTAGGGCCGCGCGGGGCCGGTCCCACTGAGAATCGCAGAGGGGTGTGTGGGAACGATGGTTGTGCGCGACATCGCGCGGGGCTCCGAAATCTTTGCGCGCCAACGGCCTCTCGCGTAACTGACGGCCAAAGTGGGACAGGCCCAAGACCCTGGCGCGACGCAACGCCTCACCTCCAACAGCAGCAACAGCAGACAAACGATCGCCGCTCGGCCTGGGGCTCACGGCCGTTGCGGTCCGGATCCGCCCCCAATCCTACTCCCAGAGCGGGGCCAAGAAAATTGAAGATAGACACAAAATGCAGGAGTAACTCAGCGGGACCGGCAGCATCTCTGGAGAGAAGCAATGGGTGACGTTTCGGGTCAAGACCCTTCTTTTCAGACTGAAGAAGAGTCTCGACACGAAACCTCACCCATTCCTTCTCTCCAGAGACGCTGCCGCTCCTGCTGAGTTACTCCAGTATTTTGTGTCTACCTTCGGTTTAAACCAGCATCTGCAGCTCCTGCCTACGCATGCTCCCTCTTGGATGTTGGTCCGATGAACCGTCGTAGAGCTACCCAGCAGAGAAACAGGCCCACTTGTCCATTCCGACCGAGCTGGGACGCTGGGCTAGTCCTACCCACCACAGACAGTGGTGGAGGTCAAGTCATTGGGTATTTTTAAAGCGGAGGTTGACAGATTCTTGATTGGTACGGGTGTCAAAGGTTATGGGGAGAAGGCCGGGGAATGGGGTTGAGAGGGAAATATAAATCAGCCATGATCGAATGGCGGAGTCGACTCGATGGGTCGAATGGCCTAATTCTGCTCCTATGTCTTATGAACTTATGCATTTGACCCCTAACCTTCTACACCCTTCCCAAGGGTTTCAAGAGATAATTAGGAGATCATTTGTGGGTGGCTATTAATGATGTTCATGTTCTAGGAGTAGAATTCGGCCAATTCGACCCATCAAGTCTACTCCGCCATTCAATCATGGCTGATCGCTGCCTCCTAATCCCATTTTCCTGCCTTTCTCCCTATAACCCTTGGCACCCGTTCTAATCAATAATTTGTCTGTCTCTGTCTTAAAAATATCCACTGACTTGGCCTCCACAGCCCTCTGTGGCAATGAGTTCCACAGATTCACCACCCTCTGACTAAAGAAGTTCCTCCTCATCTCTTTTCTAACTGAACGGCCTTTAATTCTGATTCTGTGACCTCTGGTCCTAGACTCTCCCACTAGTGGAAACATCCTCTCCACATCCACTCTATCCAGGCCTTTCACCATTTCTGTACACTTCAATGAGGTCCCCCCTCAACCTTCTAAACTCCAGCGAGTACAGGCCCAATGCCGACAAACGCTCATCATATGTTAACCCACTCATTCCTGGGTGTCTCTCCCTGAAGGGGTGTTCAGAAGCCTGATAACAGAGGGGAAGAAGCTGTTCCTGAGTCTGGTGGTGCGCGCTTTCAAGCTTCTGTTCCTTGAGCCGGACGGGAGCGGGGAGAAGGGGGAATGACCGGGGCGGGAATGTGGAGTTGTGTGGTTTTTGAGCTTCTTGTGGCGTTTGCTGCCCTTGGATCTGGCGGGCTGTGTAAGTGTGGGTCTCTCTTTGTCTCTCCCTGCAGGTGGCCGTCTCCACCAGGCTTCAGCAGGTCCTGGGGGAGCTGATGGAGGAGGGGATCCCTACCCCCGGGCAGGCCTCCCCCTGCCCCACCTCCCTCTCTGTAGCTGCCAGCAGTTAGAGGAACCAGGCTCACCCACGGCCTTAACCCACCCCCCCGGGTAGGGAAGCCCTGCGTACAGGTTTACAGGTACCTCAAGGTGCTCACCTCCACCAGGTGGATTGGTAGAGTTGCTGCCTCACAGCGCCAGAGAACCAGCTTCCATCCCGACTACGGGTGCTGTCTGTACAGAGTTTGTACGTTCTCCCCGTGACCTGTGTGGGTTTTCTCCGGGTGCTCTGGTTTCCTCCCACAACTCCAAAGACGTGCGGGCTTGTATGCTAATTGGCTTTGGTATAATATAGAACATAGAAACATAGAAAATAGGTGCAGGAGTAGGCCATTCGGCCCTTCGAGCCTGCACCGCCATTCAATATGATCATGACTGATCATCCAACTCAGTATAGAAACATAGAAACATAGAAATTAGGTGCAGGAGTAGGCCATTCGGCCCTTCCAGCCTGCACCGCCATTCAATATGATCATGGCTGATCATCCAACTCAGTATACCGTACCTGCCTTCTCTCCATACCCCCTGATCCCTTTAGCCACAAAGGCCACATCTGACTCCCTCTTAAATATAGCCAATGAACCGGCCTCAACTACCCTCTGTGGCAGAGAATTCCACTGGGCCTGTACTCTCTGTGTGAAAAATGTTTTTCTCATCTCGGTCCTTAAATACTTCCGCCTTATCCTTAAACTGTGACCCCTTGTTCTGGAAATTGTAAATTGTCCCTAGTATGCGTGGGACAATGCTAGTGTACGGGGGAAGGGGGATCGCTGGTCGGCACGGTCTTGGTGGGCCGAAGGGCCTGTTTCCGCGCTGTATCTGTAAAGTAAAGTCTATCGCCACTCCTCGCCACTGCCTATTGGCTTGGCAATAGTAGATGTCACATAGTAACCCAATCCAATGGTTAGCAACACAGCCAATTGGGGAAGGACCAAACCACTGCCCACTCAATGGTCCATTCCTTACAGTCAAGATCAACACACCATGCTGGGGTAACTCAGCGGGACAGGCAGCATCTCTGGAGAGAAGCAATGGGTGGTGTTTCGGGACAAGACCCTTCTTGAGGCAAACGTCACACAATCCTGTCCCGCTGAGTTACTCCAGCATTTTGTGTCTACGGTGTAGACAAACATCTGCAATTCCTCCCTGCACATTTCTTACAGATGTGTTGTATCCTATCCCCTCATATCAGCTCCTGTGCCTTACTGATTCAACAATCAATGAACTGCAGATGCTGGTTTAAAAAAGAAGTCACAAAGTGCTGGAGTAACCCAGCGGGCCAAGCAGCATCTCTGGAGAACATAGATAGCTGATGCTTCGGACTGAAGGATTGCCGACCCGAAATGACACCCATTCTTTTTAGAAACATAGAAAATAGGTGCAGGAGGAGGCCATTCGGCCCTTGGAGCCAGCACCACCATTCATTGTGATCATTGCTGATCGTCCCCAATCAATAACCCGTGTCTGCCTTCTCCCCATATCCCTTGATCCCACTAGCCCCTAGAGCTCTATCTAACTCTCTCTTAAATCCATCCAGTGATTTGGCCTCCACTGCCCTCTGTGGCAGGGAATTCCACAAATTCACAACTCTCTGGGTGAAAACTTTTTCTTTCACCTCAGTCTCCAGAGATGCTTCCTGATTTTAGTTTAGTATAGAGATACACCGTGGAAACAGGCCCTTTTGGTCCGAGCCCGCACCGACCAGCGATCCCCACAGACTGGAGGCAATATACACTTATACCAAGTATACAAACCCAAGCCAATTAACCTACATACCTGTCCGTCTTTGGAGTGTGGGAGGAAACCGAAGATCCCGGAGAGAACGTACAAACTCCGTACAGACAGCGCCCGTAGTCGGGATTGAACCCGGGTCTCCGGTGCTACAAGCGCTGTAAGGCAGCAACTCTATCGCTGAGCCACCGTGACCGCCCTGCTGAGTTTCTCCAGCACTTTGTGCCTTTGCTTGTTTCAATACATCCTCAACGCTGGGGGAACATCTGCCTCCACCACCACCTCAGGCAGTACAGTCCCGTCTCCAACCATTCTTTGTGCATCCACTCTAAACCTCCCACCCTAAACCCAGTCCCTCCCAATTCTCAGACACTCCAGGACCATCCTGAAGATGGCAGTAGATGCCAGTAGCTGCCCCTGGAACTGTTCATGTGTCAGATGTTCACCATTGCTCCAGTGACGCATAAACTACCCGTTACAAACCCTGCCACCCATTACGATCCTGCCATTACACCTTCAGTGCCTACACACCAACCAGTTGATACTGCATTTGTTACAACACACTCATTGTATGAGCTACCATAGACTCATAGAGTACAGAAATAGGCCCTTCGGTCCAACTCATCCATGCTGACCGAGATGCCACATCTATGCTGGTCCCACCTGTGCAAAGTACTATTGATACAGAGTCATTATATATCATAACAAGTACTTTAATCAGAATACATACAGAGACCATCGAAAGGAGTACTGTAGGCTCGAATCGTAAGTTGAACGAACCAACATGGCTACCAGGTGGTAGTGTGGAAACCTGGCATGGATAATAGATCAGGTCGGCAGCAGCAAAACCAGGCACGGATCAAATCAGCAATACTGTTTGATCTACATCCTCCTTTTAGGCTTTCGCCCAGAAGGCAAACAGAAAGCATTCAGGAGTAATATGTATATAACGCTATAAAATGAACTATCTACAGCAGTGGTTCCCAACCTTTTTTAGCCCATGGCCCCCTTGGGAACTTTTAATTTTTCTGTGCCCCTCCCTGACATTATTAGTGGAAAAAACAGACTTCAATATTATAACACCTTCCATAGAAATATCAGTGTCTATTAATTGCACATATATTCTCGTTTATTCTATTCCACAAACATCACAAATATTTCAACTACATAGATTTAAATTTATTAGAAGTGAAATTTATTAGCTCTGTGGCCCCCTTCATTGAACCTGTGGCCCCCTAAATCCCAACATTTTTCTGTGCCCCCCTGAAATTTGCCATATGGCCCCAGGTTGGGAATCACTGATCTACAGTAAAGCAATGTAGGATATATTGCAAGTAATATAAGTAACGTTGGTTATAGTCCAAGATCTGCATCTAGACATAATCCCCGTATCTAGCCACAGACTTGCTGACGGGTACAGTACAGGCCTTCAGCCGTGTCCCTCACAGGAGATGTCGCCACAGGCCCGCCCGGCCTTCATCGGGAGTTCCGTAGCAGGCGATGACTCAACCAGGGCACTGCAGCTTCACAATACTGACCAAATGGACCTCGCTTCCCCCATATGTGAGAAGAGTCAACATTGCTGGGTTTTAATAGCTGTACCTTCCTCAGACGATTAAACTGTTCCCGAGACAAAACGTTGCATTTCGCCCAAGTGTCGATTTTCATCTCAATCACTTTATATTGTTTACTGTTGCGGTGACCATCGGCTCACTATTCTGCACATGTTGTGTGATCAGCCATGATCATATTGAATGGCGGTGCAGGCTCGAAGGGCCGAATGGCCTACTCCTGCACCTATTTTCTATGTTTCTATGTGATAATAGAATGTGCCTGCAGAATGATTCCATCGACCATTGGCCTCTAGTCCATGTTGCTATCGGACAAATCTGACGGCCTCAGCCTGCAGCAAATATATGGGCTGCTTTTTCTGCTCTCTGTTAGGTCGGGATCTGCAACATCTCCAGAAATGGTTCCGCTGGCAATCGGCATTCCCTTCCGTTTTTTGTTTGGCCTTAATTTTCTGTCCGAGACAAACTGGCCATTGAAGGTGGAGTTATCACAAAAGGGCCACAAGGCAGTGATTCCGGCTTCATCTGCTGCGAGGAGAAGGAGCATGTTTGCACCGATCATTGCCTGCTTTTCATGAGAAGTCGCAGCAATGAACAAATCACATATTATCCCTCAAAGGTACGCCACCGCTGTCCGATTCTGCTGTCGAAGACGAGGGGGTCGGGTTTTCGGAAAGCTTCAGCCATGTTTGAGACTATGAAAAGTCTTGTAAATAACAGACAAAGTCGAACCGAAATCCCACTTCTGACACCATGTGCAAAAAGTTCTATTGATACAGAGTAATTATATA
Source organism: Leucoraja ocellata (assembly GCA_036785375.1). NCBI lineage: Eukaryota > Metazoa > Chordata > Chondrichthyes > Rajiformes > Rajidae > Leucoraja > Leucoraja ocellata. Next base: position 2,772,154 of record JAWMAR010000018.1, on the reverse strand, counting down.
TCATAACAAGTACTTTAGTTAGAATACATACAGAGACCATCGAAATGAGTACTGTAGGCTCGGAGTCGTAAGTTGAACTAACTAGCATGCCACGAGGTGGTAGTGTGGAAACCTGACATGGATTATGGATCAGGTCGACAGCAGCAAAACCAGACATGGATCAAATCAGCAATACTGTTTGATCTGCACCACCTGCCTGCGTTTGGCCCATGACCCTCCGAAACCTTTCCTATCCATGTACCTGTCCAAATCTCTTTTAAATGCCATTGTAATGCCTGCTTCAACTACCTCCTCTGGCATTTCGTTCCATATATCCATATGTAAAAAAAGGTGCCCCTCAGGTTCCTATTAAATCTTTCCCATCTCACCTTGTTGTTGATTCCCCCACCCTGGGTAAAAGATTCTGTGCATGCACTCTATCTATTTCCCTCATAACCTCTATAAGATCACACCTCATCCTCCTGCACTCCAAGGAATAGAGTCCTAGCCTGCCCAACCTCTCCCTGTCGCTCAGACATTTACTCGATCTATTCCCCTGGTGATCTTATCTATGAAGGTCACCCCACTATCAACCAAGGAATAAGTAATGACGGCTGCACAATATGTCTGTTACAATCCTCTCATTACACAGTGTCCCTCTATCCTTCCCACTTCACCCAGCTACTCCATGTCTGAAGGGTCCCGGCCCATTTGTCTATTCTCCTCCACAGATGCTGCCTGTCCTGCTGAGTTCATCTTCCTCTTGCATTTTGTTCATTACCACCAGGCGCTGAGGTGCAGTGAAAAGCGTTGTATTATATCGTATCCAATGATATCAGATAATATTATAAATATAATCGTCAAACTCCAGTACAACAGGTAGAGCAAAGGGGAAGATACAGAGTGCAGAATATAGTTCTCAGCATTGTAGCGCATCAGTTCCACAGACAAAGTCCAATGTCAGCAATGGGGTAGAAGTGAATCGGACAGTGCACTAGCTTATGGAAGGACCGTTCGGAAGCCTGACAGAGGGGAAGCAGCTGTTCCTGAGTCTGGTGGGGCGATATATATATATATACTAGACTAAATGGGACACGTTGGGTCCCAGCATCACACAGGAGGGCTGGTCACCAACACAATATTCCACCTCTCCACCAATTCCAATATTGCTCGCCAGTGAGGGGGGCTGTCTGTTGCGCTAGTATGCGTGTTGCGGGCTGAAGGTACTGGTTTCCAGAGGGCTAGTATAGACATTGTGGGCCGAATGGATTCTTGGGCTGGCATCCAACAGTTGCAATGATTTTAAAAGCCAAAGCAAACAATTGGGCTGCAGCCACCTGAAACCAAAATTCATTTTGTGAACACAAACTTGTTGATAAGGCGAGGCAAACAATTGGGCTGCAACCACTTTAGAGCCGCATCGAGGGGACTCACCGTGGAGTAGACGTGCGTTCAGTGTTATTCGCAGCTCAGAGAGACGTGACCCTCTTGCTTCCAGGGTCTGGCAGAGACTGAGTGAGGCACTACACTTCTGGGTTTTATAGTCCCTCCCCCTGCAGAGAGAATGGGGAATATTTTTTAAACATTAATATCTCTCTGATTTTTCATCGATGGGAAAAATCCTCTGGTCCCGGAAGGCGGAGGGGGGCTCTGAGCGAGGTGGACAAAAATGACGGCTGTTGGTGGCGGCGTTCTCTCGGAAATCTCAGCACAGTGGGCCAAAAGCGGTCAAGATCAGACTTTTAGTAATATAGATATACTCATACATACATAGGTATATATATAGAAGATAGACACAAAAAAGCTGGAGAACTACAGCGGGACTGGCAGCATCTCTGGAGAGAAGGAATGGATGACGTTTCGGGTCAAGCCCTTTCTTCAGGGATATATATTTTATTGTATACACGCTCACATACGTACAATAATAGTGCAATAATAACCTTAATAGTTTTGAGCTTATTTGAGGTTGTAGGGTTTAATAGCCTGATGTCCGTAGGGAAGAAGCTGTTCCTGAACCTGGACGTTACAGTTTTCAGGCACCTGTACCTTCTTCCCGATGGCAGGGGTGATATGAGTGTGTGGCCAGGATGGTGTGGGTCTCTGATGATGCTGGCTGCCTTATTGAGGCAGCGACTCCTGCAATTCTCTATAAGCGTGAGGGAACAAAGAACTGCACACGCTGGTTAATGCACAAGTGCTGGAGTAACTCAGCGGGTCAGGCAGTGAAAAGCTTCTGTGGCGTGCTAACCAGTCAGCAGAAAGACAATACGTGATTACAATCGATCCATTTACACCAGTGTAATAGTGAATAACGTTTCGTGCAAGGTAAAGCCATCAAAGTCTGGTCAAGGATAGTCCAAGGGTGATCAAAGAGGAAGATAGAGAATACTGATCCACTTGCCCACACCGGCCAACATGTCCTAACTACACTAGTCCCACCTGCCCGCATTTGCTCCATATTAGCCCTGTCCCAGAGCACGAGTTCATTCCAAGAGCTCTCCCGAGTTAAAAAAAAATCAAACTCGTGGTAAGCACGGAGAATGAACGTAGCGGGTACGTCGGAGCTCGGGGACGTCTTTTAGCGGCTCGTAACGCTAACGGCAGGTACTCGGGAAGACTCGCTAACAGCAGGTAAGCACGGGAAGACTCGTGAAGATTTTTCAACATGTTGAAAAATGTCCACGAGAGCCCCGAGTACCGACGAGTGGCCATTGCCGTAAATCTCCAAGTTGGAATCAGGGCAAACTCGGGAGAGCTCTTGGAATTAACTCATGCCGCGGGACAGGGCTTTTACCCTCCAACCTGTCCTATCTATGTATAGTCTGAAGAAGGGTTTCGGCCGAAACATCACCAATTTCCTTCGCTCCATAGATGCTGCTGCACCCGCTGAGTTTCTCCAGCATTTTTGTGTACCTTCGATTTTCCAGCAGTTCTGCAGTTCCTTCTTGAACACTATCTATGTATCTGTCTGTTTCTTAAATGTTGGGATAGTCCCTGCCTCAACCACCTCCTCTGGCAGCTTGTTCCATACACCCACCACCCTTTATGTGAAAAAGTTGCCTCTCAGATTCCTATTAAATTGTTTCCTTCACCTTAAACCTATGTCCTCTGGTCCTCGATTCACCTGGTCTGGGCAAGAGAGTCTGTGCATCTATTCCTCTCATGATTCTATACACTGTCATGATTTTATGATTTTAAATTCACTAAGAAAGTGTCAAATCAAAATGGAAAGTGGTGGGCAAGTCAGCAGTGGGTGGTGACTGTGCAGAGTGAAAGGTGCCTGTCAGAGACTCTTGGCAACTGGAACAGTGAGCAGACAAATATAACACATAATCCTCCGCCATTTCCGCCACCTCCAACGTGATCCCACCACTCGCCACATCTTCCCATCTCCCCCCATGTCTGCCTTCCGCAAAGACCGCTCCCTCCGCAACTCCCTTGTCAATTCTTCCCTTCCCTCCCGTACCACCCCCTCCCCGGGCACTTTCCGTTGCAACCACAAGAAATGCAACACCTGTCCCTTCACCTCCCCCCTCGACTCCATTCAAGGTCCCAAGCAGTCGTTCCAGGTGCGACAAAGGTTCACCTGTATCTCCTCCAACCTCATCTACTGCATCCGCTGCTCTAGATGTCAGCTGATTTACATCGGGGAGACTAAGCGGAGGTTGGGCGATCGTTTTGCCGAACACCTCCGCTCAGTCCACAATAACCTACCTGAACTCCCGGTGGCTCAGCACTTCAACTCCCCCTCCCATTCCCAATCCGACCTCTCTGTCCTAGGTCTCCTCCATTGCCAGAGTGAGCAACACCGGAAATTGGAGGAACAGCACCTCATATTCCGCCTGGGTTGCTTGCATCCGGATGGCATGAATGTTGAATTCTCCCAATTTTGCTAGCCCTTGCTGTCTCCTCCCCTTCCTTAACCCTCGAGCTGTCTCCTCCCACCCCCCCGCCCTCGGGCTCCTCCTCCTCCCCTTTTTCCTTCCTTCTCCACTCCCACCCCCATCAGTCTGAAGAAGGGTTTCGGCCCGAAACGTCGCCTATTTTCTTCGCTCCATAGATGCTGCTGCACCCGCTGAGTGTCTCCAGCAATTTTGTGTACCAGTGAGCAGACAAGTTGGTTTCAAATTGCAGAGGATGAGACAGGGTGGGTCCAGGGTTTCCCTGGTGATAGATGGGGACAGGGAGAGAAGACCGAGAGAAAACACTCGGAAAGCTGTCAAAAGCAGTTCAGTTTATTGTCACGTGTACCGAGGAACAGTGAAAGGCTTTCGTTGTGTGCTAATCAGTCAGCAGAAAGACTGGAGATGGGTCTCGACCAGAACGTCACCCATTCTTTCTCCAGAGATGCTGCCTGTCCCACTGAGTCACTCCAGTCTTATCTTCAGCAGAAAGACAAAACATGATTACAATCGAGCCATTTACAGTGCACAGATAGATACGATACGATAGAACTTTATTTAACCCAGAAGGGAAATTGATCAAGGAAACATAAGGGAATAACGTTTAGTGCAAGTAAAGTCCGATCAAGGATAGTACGAGGGCCACCAATGAGGTAGATAGTAGTTCAGCGTTTCTCTCTAGTTGTGGTAGGATGATTTAGTTGCCTGATAACAGCTGGGAGGAAGCACCGTGAATATGGAGGTGTGCGTTTTCACACTTCTCAGAATCAGAATTTGCAGGCAAAAGGCGAGAGGGCACAGGTTTAAGGTGAGAGGAGCAAATTGTAAAGGTGATGAATGATGGTGTTTACACAGAATGGTAGGTTTGGCACAGATTGGGTGGTCACGGTGGCGCAGCGGTAGAGTTGCTGCCTTACAGAAAATGCAGCGCCAGAGACCCGGGTTCGATCCCGACTACGGGTGCCGTCTGTACGGAGTTTGTACGTTCTCCCCGTGGGTTTTCTCCGAGATCTTCGGTTTCCTCCCACATTCCAAAGACGCGCAGGTTTGTAGGTTAATTGGCTTGGTAAATGTAAAAATTGTCCCTAGTGGGTGTAGGATAGTGTTAGTGTGCTGGGATCGCTGACCCAGTGGGCCAAAGGGCCTGTTTCCGTGCTGTATCTCTAAACTAAGATGGGCCGAAGGGCCTGTTCCATTGCTGTAATGCTCTATGTTCTCCAACACCAGAGACAGTTGAGTTTATTATTGCCATGTGTGAAGTGAAAGGTTGGAAACAAGAACTGCAGATGCTAGTTGATGTCAAAGGAAAACACAAAGTGCTGGAGTAACTCAGCGGGTCAGGCAGCATCTGTGGCGAGGACAGGTGACATTTCAGGTTGGACCCTACTTCAGACTGATGGTGGTCAAGGGGGGGGGGAGAAAGCTGGGAGAGAGGTTGGAGAGGACAAAGACAGCAGCGGTAGAGTTGCTGCCTTAAGTCCCTGTCCCGCGATGCGAGTTTACCCAAGAGCTCTCCCGAGTTTAAAATAAAAATCAAACTCGTGGTAAGTACGTAGAATGTACGTGGTGGGTACGACGGAGCTCGTGGATGTCTCGTAGCGGCTCGTAACACTAACGGCAGGTACTCGGGAAACGCGGAAACTCGTGAAGTTTTTTCAACAGTGTGAAAAATGTCCAAGAGAAAAATACTCGTGATGAGGTACCACGAGTTTGATTTTTTAAATTAACTCGGGAGAGCTCTTGGGTAAACTCGCATCGTGGACAGGGGCTTTACAGCGCCAGAGACCCGGGTTCGATCCCGACTACGAGCGCTGTCTTTGCAGAGTTTGTACGTTCTCCCCGTGACCTGCGTGGGTTTTCTCCAAGATCTTCGGTTTCCTCCCACACTCCAAAGATGTACAAGTTTGTAGGTTAATTGGCTTAGTGAAAGTGTAAATTGTCCTAGTAGGTGTAGGATACTGTTAATGTTCGGGGATGGCTGGTCGGTGTGGACTCGGTGGGCCTATTTCTGCGCTGTATCTCCAAACTAAACTATTCCTTTTCTCTAGAGATGCTGTCTGACCCGCTGAGTTACTCCAGCTTTTTGTGTCTATCTTCAGTTTTTAACCAGCATCTGCAGTTCCTTCCTCCACCTTCCTTCCTCCAGCTTCACAATTTACAATTTTCCCATCCTTTAGTCTCACAACGTCACCTATCCACGTTCTCCCGAGATGCTGCCTGACCTACAGAGTTACTCCATCATTTTGTGTCTTTATTCCCCGCCTATCACTTGCCGGGATTTGTCCCACCCCCCCACTCCTCTTCCAGCTTTTTCCCTTTCCCTCCCCTCCATAGCAATCGTCGACCTGAAACATCATCTTGTATCCATTTCCTCCACAGATGCTGCCTGGCCCGCTGAGTTCCCCCAGCGCAGTGTTTTACACAAGATCCCAGTGTCTGCTGTTCCTTGTGTCTTATCTTAGCAGTCCCTTGTCTTGGCCATGATTTTAACATGTTGAATCTGTTCTCCCGGGCTAAAATGACGTATAGAGTCCACTTACATTGGAATACTTACAAGAGGCGGCACGGACAGTGGAGTTGCTGCCTCACAGCGCCAGAGACCTGGGTTTTCGACCCGACTGCGGGTGCTGTCTGTAAGGAGTTTGCACATTCTCGCTTTGATCACGTGGGTTTTCTCCGGGAACGCCGGTTTCCTCTGACACACTTACTTGCTTACTTACTGCACGGTGGCGCAGCGGTAGAGTTGCTGCCTCACAGCGCCAGAGACCCGGGTTCGACACCGACTACGGGTGCTGTCTGTACAGAGTTTGTACGTTCTCCCTGTGCCCGCGTGCGTTTTCTCCGAGATCTTCGCTTTCCTCCCACACTCCGAAGACGGTTAATTGGCTTCAGTAAATTGTAAACTTGACCCTGGTATGTGCAGGTTTGTGTAGTCGGTGGTCGGTGCAGACTCAGTGGGCCGAAGGGCCTGTTCTGTGCTGCATCTCTAAGGTCTGAAGGAATGCCACAACCACAGAGCCTCCCTGTGTCTATCATTCATGATTCAATAAACACTGTTCTACATTTCTTTTTAAGTTAAATTCTTTTCATTCAATGTCTGCGAGTCGAACAATCAAGATTTCAGTGAATGGAGGTTTAATCATGAATTGATTCAAGTTGAGTTTACTGTTATATCCACGTACAGTGAGGTATAGGTACAATGTATATCGTGCTTACAGCAGCATCACAGCTACAGAGACAGACAGCACACACAACACATGACTGTACATCAATTACACATAACATTTCTAAAAGAAACTGTGAAAATATCCAGACATTAGTGCAAAACATAATGAGAACATGTCCATGGTACAAGTCCATGGGGCAGCACGGTGGCGCAGCAGTAGAGTTGCTGCCTCACAGCGCCAGAGACCCAGGTTCCATCCAGACTACGGGTACTGTCTGTACGGAGTTTGTACATTCTCCATGAGACCGCGTGGGCTTTCTCCGGGTGCTTCAGTTTCCCAAAGGCGTACAGGTTTGTAGGTAGGTAGGGATAGATAGATAGATAGATAGATAGATAGATAGATAGATAGATAGATAGATAGATAGATAGATAGATAGATAGACAGACAGACAGACAGACAGACAGACAGACAGACAGACAGACAGACAGACAGACAGATAGATAGATTTTTATTGTCATTCAGACCGAAGTCTGAACGAAATTGCAGCAGTCATACATATAATACAATACAATAAAACAACAATAAACACATATTAACATCCACCACAGTGTCCACCCAGCATCTCCTCACTGTGATGGAGGCAAAAGTCTTAGGTCTGCAGTCTCTTCCCTCCTCTTCTCCCTCTGCGCTGGCTTAGGTTAAATGGCTTAGGTTAAATGGCTTTGGTAAAATTGTAAATTGTCCCCATTGTGTGGGATGGTGTTAAGTGTGCGGGGATCGCTGGTCGGCACAGACTCGGTGGGCCGAAGGGCCTGTCTCCGCACTGTATCTTTCCAAACTGCCTAAAAGAAGTACAAGAGGTGGTGTTCTGTTGCTAATGTAGGATTAGGGTCGTGCGGGTCGGTTCAAGAACCTGATGGTTGTAGGCAAGTAGTTGTCCCTCAGCTGGTGGTGTGGGAAAAATAGCAAGCAAACAGGCCCTTTGGTCCAACTCATCCATAACAAGATGCGGAACAAGATGTCTACCATCCTTATTCCTGCATTTGAGATGGCCACCCCTCAAAGACCGCAGCAGAATCATAGAAACATAGAAAATAGGAGCAGGAGTAGGCCATTCGGCTCTTTGACTCAGCATCGCCATTCAATATGATCATGGCTGATCATCCAAAATCAGTTCCTGCTTCCTCCCCATGTCCTTTGATTCCCTTAGCACTAAGAGCTAAATCTAACTCTCTCTTAAAAACATCCAGTGAATTGGCCTCCACTGCCTTCGGTGGCAGAGAATTTCACAGATTCACAACTCTCTGGGTGAAAACGTTTTCCTCATTTCAGTCCTAAACGGCCTACCCCTTATTCTTAAACTGTGACTCCTGGTTCTGGACTCCCCCAACATCGGGAACTTTTTTCCTGCATCTAGCCTGTCCAATCCCTTAAGAATTTTATGTTTCTATAAGATCCCCTCATCCTAAATTCCAGTGAATACAAGCCCAGTCGACCTATCCTTTCATCATATGTCAGTCCCGCCATCTCGGGAATTAACCTGGTGAACCTATGCTGCATTCACCACCATCTTCTCAAGACCAATGAGGTGTGGGCAATTAAATGCTGGTTCAGCTTGCAAAGTGTCATAGAGTCTTACAGTGCACAAACAGGCCCTTTGGCCCAACTTGACCTAGCCGACCAACACGTCCCATCTTACACTTCCTTATCTCTGTATCCCCTTCTCTCCTGACTCAGTCTGAAGAAGGGTCTCGCCACATTCCTTCTCTTTGGAAATGCTGCCTGACCCACTGAGTTACTCCAGCATCTTGTGTCCTATCTACACTGGTCCCACCTGCCCGCGCTTGGCCCATATTCCTCTAAACCTGTCCTATCCATGTAGTTGGCTGGTCTAGCGCACTGGTGCCAGGATAACAGCCTCCTCTTGAACTTCAAAAAAACAAAGGAGCTGATCATGGACTTTAGGAGGGCACATCATCCGAGGACGTACACTCCATTGAGGATAAATGGGGATCCTGTGGATAGGGTGAACTGTTTTAAATATCTGGGAGTCCACATCTCCGAGGATATGACATGGGCATCACACGCCTCAGCACTCGTGAGTAAGGCAAGGCAGCGCCTTTACCACCTCAGGCAATTGAGGAAATTCAGAGTCTCTCCGAGGATCCTCCAGTGCTTCTACGCAGCGGCGGTGGAAAGCATCTTGTCCGGGAACATTACCATCTGGTTTGGGAATTGCTCTGTCAAGGACAAGAAGGTTCTGCAGAGAGTAGTGCGTTCGGCCGAACGCACTATGGGAACTTCACTTGCCCCCCTGCAGGAACTATACAACAGGAGGTGCAACTCCAGAGCCAATAAAATCATGGGAGACCCCTTCCACCCCTGTAACGGACTGTTCCAGCTGCTACGGTCAGGCAAACGCCTCCGTTGCCATGCGGTGAGAACGGAGAGGTTAAGAAGGAGTTTCTTCCCAGAGGCCATTCGGACTGTAAACGCCTATCTCACCAGGGACTAACTCTACTGAATGTTTTTCCTTCCATTATTTATTATGTAAAAGAATATGTGTGTTATGATTGTGCTTATAATTTGTTTGGTTGTTTTGTTGTTTGTCTTTTGCACAAAAGTCCGCGAGCATTGCCACTTTCATTTCACTGCACATCTCGTATGTGTATGTGACAAATAAACTTGACTTGACTTGACTTACCTGTCCAAATGTTTCATAAACTTCCTCAACTACTTCCTCCGGCAGCTCGTTCCATAAACCACCACCCTTTGTGTAAAAAAAGTTACCCCTCAGGTACCTATTAAATCTTACCCCAGCCCTCCCCCGCCCCACACCCTTAAACCTATATCCCCTTGTTCTCAACTCCCCCACTCTAGGTAAAAGACACTGTGTATTCACCCTATCTATTCCCCTCATGAGTTTGTACTCCTCTATAAGATCACCTCTCAATCTCCTGTGCTCCAAGGAATAAAGTCCTTGCCTGCTCAACCTCTGCCTATAGTTCAGGCCCTCGAGTCCTGGCAACATGCTGGTAAACCTTCTCTGGGCCCTTTCCAGCTTGACATGGATTTTATGAGATAAACAAACAATAAATACAATGCTCAGAGAGGGCAGTGGAGGTCAGAATCAAATCTGTGTCGCAGTGGAAGCGACGAGCACTTTGCTGCTCTGCTCCTCCTGTTGTTAAAATAAAGTCTCTCGGGTAATTCCCTTTCATTACTTCCTCATAACACAAACACTGTCACCAACAACACCGCCCATTCTTTGAGCACTTACCGAGGCAGAGAATGGTGGAGAGGCACAGCTGGCCGGGCAGCCTCTGTGGAGGGTGGCACTGAGGTAACAAGACCGTTTACAAGTCGGCGGCAGGTTGTGGAGGGGAGCGGGGCTGAGATGGGGGCTGTTTGGGGGGGGAGGTCGGGGTTGGAGAGGGTCAGATTAGGGGGAGAGGACCCGGGGGGGGTGCCAAACTACAGAGGCAACTGG
>JAWMAR010000018.1:2728657-2761416 GCA_036785375.1 Leucoraja ocellata | reverse complement strand
TTGAGGCAGACAGTGAAGATGGTGGTCAGAAATTACAGCAGGATGTTGATCGGATGGGCAAGTGGGCTGAAGAATGATTCTTGGAAGAAGAAGCAGGTGCAGCAGGCAGTGAAGAAAGCAAATGGTATGTTAGCTTTCATTGCAAAAGGATTTGAGTATAGGAGCAGGGAGGTTCTACTGCAGTTGTACATGGTCTTGGTGAGACCACACCTGGAGTATTGCGTACAGTTTTGGTCTCCAAATCTGAGGAAGGACATTATTGCCATAGAGGGAGTGCAGAGACGGTTCACCAGACTGATTCCTGGGATGTCAGGACTGTCTTATGAAGACAAAGGATAGACTTGGTTTATACTCTCTATAATTTAGAAGATTGAGAGGGGATCTTATAGAAACTTACAAAATTCTTAAGGGGTTGGACAGGCTAGATGCAGGAAGATTGCTCCCGATGTTGGGGAAGTCCAGGACAAGGGGTCACAGCTTAAGGATAAGGGGGAAATCCTTTAAAACCGAGATGAGAAGAACTTTTTTCACACAGCGAGTGGTGAATCTCTGGAACTCTCTGCCACAGAGGGTAGTTGCCAGTTCATTGGCTATATTTAAGAGGGAGTTAGATGTGGCCCTTGTGGCTAAGGGGATCAGGGGGTATGGAGAGAAGGCAGGTACGGGATACTGAGTTGGATGATCAGCCATGATCATATTGAATGGCGGTGCAGGCTCGAAGGGCCGAATGGCCTACTCCTGCACCTAATTTCTATGTTTCTATGTTTCTATGATTCATGCAGCTAAGAGTCAAGAGTGTTTTATAGTCACACTAGACCAAGTGGGACCTGTTGTGCCCCGTTCCCCGAAGTCATATGTCCCAGACAGAACAATGTCATTCTTACTTGCAGCAGCACAACACAATATGTAAAGATAGTACACTGTCAACAATATAATACACGAGAGAAAAAGTTCAGTGTGTGTGTATGTATATATACTTACTCACATATACATGGTTTGGATAGAGTGGATGTGGACAGGATGTTTCCACTAGTGGGAGCCTCCAGGACTAGAGGTCACAGCCTCAGAATTAAAGGACGCTCTTTTTGGAAGATGAGGAGGAATTTCTTTAGTGAGAGGGTGATGAATCTGTGGAATTCTTTGCCACTGAAGGCTGTGGAGGCAAAGTCAGGATATATTTAAGGCAGAGATAGATAGTTTCTTGATTCAATAGACAATCGGTGCAGGAGTAGGCCATTCGGCCCTTCGAGCCAGCACCGCCATTCAATATGATCATGGCTGATCATCCCCAATCAGTACCCCGTTCCTGCCTTCTCCCCATATCCCCTGATTCCGCTATTTTTAAGAGCCCTATTTAGCTCTCTCTTGAAAGCATCCAGAGAACCTTCCTCCACCGCCCTCTGAGGCAGAGAATTCCACAGACTCACCACTCTCTGTGAGAAAAAGTTTCCTCGTCTCCGTTCCAAATGGCTCACCCCTTATTCTTAAACTGTGGCCCCTGGTTCTGGACTCCCCCAACATCGGGAACATGTTTCCTGCCTCTAGCGTGTCCAAGCCCATCTTATATATTTCGATGAGATTTGTACAGGTATCAGGGGTTATGGGGAGAAGGCAGGAGAATGGGGTTAAGAGGGAGGGATAGATCAGACATGATTGAATGACGATGGGCCGAATGGCCTAAATCTCCTATCACATGATCTCATCATACACGTATACACACATACACGCACACATATGTACACATAAAAAAACAAAAACAATGGCAGTGCAATAATAACAATTATAGTCTATGTAGTTCCCAGTTTATTTGAGGTTGTTGTGTTTAATAGCCTGATGGCTGTCGGGAAGAAGCTGTTCCTGAACCTGGGCGTTACAGTTTTCAGGCTTCCGTCCCGATGGCAGGGGTGAGATGAGTGTGTGGCCAGGATGGTGTGGGTCTTTGATGATGCATTTTGTGAAGTCAAACCAGGGCAGGCCCTTCACGATGAACGTGTAGCAAGGAACTGCAGATGCTGGTTTACACCAAAGGTAGACACAAAATGCTGGAGTAACTCGGCGGGACAGGCAGCATCTCTGGAGAGAAGGAATGGGGGACATTTCGGGTCGCGGCCCTTCTTCAGATTGAGAGTTAGGGGAGAGGGAGACACAGAGATATGGACGGATATGGACTCTCTGCCACAGAAGGTAGTTGAGGCCACAGTTCATTGGCTATATTTAAGAGGGAGTTAGATGTGGCCCTTGTGGCTAAAGGGATCAGGGGGTATGGAGAGAAGGCAGGTACAGGATACTGAGTTGGATGATCAGCCATGATCATATTGAATGGCGGTGTAGGCTCGAAGGGCCGAATGGCCTCTACTCCTGCACCTATTGTCTATGTTTCTATGTAAGGTGTGAAAACGAGAGATTAAAGGGGACGACGTGCAAGTAAAATGTTGGAGAGAGGGGGAGAACTTCTCTTGTTTCATTATTCTCCCATTCCCACACTGACCTTTCTGTCCTGGGCCTCCTCCATTGTCAGAGTGAGTCCCAGGGCAAACTGGAGGAACAGCACCTCATATTTAACCCAGCGGTATGAACATTGACCTCTCTAACTTCAAATAGCCCTTGCTTTCCCTCTCTCTCCATCCCTCCTCCTTCCCAGTTCTCTGACCAGTCTGACCGTCCTTGTTTACATTTTATCTCTGTTTGCTTTGTTGTCACCTTCTCCCAGCTAACAATGATCTGGTCTACATTCTCCTTGATCTCCAGCCCCTCTGTCTCATTTTCACACCTTGCACTTCCTTATCTATGTATCTCCCCCTCCCCTGACACCAGTCTGAAGAAGGGTCTCGAACCGAATCATCACCCATTTCTTCTCTCCAGAGATGCTGCCTGTCCCGCTGAGTTACTCCAGCCTTCGGTTTAGACCAGCATCCTGCAACGAAGGGTCTGGGACCTGTGCTGTTAACTGCGCTCCTCTCTCTCCAGGTGCTGCCCGACCCGCTGGGTCTTGCATTGGCTCTGTCGGGCGCTGTGTGTTCTCTAACTGTTCCCCTCCCACGTGATCAGACATGGTCCACCAATACCATCTCCCTAGTCAAGAAATCTCAGCAACGCCTCCATTTCCTTCGACGGATGAGGAGAGCCGACCTCCCCCCTTCTGCCCTCACCACTTTTTACAGGGGTGCCATTGAGAGCATTCTTACCAGCAGTCTCTCAGTGTGGTATGGCAGTTGCTCTGCTGCTGACCAGAAGGCCCTACAGAGAGTGGTGAGGACAGCGGAGAAGATCACCAGATCACCCCAACCTGCAATCCAGGACTTATACCCATCTCGCTGTCGCAAGAGAGCAAGCAATATCATCAAAGACACCACCCACCCAGCACACAAACTGTTCACTCTCCTACCATCTGGCAAGCGCTACCGCAGCATGCGGAGCAAAACCACCAGATTCAAAAACAGCTTTTTTCCTCAGGCCATCAGACTACTCAACACACTCAAGAAAATTCCATGAACATTTAACTTTAACTCAATGTCTGCAGTATGCTATTTGCACTTTTCTATATTGCACCTTTATTATTGCACTAATATTTTATTAATAACATATTTTATTAATATGTAATATCTAATACTTTATTAATAACATACCTCAAAATTGTACTACAGTCTGGCACACTGTGAATATTTTAAATAATGTATTGTGTCTATCTTATTGGTATATTGTCCGTCTGTGTTATAAATATTACTTGCACATTTGGAGTATGGGGAAACGCAATTTCAATCCAATTTATTTGAATTGACGATAAAGTTTCCTTTGAACTTTGAACTTTGAACTTTGAACGTTCACAGGCCACACGTAAGCGGGATACAGAGGCCATGGCACGGAAGGAGGCGAGGAGCCTCTACTTCATCCTGATGATGGACTTCCCGGTACATGAGCGGGTGTTCCCGGCGGGGACGATCGCCGCCATTCCCGAGGACGACTACGGGAGGGAGGGCGCGGAGAGCGAGGGCGAGGCGGGTCAGCGGAGGCTGAAGTTCCACCTGGTGGACGCGGACGTGTGGCAGGTGCTCGAGGCCCAGACGCTGCAGCCGCTGACTGACGTGCAGGCCGGCCTGCTGCAGGCCGTCAGCCCCTCCGCCAAACGCCTTCAACTGTACCTGGATGACCCGGAGCTGGCGGATGCCCAGTGCCTCGGCCTCTTCGACCCCGTCACTGTCAACCACCACGCTCTCACCCTGCCCGGCATCATTCGCTACATTGGCACCATCGTCTCCAGCCATCTGCTCACAGGAACATTCTTCGGCATCGAGCTGCAGGTACACACCATCCCCATTGATCCCTCAATCCCCACTTCCCACAGTGTGGCACCAATCTCACTAATCCCACAATCCCTCTTCCCATTGATCCCTGAAACTATCTTCCCGCTTATCCCTGACCCCTCTTCCCACTTATCCCTGACCTCTCTTCCCACTTATCCCAACTTCTCTTCCCACTGATCCCTGACCTCTCTTCCCACTTATCCCTGACCCCTCTTCCCACTTATCCCTGACCTCTCTTCCCACTTATCCCTGACCTCTCTTCCCACTGATCCCTGACCTCTCTTCCCACTTATCCCTGACCTCTCTTCCCACTTATCCCTGAAGCCCTCTTCCCACTTATCCCTGACCTCTCTTCCCACTGATCCCTGACCTCTCTTCCCACTTATCCCTGACCTCTTCCCACTTATCCCTGAATCCCTCTTCCCACTTATCCCTGACCTCTCTTCCCACTTATCCCTGACGTCTCTTCCCACTTATCCCTGACCTCTCTTCCCACTTATCCCTGAATCCCTCTTCCCACTTATCCCTGAATCCCTCTTCCCACTTATCCCTGACCTCTCTTCCCACTTATCCCTGAATCCCTTCCCACTTATCCCTGACCTCTCTTCCCACTTATCCCTGACCTCTTCCCATTGATCCCTGAAACTCTCTTCCCACTTATCCCTGAATCTCTCTTCCCACTTATCCCTGAATCCCTCTTCCCACTTATCCCTGACCTCTCTTCCCACTTATCCCTGAATCCCTTCCCACTTATCCCTGACCTCTCTTCCCACTTATCCCTGACCTCTTCCCATTGATCCCTGAAACTTTCTTCCCACTTATCCCTGACCTCTTTTCCCACTTATCCCTGACCTCTCTTCCCACTTATCCCTGAATCCCTCTTCCCACTTATCCCTGACCTCTCTTCCCATTGATCCCTGAATCCCTCTTCCCACTTATCCCTGACCTCTCTTCCTACTGATCCCTGACCTCTCTTCCCACTTATCCCTGAAACTCTCTTCCCACTTATCCCTGACCTCTTCCCATTTATCCCTGACCTCTTTTCCCACTTATTCCTGACCTCTCTTCCCACTTATCCCTGACCTCTCTTCCCACTTATCCCTGACCTCTCTTCCCACTTATCCCTGAATCCCTCTTCCCACTTATCCCCGACCCTCTCCCCACACGTAGCCAGTCTTCCTCCTGATCCCCGTTCCCCACATCCCACAAGAAGACAGCATTCCCACTGATCCCGACATCCCCACTTCCTACAGGTAGACAGCGTTCCCACTAACCTGACACCCCATAAATCCGCGAACCTCACTTCCCACGGGGAGGCAGCGTTCCCACTCTTGCCCGGCTCCCTTTAAGCCACGAAACGCCACTTCCCACAGCGAGGTGGTGTTCCCCACTGTACCCTGAGCCCCTCTTCTCACCGTCTTCCCGCTGTTCCCCAAACCCCCTCTTTGTGGAGACCAGCGATCACCCTGTAAAGTAATTTAGTTTAGAGTTACAGCTCCGGCCCACCGTGTCCGCGCCTACCAGCGATCACCCCGTACACTAGCACTATCCTACACACACTAGGGACAATTTACAATATTACTGAAGCCAATTCATCCTTCAAACCCTCATCTCTTTGGAGTGTGGGAGGAAACCGGAGCACCCGGAAAAAACCCACGCAGGTCACGGGGAGACGAACAAACTCTGAACAGACGGCACCCGTAGTCCTCAATTAGATTCTCGCTGTTACCTGTTCTGGGTATCTGTTAGTCCACATACTTAGTGTATGAAGGACCCATTCATTCCCACAACAGAAGCTGTTTCTGAATTTGGTGGTATGTGTTTTTGCACATTCTGTGTGAAGTTGAGTTTAGTTTATTGTCAAGTGTACAGAGGTACAGTGAAAAGCTTTTGTTGCGTGCCATCCAGTCAATGGAAAAACTATACATGATTACAATCGAGGTACAGATACAGAAGAAAGGGAATAATGTGTAGTGTAAGCTAATGGCCAGTAAAGTCTGATTAAAGAGAGTCTGATGGTCTCCAGTGAGGTAGATGGTAGCTCAGGACCGCGCTCTAGCTGTTGATCAGACGGATCAGTTGCCTGATACCAACTGGGCAGTCACGGTGGTGCAGCGGTAGAGTTACTGCCGTACAGCGCTTGCAGCACCGGAGACCTGCCTGGGTTCGAATCCGACTACGGGTGCTGTCTGTACGGAGTTTGCACGTTCTCCCCGTGGCCTGAGTGGGTTTTCCCCGAGATCTTCGGTTCCCTCCCACATTCCAAAGACGTGCAGGTTTGTAGGTTAATTGGCTTGGTAAATGTAAAAATTGTCCCTGGTGGGTGGGGATCGCTGGTCGGCGCGGACTCGGTGGGCCGAAGGGCCTGTTTCTGTGCTGTATCTCTAAACTAAACTAAAGTGAGAAGCAATGTGTGTGTTTTCTGTCTGGATGGAATCCATGTGGAAGGGG
Organism: Leucoraja ocellata; assembly: GCA_036785375.1. NCBI lineage: Eukaryota > Metazoa > Chordata > Chondrichthyes > Rajiformes > Rajidae > Leucoraja > Leucoraja ocellata. The sequence continues at coordinate 2,754,664 of JAWMAR010000018.1, read as the reverse complement.
AATGACCGGGGTGTGAGTGGTCCTTGATTATGTTGGAGAAAGGAACTGCAGATGCTGGTTTATACCGAAGATAGACACAAAGTGCTGGAGTAACTCAGCATCTCTGGAGATAAAGGATGGGTGACGTTTCGGGTCGGGACCCTTCTTCTGACCCTGACTTTTGATTACATTGGCTGCTTTCCTGAGGCAGCATGGAGAGCAGATGGAGTTTTTTTGGGGATTTTTTTGCAAATAGGTGCAGGAGGAGGCCATTTGGCCCTTCGAGCCAGCACTGCCATTCATTGTGATCATGGCTGATCATCCCCAATCAATAACCCATGCCTGCCTTCTCCCCATATCCCTTGACTCCACTAGCCCCTAGAGCTCTATCTATCTCTTAAATCCATCCAGTGATTTGGCCTCCACTGCCCTCTGTGGCAGGGAATTCCATAAATTCACAACTCTCTGGGTGAAAAAGTTTTTTCTCATCTCAGTCTTAAATGACCTCCCCTTTATTCTAAGACTGTGGCCTCTGGTTCTGGACTCGCCCAACATTGGGAAAATTTTTCCTGCATCTAGCTTGTCCAGTCCTTTTCTAATTTTACATGTTTCTATAAGATCTCCCCTCATCCTTCTAAACTCCAGTGAATACAAGCCTAGTCTTTTCAATCTTTCCTCATATGACAGTCCCGCCATCCCGGGGATCAATCTCGTTGCTGGTGGGGGTGAGGAGGCTGGTTTGTGTGATGGGCTGGGCTGTGCCCACAGCTTCCTGCCATTGCCACCATCAATCGTAGCGTAGACTAATTTCTAAAAGGTGAGATAATTCAGAAATCAGAGGAGCAAAGGGACTTGGTAGTGCGGGTGCAGGATTCCCAAAAAGCTAATCTGCAAGTCGAATCAGTAGTAAAGAAAGCAAACTGAATGCTAGCATTTATTTCAAGAGGGCTTGTGTACAAAAACAGGGATGTAATGCTGAGGGTCTATAAGGTGCTGGTCAGGCCACATTTGGAGTATTGTGAGCAATTTTGGGCCCCATATCTAAGGGAGGATGTGCTGGCTCTGGAGAGGGTCCAGAGGAGGTTCACAAGAACGATTTCTGCAATGAGTGGTTTAACCTATGATGAGCGTTTGACGGCACTGGGACTGTACTCGCTGGAGTTTAGAAGGACGAGGGGGGACCCCATTGAAACGTACGGAACAGTGAAAGGCTTCGATAGAGTGGATGTGGAGAGGATAGGATCAGAGGGCGCAGCTCAGAATAAAAGGACGAACCTTTCGATAGCAGACGAGGTGGAATTTCTTTAGTCAGAGGGTGGCGAATCTGTGGAATTCTTTGCCACAGACGGCTTCGGAGGCCGCCAATGGATATTTTTAAGGCAGGTAGAAAGATTCTTGATTAGTACGGGTGTCAGGGGTTATGGGGAGAAGGCAGGAGAATGGGGTTAGGAGGGAGAGATAGATCAGCCATGATTGAATGGTGGAGTAGACTTGATGGGCCGAATGGCCTAATTCTGCTCCATTGACATGAAAATGCATTTGAGCCATGTCCCTCAACACCCTTCCCAAGAGCTCCAAGGGTAGTTAGGAGCACTGAGATAACTTGTAGGTGGCACACTGCTGATAATCTACATTAATAGAAACATAGACAATAGGTGCAGGAGTAGGCCATTCGGCCCTTCGAACCAACACCGCCATTCAATGTGATCATTGCGGATCATCCCCAATCAGTACCCCGTTCCTGCCTTTTCCCCATATCCCTTGATTCCTTTAGCCAGAAGAGCTAAATCTAACTTTCTCTTGAAAACATCCAGTGAATTGGCCTCCACTGCCTTCTGTGGCAGAGAATTCCACAGATTCACAACTCTCTGGGTGAAACAGTGACCCCTGGTTCTGGACTCCCCCAACATCAGGAACATTTTTCCTGCGTCTAGCCTGTCCACTCGTTTGAGAGTTTTGTATGTTTCTATAAGAACCCCTCTCATCCGTGTAAATTCCAGCGAGTACAAGCCTAGTAGACCCATCCTACAGGAGGGAGGGTCTCCCAGCTTATCCAGCGTCCACATACCCCCCCCACACTCATCCCCAGTGACACTGAGTCTGGCGTCTCACATTCTACAAGAGGCCTCTACTGCTTTCTGTGGCAGAGAATTCCTCACATTCACAACTCTCTGGGTGAAAACGTTCTTCCTCATCTCAGTCCTAAATGGCCTACCCCTTATTCTTACACTGCGACCCCTGGTTCTGGACTCCCCCAACATGGGGAACATGTTTCCTGCATCTACCCTGCCCAATCCCTTAAGGGCCTGTCCCACCTTCACGGCCTAATTCACGACCTCTGCCGAGTTTGCCCTTGACTCATACTCACAGCATGGTCGTGGGTAGGTCGTAGGAGGTCGTGATGCTAGCCGTAGATACTCGTGGCATCAAGTAAGTCGGGGCGTTTTTCTAGCCTGATGAAAAATGTCCACGAGTAAAAAAGGTCGTGAATTAGGTCGTGTAAGTGGGACAGGCCCTTTTAGAGTTTAATATGTTTCTATAAGATACCCTGTCATCCGTGTAAGTTGCAGTGAGTGAAGTAGGGATGGATGGGGGCTCCGAGCTTGCGATTGTCCCCTGTGCTGTGTAGAGATGGATGGGGGCTATGAGCTTGCGCTATGTGCTGTGTTACAGGTGGATGCCGATGTCGATGGGCTGAACAGCGGGGAGTTTGGTGGCAGCCGCTACTTCCAGTGCAAGGAGAACAGCGGCATCTTTGTGCCTTTCAACAAGGTGAAGCGGCGGTGGCGTGCGTGCCGGGAGCCCGTGACCCCCGCGGACCCGCAGGGCAGCTGCCCGCTCGCTCCTGGAGACAGCGTGGCCACCTACATGGGGGAGGATTTGCGGACGGGGACCCTGATGGGCATATCGGACGGGGGTGCCACCATCCTGGTCAACTTCGAACCGGTGAGTGGTCACGCTCCCACTCTGTCGCACATGTCACCATACGGCATCACTCCTTCATTCATTCATTCATTCATTCATTCATTCGTGCATTCATTCATACGTTCAATCATTCATTCATCATGCATTCATTCATTCATTCATTCACACAGACACAAAATGCTGGAGTCACTCAGCGGGACAGGCAGCACGGTGGCGCAGCGGTACAGTTGCTGCCTTACAGCGCTTGCAGCGCCGGAGACCCGGGTTCCATCCCGACTACGGGCGCTGTCTGTGTGGAGTTTGTATGTTCTCCCCGTGGGTTTTCTCCGGGATCTTCGGTTCCCTCCCACACTCCAAACACGTACAGGTTTGTAGGTTAATTGGCCTGGTAGAAATGTATAAATTGACCCCGGTGTCTGTAGGATAGTGTTAATGCACGGGGATCGCTGGTCGGAGCGGACCCAGTGGGACAAAGGGCCTGTTTCCACGCTGTATCTCTAATCTAAACTAGACAGGCAGCATCTCTGGAGAGAAGGAGTGGGTGACGTTTCGGGTCGAGACCCTTCTTCTGACATTCACTTCAGTTTAGTTTATTGTCACGTGTACCGAGGTACAGTGAAAAGCATTTTTGTTGCGTGCTATCCAGTCAGCGGAAAGACAATACAGGATTACAATTGAGCCATTCATAAGTTCACAAGTTATAGGAGTGGAATTAGGCCATTCGGCCCATCGAGTCCATTCTGCCATTCAATCATGGCTGATCTCTGCCTCCTAATCCCTTTTTCCTGCCTTCTCCCCATAACCATTGACACCCATTCTAATCAAGAATTTGTAGGAAGGAACTGCAGATGTAGGTTTAAATCGAAGGTAGACACAAAATGCTGGAGTAACCCAGCGGGACAGGCAGCATCCCTGGAGAGAAGGAATGGGTGACGTTTCGGGTCGAGACCCTTCTTCAGACTGATGCCAGGGGAGTGGGCGGGACAGAGATAGAATGTAATCGGAGACGGTAAGACTAGTGGGAGAACTGGGAACTGGGTAGGGGGAGGGGATGGAGAGAGAGGGAAAGCAAGGGCTATTTGAAGTTAGAGAAGTCAATGTTCATACCGCTGGGGTGTAAACTGCCCAAGTGAAATATGAGGTGCTGTTCCCTCAATTTGCGCTGGGCCTCACTCTGACAGTGGAGGAGGCCCAGGACAGAAAGGTCAGTGTGGGAATGGGAGGGGGAGTTAAAGTGTTTAGCAAACAGGAGATCAGGTAGGTTTAGGCGGGCTGAGCGGAGGTGTTCAGCGAAACGATCGCCGAGCCTGCGCTTGGTCTCGCCGATGTAGAGAAGTTGACGCCTGGAACAGCGGATACAGTAGATGAGGTTGGAGGAGGTGCAAGTGACTCTCTGCCTCACCATTCCCTCTCTCCAGAGATGCTGCCTGTCCCGCTGAGTTACTCCAGCATTTTGTGTCCACCTAGTCAAGAATTTGTCTATCTCTGCCTTAAAAATATCGACTGACTTGGCCTCCACAGTCCTCTGTGGCAATGGGTTCCACAGATTAAATACACTCTGTAGTGTACAGAGATACATGATGAGGGAATAATATTTAGTGCAAGGTAAAGTCAGCCAAGGCAAAGAGTTTCCACGATGAGGTTGATAATAGTTCAGGGCTGCTCTCTGTTTTTTCATGTTAGTCTTTTAGACTTTAGAGATACAGTGCAGAAACAGGCCCTTTGGCCCATCGAGTCACTACCAGTGCCCGAGGTCGGGATTGAACCGGGGTCTCCAGCGCTGTGATGCAGTGGCTCTACCAGAGCGCCACCGTGCCGCCCCCATGACTTTAGAAATTAGAGATCCAGCTCGGAAACAGGCCCTTCGGCCCACCGAGTCCGTGCTGACCAGTGATCTCCCCGTACACTAGCACTATCCTACACGCTGGGGGCAATTTACAAACTTTCCCCACTCACCTTAAACTGACGTCCTGTGGTCTTGATCCCACTGCCGTGGGGAAAAGTCTGTACAATCTCCTCACCTACCCCCCTCATGATGTTATACATGGTTTTGGGCTGGTCACGGTGGCACAGCGGTAGAGTTGCTGCCTTACAGCGAATGCAGCGCCGGGTTCCAACCCGACTACAGGTGCTGTCTATACGGAGTTCGCACGTTCTCCCCGTGACCTGTGTGGGTTTTCTCCGAGATACTTGTTTCCTCCCACACTCCAAAGACGTGCAGGTTTGTAGGTTAATTGGTAAATGTAAAAATTGTCCCTAGTGGGTGTAGGATAGTGTTAGTGTGCGGGGATCGCTGGTCGGCACGGACCCGGTGGGCCGAAGGGCCTGTTTCCGCGCTGTATCTCTCAACTAAACTAAACCTGTATAAGATCACTGCTCATCCTCTTGCGCTCCAAGGAATAAAGTTCCAGCCTACTTGGCCTCTCCCTATAGCTCAAGCTGTGAACTGAGTGCGGAGAATGTGTGAATGCCTGCACTCTAGGGACAATTTACAATTTTTACCCAAGCCAACCCGAATGGTGACGGGTCAAGGAGTGTGGTGGAGGATGGCCGAACATTGGCTCAAGCAGCATCTCTGGAGAAAAAGGTTGGGTGACGTTTCGGGACGGAGCCCTTCTTCAGAACCGCACAGACGCCGCCTGCCCCGCTGAGTTACTCCAGCATTTAGCGTCTATCTTTGGTGTAAACCAGCATCTGCTGTTCCTTTCGGCACATTCCCGACAATTGTCTGTGGGCCGGCACGGTGGCGCAGCGGGTTGAGCTGATGCTCTCACAGCACCAGAGACCCGGGTTCAATCCCGACCACGGGTGCTGCCTGTACGGTGTATGTTACGTTCCAAAGATGTACAGGTTTGTAGTTTAATTGGCTTCTGTATAAGAGTAAATTGTCCCCAGTGTACGTAGGACAGTGTTAGTGTGCGGGGATCGCAGGTCGGCACGGACTCGGTGGGCCGAAGGGCCTGTTTCTGCGCTGTATCTCTAAAACAAATGTTTCTGCCATGCTGCAGGACCCGTCCAAAGGAGAAGAACAGAGCTTGCTGTGCAAGGTGCCGCTGGACTCAATCGTGAAGCAGGACATGTTGCGGCCCTGTGGACCCCTCCAGCACAGCCTCTGTGAGTCAGGGGGGAGAGTGGGTGGGGGGGAGTGAGGGGGGAGGGGAGTGAGGGGGGAGAGTGAGGGTGGGGGGAGAGTGAGGGTGGGGGGGAGAGTGAGGGTGGGGGGGAGTGATGGGGGAGAGTGAGGGTGGAGGGGAGAGAGTGAGGGTGGGGGGGAGTGAGAGTGGAGGGGAGTGATGGGGGAGAGTGAGGGTGGAGGGGAGTGAGGGTGGGAAGGAGAGGGTGGGGGGAGAGTGAAGGTGGAGGGGAGCGAGGGGGGAGAGTGAGGGTGGGGGGAGAGTGAGGGTGGAGGGAGAGTGAGGGTGGAGGGAGAGTGAGGGTGGAGGGGAGTGAGGGGGGAGAGTGAAGGTGGAGGGGAGCGAGGGGGGAGAGTGAGGGTGGAGGGAGAGTGAGGGTGAGGGTGGGGGGGAGTGATGGGGGAGAGTGAGGGTGCGGGGAGAGTGAGGGTGGGGGAGAGTGAGGGTGGAGGGGAGTGAGGGGGAGAGTGAAGGTGGAGGGGAGTGAGGGGGGAGAGTGAGGGTGCGGGGAGAGTGAGGGTGGGGGAGAGTGAGGGTGGAGGGAGAGTGAGGGTGGGGGGAGAGTGAGGGTGCGGGGAGAGTGAGGGTGGAGGGAGAGTGAGGGTGGAGGGAGAGTGAGGGTGGAGGGAGAGTGAGGGTGCGGGGAGAGTGAGGGTGGAGGGGAGTGAGGGTGAGGGTGGGGGGGAGTGATGGGGAGAGTGAGGGTGGGGGGAGTGATGGGGGAGAGTGAGGGTGGAGGGGAGTGAGGGGGGAGAGTGAGGGGGAGAGTGAGGGTGGGGGGGAGTGAGGGGGGAGAGTGAGGGTGGGAGAATGGGGGAGGCGAGTGAGGGGGGTAGAAGGAGGGAAGGGAGAGTGAGGGGAAGAGAGTAGGTGGGGGAGAGTGGGAGAGAAAGTGAGGGGAGGCAGGGGAGAGGGTGGGGGGAGAGTAGGAGGGGTGAGAGAGTGAGGGAGGGGAGAGTGAGGATGTGAATGAGATGGGGGGGAGGTGACGGGGTGGGGCTGGGATGAGGTGGGTGAGAATCTGTAACTGGGATTGAGGATAACAGAGTGATCATGTTGCAGTTGTATAAGACGTTGGTGAGACCGCATATACAGTATTGTGTTCAGTTCTGGGCACCGTGTTATAGGAAATATGTCGTCAAGCTGGAAAGGGTTCAGAGAAGATTTACGAGGATGTTGCCAGGACTAGAGGGTGTGAGCTATCGGGAGAGGTTGAGCAGGCTGGGTCTCTATTCCATGGAGCGCAGGAGGATGAGGGGTGATCTTATAGAGGTGTATAAAATCAAGAACTCGAGAACAGACCCTCTCTCTCCCCCTGGGACCAGCTATTCCACCACATGGGCTTCATGGTTTGTAATATTAAGGTTGAGGATGTGGAACTGCTATGTAGGTCATAGAACAGTACATGAACAGGCCCTTCAGCCCACAATCTCTGTGCTGAACACAATGCCAAGACCAACTCTTAGCCACCTGCATAAAATCGGCACGGTGGTGCAGCGGTAGAGTTGCTGCCTCACAGCGCCAGAGACCAGGATTCCATCCTGACTACGGGTGCTGTCTGTACGGAGATCTTCAAGTTCCTCCCACACTCCAAAGACTTACAGGTTTGTAGTATAATTGGCTTGGTATAAAGTTAAACTGTCCCTAGCGGGTGTAGGATAGTGTTAATGTGCGGGGGTCGCTGGTCGGTGCGGACTCGATGGGCCGAAGGGCCTGTTTCTGCGCTGTATCTCTATACTAATCTAAACCCGTTAACACTAGTTCTTGGTGTCTGTCTTTGGCAGAAACCAGCATGTGTAGTTCCTTCCTTGAGGTTGAGGGGAGACCTGATAGAAGCGTATAAAACTATCAGGGGCAAAGATAAGACAGACCGTCACAACCTTCTTCCCAGGATGGGATCAGATATGAGGACAAGGGGTCACAGCTTAAGGATAAGGGGGAAATCCTTTAAAACCGAGATGAGAAGAACTTTTTTCACACAGAGAGTGGTGAATCTCTGGAACTCTCTGCCACAGAGGGTAGTCGAAGCCAGTTCATTGGCTATATTTAAGAGGGAGTTAGATGTGGCCCTTGTGGCTAAGGGGATCAGGAGGTATGGAGAGAAGGCAGGTACGGGATACTGAGTTGGATGATCAGCCATGATCATATTGAATGGCGGTGCAGGCTCGAAGGGCCGAATGGCCTACTCCTGCACCTAATTTCTATGTTTCTATGTTTCTATGAGAGGGCATAGCTATATGGTGAGAGGGGCAAAGTTTAAAGGACAAGTATTTTGAACACAGTGCCTGGAACGCGCTGCCAGGGGTGGTGGTGGAAGCAGATACGATAGTGGTGCTCAGGAGGCTTTTGGATAGGCACGTGGAAATGCAGGGAATGGAGGGATATGGATTTCGCTTTTGGAGAAAACCCCACGCAGGTCACGGGGAGAATGGACAAATTGCGTAGAGACAGCGCCCGTGGTCGGGATGGAACCCGGGTCTCTGGCGCTGCGAGGGCTGTAAGGCGGCAACTCTACCGCTGCACCACCGTGACTGCCCCAAAATGAACCTGCAAAAACCTGTACGTCTTCGATCGATGGTCGGCGTGGACCCAGTGGGCTGGATCTTGCCGTCAACCGAAACAATGTTGACTTTTACTGATAACGTGACATTTTTTCCTCAGAGCCCCGTTATAATGTATTCTTGTTCCTCCCGACCCGTCCTTCCCCGGAGGCAAGCTTAAGATAACTGGCCAGTTATTTCCTGCTTTCCATCTGTAGCGCGAAGCTAAAAATGTTAAAGTATCTTTTTCTTTCTCAAAAAAGCGATAAATCTAACAATGTTGTTTCTCGCTGTGCAAGGCATTGGTAACAAAGTGGGCAAATTATAGACTATATCGAGATGTAGGTGGTTACAATGTGAATGCCAATACAAAGACAATGCATTTCGTTGTCTCTGTACTGTACACTGACAATGACAATTAAAATTGAATCTGAATCTGAATCTGAATTATTTCAAGCTGACCAAGGTTTCGTTTGGTTGATAGAGACACAGGCCCTTCGGCCCGACGAGTCCGCGCCGACCAGCGATCCCCGTACACTAACACCATCCGACACACACTAGGGACAATTTACAATTTTACAGGAGCCAATTAGCCTACAAACCTGTACGTCTTCAGAGTGTGGGAGGAAACCGGAGCACCCGGGGAAAACCCACGCAGGTCACGGGGAGGACGTGCAAACTCCGTACAGACAGCACCCGTAGTCAGGATGGAACCCGGGTCTCTGGCGCTGTGAGGCAGCAACTCTACCCGCTGCGCCACCGTGTGAAATCCATGAAATGAATCTCGGCGGATATTCAATACATATTTGTAGAAATAAGGAACTGCTGGTTTACCAAGGGAAGATGCATAGTTCTGGTGAACTCAGCGGGTCTGGAGGTATTGTCGGGCTGATTGTATAGCCCCTGTGCACACCACAGTGGCGCAGTGGGTAGAGCTGCTGCCCCAACAGCGCCAGAGATCCGGGCTTGATCCTGATCTCGGGCTTTGCCCAAGTGGTGTTTGCACGCTCCCCCTATGACCACGTGGCGGCACGGTGGCGCAGCAGTGGAGTTGCTGCCTCACAGCGCCAGAGACCCAGATTCGATCCTGACTACGGGCGCTGTCTGTACGGATTTTGTATGTTCTCCCCGTGACCTGCGTGGGTTTTCTCCGCGTCATGGAGTGATACAGAGTGGAAACAGCCCAACTCACCCACACCGGCCAACATGTCCCAGCTACACTAGTCCCACCTGCCTGCGTTTGGTCCATATCCCTCCAAACCTGTCCTATCCATGTACCTGTCTAACTGTGTCTTAAATGTTGGGATAGTCCCAGCCTCAACTACCGCCTCCAGTAGCTTGTTCCATACACCCTTTGTGTGAAAAAGATACCCCTCAGATTCCTATTAAATCTATTCCCCTTGAACCTATGTCCTCTGGTCCTCGATTCCCCTACTCTTGGCAAGAGGCTCCATGTATCTACCCAATCTATTCCTCTCATGATTTTATACACCTCTATAAGATCACCCCTCATCCTCCTGCACTCCATGGAATAGAGACCCAGCTACTCAACCTCTCCCTATAGCTCGCACCCTCTAGTCCTGGCAACATCCTCGTAAATCTTCTCTGTACCCTTTCCAGCTTGACAACATCTTTCCTATAACATGGTGCCCAGAACTGAACACAATATTCTAAATGCGGTCTCACCAATGTCTTATACAACTGCAACATGACCTCCCAACTTCTATACTCAATACTCTGACTGATGAAGGCCAAAGTGCCAAAAGCCTTTTTGACCACCTTATCTACCTGCGACTCCACCTTCAAGGAACTATACACCTGTACTCCTAGATCCCTCTGCTCTACAACACTCCCCAGAGGCCAACCTTTCACTGTGTAGGTCCTGCCCATGTTAGACTTCCCAAAATACAACACCTCACATTGTATATAACCGGGTGCTCCAGTTTCCTTCCACATCCCAAAGAGACGTACCGACCGGTTTGTAGGTTAATTGGCCGCTGTGATCATTGCAGGGGGTGGGAGCGGGGAGGGGCAGGACAAAGCCTGACAGGTCATAGATGAAGGTAGATACCAAATACTGGAGTAACTCAGCGGGACAGGCAGCATCTATGGAGAGAAGGAATGGGTGACGTTTCGGGTCGAGACCCTTCTTCAGACTCTCCGACTACGACCACATCTTAACCTAGACCCGTCACGACAGGTCATAGATAAACACAGGCGAGGTGGATTGTAGACAGGTAGAGGTGTACACACACTAGGTGTGAGACAAAAGGATCAGAGAATTGCCAATTGTGCAGCTAGAGGATTGAGGAGGAGTGAATTGTTTCACAATGTGGGTGTAGAGGAAGACAATAGACAATAGACACAGTAGGCTATTCGGCCCTTCGAGCCAGCACCACCATTCACTATGATCATGGGGCTGATCATCCCCAATCAGTACCCCATTCCTGCCTTCTCATAATCCCTTGACTCCACTATCTTTAAGAGCTCTATCTAGCTCTCTCTTGAAAGTATCCAGTGAATTGGCCTCCACTGCCTTCTGAGAGAGAATTCCACAGATTCACAACTCTCTGGGTGAAAATGTTTTTCCTCGTCTCCGTTCTAAATGGCCAACCCCTTATTCTTAAACTGTGGCCCCTGGTTCTGGACTTCCCCCAACATCAGGAACATGTTTCCTGCCTCTAGAGTGTCCAAACCCTTTAACGATCTTATATGTTTCAATAAGATATCCTCTCATCCTTCTAAACTCCAGAGTGTACAAGCCCAGCTGCTCCGTTCTCTCAGCATACGACAGTCCCGCCATCCCGGGAATTAACCTTGTAAACCTACGCTGCACTCCCTCAATAGCAAGAATGTCCTTCCTCAAATTAGGGGGACCAAAACTGCACACAATACTCCAGGTGTGGTCTCACTAGGGCTCTGTACAACTGCAGAAGGACCTCTTTGCTCCTATATTCGATTCCTCTTGTTATAAAGGCCAACATGCCATTAGCTTTCTTCACTGCCTGCTGTACCTGCATGCTTACTTTCAGTGACTGATGAAAGGGGGGGGGGAGGGTGGTGTTTATGGAGGAGAAAGGGGAGAGGAGGGGAAGGGGGGGGGTGATGGAGAGAGATAGAGAGAGTGATATATAGAGACGGAGAGAGAGAGAAGAAGACAAAGAGAAAGACAATAGAGAAAGAGAGGGAGGAGACAGAGAAAGAGGGGGTGAAAGAGGGAGAGCGATATAGAGGGACAGAGAGAGGGGGTGAAAGAGGGAGAGAGATATAGAGGGACAGAGAGAGGGAGAGAGAGAGAGAAGGAGACAAAGAGACAAAGAGAAAGACAATTGAGAAAGAGAGGGAGGAGACAGAGAGAGGGGGTGAAAGAGGGAGAGAGATATAGAGGGACAGAGAGAGGGAGGAGAGAGAGAGAAGGTGACAAAGAGACAAAGAGAAAGACAATTGAGAAAGAGAGGGAGGAGACAGAGAGAGGGGGTGAAAGAGGGAGAGAGATATAGAGGGACAGAGAGAGGGAGAGAGAGAGAGAGAAGGATACAAAGAGACAAAGAGAAAGTCAATAGGCAATTGAGAAAGAGAGGAAGGAGACAGAGAGAGAGTGGGTGAAAGAGGGAGAGAGATATAGAGGGTCAGAGACAGGGAGAGAGAGAGAGAGACGGAGATGGGTTCAGCGTGCGTGTTTAACTCTGCCATGTTCTGTGTTGTTGCAGCCAGAGAGAGTGGTACGGAGGTGGATGGATTGCAGCAGGAGCAGGGCCTCGTTCAGCAGACCCTGGTGAATGGAGACAGCCCACCGCCCCGCCACTGGCTGGGGGTCAAATCCACCGTGCAGATCGACATGAGCAAGGGCCCTCCGGTGACCGGGGTCATCCAATGGATCGGGCACCTGCCGGGAGTGGACGGGCAGCAGGCTGGTGTGGAACTGGTGAGTGCCACACTGACCGGGACTCTCCCTGGGAGAGGGAGTGGGGCAGCTGGGAACGGGGCCACTGGGAGAGGGAGTCGGGCCACTGGGAACGGGGCCATTGGAGACAGGGCCACTAGGAGAGGGAATGGGGCCACTGGGAGAGGGAGTGGGGCCACTGGGAGAGGGAATGGGGCAGCTGGAGACGGGGCCACTGGAGACGGGGCCACTGGGAGAGGGAGTGAGGCCTCTTTGAGGCCCCGGCTGTTATCAGGTAACTGAACCACCCTACCAACAACTAGAGAGCGGTCGGTCCTGAGCTACTATCTACCGCAGTGGAGAGCCTTGGTCTAGCTTTGTGTAGGAAGGAACTGCAGATGCTGGTTGGTTGAAACTGAAGATAGACACAACATGCTGGAGTAACTCAGCGGGACAGGCAGCATCTCTGGGGAGAAGGAATGGGTGACGTTTTGGGTCGAGACCCTTCTTCAGACAGCAAAGTTTCCAGGAGCAGAATTAGGGGGAGAACGGAATGTTCAGACCCTACATTCTGTGCCTCCCACTGAATTGGGAGGAATGACCAGGATAGGGCGTCTTTGATTATGTTGGCTGCTTGTCACCGTCATAGAGTGATACAGTGTGGATCAGTGATACAGCATTCAGCCCAACTCACCCACACCGGCCAACATGTCCCAGCTACACTAGTCCCACCTGCCTGCGTTCAGTCCATATCCCTCCAAACCTGTCCTATCCATGTACCTGTCCAACTGTTTCTTAAATGATGGGATAGTCCCAGCCTCAACTACCTCCTCTGGCAGCTTGTTCCATACACCCACCGCCCTCTGTGTGAAAATGTTACCCCTCAGATTCTTATTAAATCTTTTCCCCTTCACTTTGAACCTATGTCCTCTGGTCCTCGATTCCACTACTCTCAAGATTCAAGAGAGTTTATTGTCATGTGTCCCAGATAGGACAATGAAATTCTTGCTTTGCTTCAGCACAACAGAATATAGTAGGCATAAATACAGAACAGATCAGTGTGTCCATATACCATTGAATATATATATACACACATAAATAAACAGATAAAATGCAATGGGCTATTAATGATCAGAGTTTTGTTTGAGGAGTTTAATAGCCTGATGGCTGTGGGGAAGCATCTATTCCTGAACCTGGACGTTGCAGTCTTCAGGCTCCTTCTACCTGATGGCAGCGGGGAGATGAGTGAGTGGCCAGGATGGTGTGGGTCCTTGACGATGCTGCCAGCCTTTTTGAGGCAGCGACTGCGATAGACCTGGGCAAGAGACTCTGCGCATCTACCCGATCTATTCCTCTCATGATTTTATACACCTCTATAAGATCTCCCCTTATCCTCCTGGCCTCCAAGGAATAGAGAGAGACCCAGCCTACTCAACCTCTCCCTGTAGCTCAGACCCTTGAGTCCTGGTGGTATCCTCGTAACAAAGGCTGATCTGGTTGGTCGAGTCATCTCGGCAGTGCAAGGTCTGCCAGATAGATCTGCTGTGAAAAACTGAAACCAAAACAAAGGTGTGGCTGGAAATTCCCAACCGATCTAACCGGTTCCAGGAAATAGAAACCAAAATTGCATTAATAATGACCTCAAACAACATCCCCCCCCGCCCCCTATGGCGTAGGAAGGAACTGCAGATGCTGGTTGAAACTGAACGTAGACACAAAATGCTGGAGTAACTCAGCAGAACAGGCAGCTCACTCTGGAGAGAATGGGTGATGTTTCGGGTCGAGACCCTTCTTCAGAAACGTCACCCATTCCTTCTCTCCAGAGATGCTGCCAGAGTTTCTCCAGCATTTTGTGTCTTATAATCCCCCGTGTAGGATCGTTGAGGTACAGTGAAACGTTTTGCGATCAGATCAAGTACCAAACCATCCCTTTCCTCCAGAAACGTCACCCATCCTTCTCCTCCCCGCTCCCGTCCGGCAGAAGGTACAGAAGCTTGAAAGAGCGCACCACCAGACTAAGGAACAGCTTCTTCCCCTCGGTTATCAGGTTTCTGAATGGTCCTTCCACAAGCTAGGGTACTGTCCAATTCACCTCTACCCCATTGCGGACATTGGACTTTGTCTGTGGACCAATGTGCTACAATGCTGAGAACTATATTCTGCACTCTGTATCTTCCCCTTTGCTCTACCTGTTGTACTGGAGTTTGACTTGATTGTGTTAGCTTACAGTATGTGAACTGATTGGATAGCAGGCAAAAAAGGGCTTTTCACGGTAGGTGAGAATAATAAGCTAAATATGATGCAACTGGACAGTATTCTCTCCCTGTATTAGTTTCAGTAAGTATTCAACGTAACACTGAATGTAAGCATGCAGGTACCGCAGGCAGTGACGAAAGCCAATGGCATGTTGGCCTTCATAACAAGAGGAGTTGAGTATAGGAGCAAAGAGGTCCTTCTGCAGTTGTACAGAGCCCTAGTGAGACCACACCTGTGTGCAGTTTTGGTCCCCTAATTTGAGGAAGGACATTCTTGCTATTGAGGGAGTGCAGCGTAGGTTCACATGGTTAATTCCCGGGATGGTGGGACTGTCATATGCTGAGAGAATGGAGCAGCTGGGCTTGTACACTCTGGAGTTTAGAAGGATGAGAGGGCATCTCATTGAAACATATAAGATTATTAAGGGTTTGGACACGCTAGAGGCAGGCAACGTGTTTCCGATGTTGGGGGAGGCCAGAACCAGGGGCCACAGTTTAAGAATAAGGGTAAGCCATTTAGAATGGAGACTTTTTCCCACAGAGAGTTGTGAGTCTGTGGAATTCTCTGCCTCAGAGGGCGGTGGAGGCAGGTTCTCTGAATACTTTCAAGAGAGAGCTAGATAGGGCTCTTAAAGATAGCGGAGTCAGGGGATATGGGGAGAAGGCAGGAACGGGGTACTGATTGGGGATGATCAGCCATGATCACATTGAATGACGCATTTTTGTGCCTATTACCGAACAGATATGTGTAAGAAGGAACTGCAGATGCTAGTTTGCATTGAAGATAGACACAAAAAGCTGGAGTAACTCAGCGGGACAGGCAGCATCTCTGGAGAGAAGGAATGGGTGACGTTTTGGGTCGAGATCCTTTTTCAGACTAAGAGTCAGGGGAGAGGAAACTAGGGGTGTGAACACAGGTACAGAACAAGTCAGGGCCTGCATCGTTGGCCCAGGAAAGGTGGAGCCCACAATGGTCCATTGTTGGCTGTGGAGGAGGTGATACGAACAATGAAACTAGCAGAACAACTAGTGTGGGTGGGGCGGAGAGAGAGAGAGAGAGGGGGAATGCAGGGAGTTACTCGACAATAGAGAAATCAATCTTCATACCACAGATAGACACTAAATGCTGGAGTAACTCAGCGGGACAGGCAGCATCTCTGGTGAGAAGGAATGGAATAGGAATAGGACCACTTTATTATCACTTGCGACTAGTCACAGTGAGATTCTTTGCGTGCATACACAACGTATACAAATAACAGCCACCTACGGCACTGAAGTTACAAAACATCGGCTCCCCACCCCCCCTCCACATTGGTTCCCCATTGCCCTTTGTCTGGTCGAGACCCTTCTTCAGACTCATGCCTCTGAGTTGTGAGCGTCTCGGGTGGAATCCGAGGTGGTGTTGGGCTGGAGTGAGTTTGTGTGTGTGCCCAGTGTGTGCTCTGGCAGTGGAGGAGATGTTGCATCAGATACGTTGACTTGCAGGACGTGGACCAGGGCGTGACGGATGGGTGCTGGCAGGGCATACACTACTTCTACTGCCCACCCAAGAGGGGGATATTCGTCCGCCTGGCCTCCTGCCAGCCCGACGCAAGGTTCCAGTCTCTCTCCCCCTCGCGGGACAACTGGCAAGAAGGCAAGGCCATTGGTAAGGGTCAACTCTTCAACCCTGGTGAAGACAGGCGCGAGGGGGGGGGGGGGAGGAACGGGAGAGGAATGGGGAGGGGTGGGGAGAGGAGGGGGAGGGAGGGAGAGGAGGGGGAAGAGGGAGGACGGGGGAGAGGAGGGGGAGAGAGAGGGGGGAGAGGAGGTGGTGGGGGGGAGATGAGGGGGAGGGAGAGAGAGGAGGGGGGAGGGGAGAGAGAAAGGAGGGGGATGGATGAGAAGGAAGGGGGAGGGAGAGAGAGGAGGGGGAGGGAGAGAGGAGGGGGATGGAGGCGGAGGGAGAGAGGGGGGAGGGAGATGAGGGGGAGGGAGAGGGGGGGAGAGAGGAGGGGGATGGAGGAGGAGGAGAGGAGGGGGAGGGGTGTGGATCAGTGTGGGGGGAGGAGATGGGGGGCCAGTCATTGTAGTGATGGGGGCAGAGAGGGGGGCGGGGGTGTATGGATCAGTGTAGGGAGGAGGGAGGGTGATGGGAGGGGGTGTGGATCAGTGTGGGGAGAGCGGGGTGGGAGGAGATGGGGGCCAGTCATTGTAGTGATGGGGGCAGAGAGGGGGAGGGGGTGTATGGATCAGTGTAGGGAGGAGGGAGGGTGATGGGAGGGGGTGTGGATCAGTGTGGGGAGAGCGGGGGGGAGGAGGTGGGGGGGGGGCAGTCATTGTAGTGATGGGGCAGAGAGGGGGGGGGGTGTATGGATCAGTGTAGGGAGGGGGGAGGGTGATGGGAGTGGGTGTGGGGGATGTGAGGGCCAGTGTAGCCATGTTTCCCACACCCTGGCCCTGTGTCGCAGCCGGCAGCCGTGAGTCGTGCGTGGTGACAGAGTTGATCGCTCCCCCCAGGGAGGAGGAGGCGGTGCGTGTCCTGCAGGGGAGGATGCGTGGGATCCAGGGCCACTGTAACTCCTGCTACATGGACGCTGCACTCTTCAGGCAAGGATACATGCTGTCTGCCCTCTGTGGGGCGGGGGCGGGGACGGGGATGATGGCTGGGGACGGGGGAGAGAGAAAGGGACCGAGGAGACAGGAGAGGGGACGGGCCGCTCTTTACCTCAAGACCCAGGGCCTCAGGGGCTGGAAGTGGGATAGGGCCTTGTCTCTGTAGGCCTACCTGGAATAGGCCTAGGCTTTGCCCTACCTGTAGGGCCCAGGCTTTGGCCTATCTGGAGTAGGCCCAGGCTTTGGCCTATCTGGAGTAGGCCCAGGCTTTGGCCTATCTGGAGTAGGCCCAGGCTTTGGCCTATCTGGAGTAGGCCCAGGCTTTGGCCTATCTGGAGTAGGCCCAGGCTTTGGCCTATCTGGAGTAGGCCCAGGCTTTGGCCTACCTGCAGTAGGCCCAGGCTTTGGGCTATCTGGAGTAGGCCCAGGCTTTGGGCTACCTGCAGTAGACCCAGTCTTTGGCCTACCTGCAGTAGGCCCAGGCTTAGGCCTACCTGGAGTAGGCTTGGCTACAGATTGTCCAACAAGAAGAGGCCCTGTTCCTGGAGAGAACTAACCCATGTATTCCCCCATCGGAATCCCTTTCAGACAGCACGATGGCGCAGCGGTAGAGTTGCTGCCTCCCAGCGCCAGAGACCCGGGTTCCATCCCTAGTGAGTCGGATAGAACTAGTGTACGGGGTGATCACTGGTCGGCACCATCTGGGTGGGCCAAAGGGGCTGGTTCCATACAATACTGCGACTCTAAAGTCTTGAGTTCTAGTGGGAGAGTCCAAGTCCAGAGGGCACAGCCTCAGAATAAAAGGATGTTCCTTTGGAAAGAAAATGAGGAGGAACTTTGTTAGGCAGAGGGTGGTGAGGGGGGAGGGATGGGGGATGGAGGGATGGGGGGAGGTGAGGGAGGGGAGGTGAGGGATGGGGGGAGGTGAGGGAGGGGGGGGAGGGGGGAGGTGAGGGAGGGGGGGGAGGGAGGAAGTTGGGAGGTGGGGGAAGGGGGGTGTGTGAGGGAGGATAATACATCCCCACCCCCTGTCTCCCTGTATGTGAGGGTGTGACCGTGTCTCTCTCCTGCAGCCTGTTCTCCTGCAGCATGGTGCTAGACTCCATGTTGTACAAGACCACTGCCCGCCACAACGCCCAGCTCCAGCAGATACTGCGTGAAGAGATTGTCAACCCACTCCGCAGGTCAGCACCTGCATCAGGTGGGGGGTGGCGGGGTTGGGGGGTGGGGGGGGAGGGGAGGGGGGTGACGGGGTGGGGGGGAGGGAAGCTCTCCAGGGATGGAGTGAAGTGAGGGTCTCTCCGATATTTCCCATGTTATGCATTGTTCCCAGCGCTTTAAACCCACACCATGTGTGGAGAATAATGTTAGTGGTCCCTAATGTTGTATCCTCTTCACCTCATATTACTGCCTTTCCTCTCCACTACCCCCTCCCCCTCCCCCTCCCCTCCCCTCCAACCCCTCCACCACTAACTCCCCCTCCAAACCCTTCCCCCTACCCACCCCTCCCCCACTAACTCCCTCCCCCCTGCCCCACCTTCCTCCTCCTCCACCTCCCCACCCCCTCCCTCTCTCTACCCCTCCCCTCCTCCACCTCCCCCACTAACTACCCCTCCAACTTCCCCTCCACATCCCCCTCCCCCCCCATCCACGTCCCCCTCCCCCTCCATCTCCTGTTCACCCTCCACCTCTCTCCCCTTCTACTCTCCCTCCCCATTTCCCACACACCCGGTCTCTCTCACTCTCCCCCCCCCCCGTGTGTCTGCGTTGCAGGGACGGGTTTGTGGACTGCAAGAAGGTGATGAATCTGCGGCAGGAGCTGACACAAGGCGGATACTGTGCCGGCTTCACGTCCGAGGAGAAAGGTCAGTGAGGAGTGAGGCTTCCCTGGTTCCCCTGCTCCAGTACCACCTCTCCTCCCCCCCCCACCCACTCCCCTCACCAGCCCACTCCCCTCACCCCCCACCCCCCCCACCCCCACTCCCTCCCCTCACCAGCCCACTCCCCTCACCCCCCACCCCCACTCCCTCCCCTCACCCTCCCCTCACCCTCCCACTCCCCCCCACTCCCCAATCCAGGATGGGCAACTTGAACATGTCTCCAGTCACATGCGAGAGGTTGAGCAGGCTGGGACTCTATTCCTTGGAGCGTAGGAGGATGAGGGGTGATCTTGTAAGTAAGTAAGTAAGTTTATTGGCCAAGTATTCACATACAAGGAATTTGCCTTGGTGCTCCGCCCACAAGTAACAACATGACATACAGTGACAGTTACGAATGACTCAGAAAACACTAAACATTAATAATAATAAAACATTAATGATAAAACACCATTGATCAAGCTAGTGAACCAACAAAATACCCTTCATTATAGAGGTTTATAAAATCATGAGGGGAATAGATCAGGTAGATGCACAGAGTCTCTTGCCCAGAGTAGGTGAATCGAGGACCAGAGGACATAGGTTTAAGGTGAAGGGGAGGTAACTTCACACAAAGGGTGGGTGGGTGTATGGAACAAGCTGCCAGAGGAGGTAGCTGAGGCTGGGACTATCCCAACGTTTAAGAACAATTAGACAGGTACATGGATAGGACAGGGTTGGAGGGATATGGACCAAACACGGGCAGGTGGGACCAGTGTAGCTGGGACATGTTGGCCAGTGTGGGCAAGTTGGGCCGAAGGGCCTGTTTCCACACTGTATCACTATATGACACTAACAAACTTCTACAGATGTACCGCTGAAAGCATAGTGTCGGCTCGCATCACAGTTTGGGAACAGCTCTGCTCAAGACCACAGGAAAATGCAGAGAGTTGTGGATGTAGCCCAGTCCATCGCACAGACCAGACTCCCCTCCATCAACTCCATCTACACTTCACGCTGCCTCAGGAAAGCAGTCAACATAAAAGACTGATAAACGGGTCCCGACCCAGTGTCACCCATCCATTTTTTCCATAGATGCTGCCTGACCCGATGAGTTACTCCATCGCTTTGAATCTATCTTTCAGCAAAGACTTGTCCCACCCCGGTGATTCCTTCTCCCCGCTCCCGTCTGGCAGAAGGTACAGAAGCTTGATAGCGTGCACCACCAGACTCAGGAACAGCTTCTTCCCCGCTGTCCTTCCATAAGCTAGGGTACTGTCCGATTCACCTCTAACCCCATTGCGGACATTGGACTTTGTCTGTGGAACTGATGCGCTACAATGCAGAGAACTGTATTCTGCACTCTGTATCTGCTCTACCTATTGTACTTGGGTTTGGCTTAATGGTATGTATGTACATAGTCATAGTCATAGAGTGATGCAGTGTGGAAACAGGCCCAACTTGCCCACACCGGCCAACATGTCCCAGCTACACTAGTCCCACCTGATCATTTCTCATCCTCCTGCGCTCCAAGGAATCGAGTCCCAGCCTCTCCCCATAGCTCAGACCCTCTAGTCCTGGCAACAGCTGGTCTGTTTGGATAGCGTTGGGAAACCAAGCTTTCCACTGTACCTCGGTGCACGTGACAGTAAAAAACCTAAGTGCGTGTGTGTGTGTGTGTGTGTGTGTCCTTGCCTTGCAGACCCCGAGGAGTTTCTCAACGTGATCATGCAGCAGGTGCTGGGACTGGAGCCTCTCCTGAAGCTGAAGTGAGTTGTGAGGGTTTCATGTTCCTCAATGCTGCAATCTTGAACACAATCTGTGGTGGGCTGGGGAGGGGGGTGAGTGGGTGGTTACAGCATCTGTGCCTTGCCCTTGGAGAGGTGGGGGCTGGATGCTCTGTGAACCCCCGCATCGAGTGAAGTGGCGTGGGGAGGGAGTTCCCAGGCTCAGACCCGTCCTGGTCTGAAGAAGAGTCCCGACCCCAAACATCACCCAGCCTTCATCCCCAAAGATGCTGCCTGACCCACTCCAGCAGTTTGTGTCTTCTGTATAAACCAGCAGCTGCAGTTCCTTGTTTCTGTCGAACAGTACAGCTCAGTACAAGCCGTTTGGCCCACTGTGTCTATCCGAACATGTGTAAGAAAGAACTGCAGATGCTGGTTTAATCGAAGGTAGAGTCACACAAAATGCTGGAGTAACTCAGCGGGACAGGCAGCATCTCTGGAGAGAAGGAATGGCCGATGTTTCGGGTCGAGATCCTTCTTCAGACGGATGTCGGGGGAGTGTCTCTGTGACTCTGTGTCTCTGTGACTGTGTCTCTGTATCTCTGGGTCTCTGCGACTCTGTGTCACTGTGTCTCTGTGACTGTGTCTCTGTATCTCTGTGTCTCTGTGACTCTGGGTCTCTGTGCCTCTGTGTCTCTGTGACTGTATCTCTGTGTCTCTGTGACTCTGTCTCTGTATCTCTGTGTCTCTGTGACTGTATCTCTGTGTCTCTGTGACTCTGTCTCTGTATCTCTGTGTCTCTGTGTCTCTGTGACTCTGTGTCTCTGTGTCTCTGTGTCTCTGTCTCTGTGTCTCTGTGACTCTGTGACTCTGTGTCTCTGTGACTCTGTGTCTCTGTGACTCTGTGACTGTGTCTCTGTGTCTCCGTGACTCTGTGTCTCTGTGACTCTGTGACTGTGTCTCTGTGTCTCCGTGACTCTGTGTCTCTGTGACTCTGTGACTGTGTCTCTGTGTCTCTGTGTCTCCGTGACTCTGTGTCTCTGTGTCTCTGTGTCTCCGTGACTCTGGGTCTCTGTGTCTCTGGGTCTCTGGGTCCCTGTGTCTCTGTGACTGTGTCTCTGTGTCTCTGTGTCTCTGTGTCTCTGTGTCTCTGTGTCTCTGTGTCTCTGTGACTCTGGGTCTCTGGGTCTCTGTGTCCCTGTGTCTCTGTGTCCCTGTGTCTCTGTGACTCTGTGACTCTGTGTCTCTGTGTCTCTGTGTCTCTGTGTCTCTGTGACTCTGTGACTCTGTGTCTCTGTGTCCCTGTGTCTCTGTGTCTCTGTGTCTCTGTGACTCTGTGTCTCTGTGTCTGTGTCCCTGTGTCCCTGTGTCTCTGTGACTCTGTGTCCCTGTGTCTCTGTGTCTCTGTGACTCTGTGTCTCTGTGTCCCTGTGTCTCTGTGTCTCTGTGTCTCTGTGTCTCTGTGACTGTGTCTCTGTGACTGTGTCTCTGTGTCTCTGTGTCTCTGTGTCTCTGTGACTCTGTGACTCTGTGTCTCTGTGTCTCTGTGTCTCTGTGACTGTGTCTCTGTGACTGTGTCTCTGTGTCTCTGTGACTGTGTCTCTGTGTCTCTGTGTCTCTGTGTCTCTGTGTCTCTGTGATTGTGTCTCTGTGACTGTGTCTCTGTGTCTCTGTGTCTCTGTGACTCTGTGTCCCTGTGTCCTGTGTCTCTGTGTCTCTGTGACTGTGTCTCTGTGACTGTGTCTCTGTGTCTCTGTGACTGTGTCTCTGTGTCTCTGTGTCTCTGTGACTCTGTGACTCTGTGACTGTGACTCTCCGACATTGACCATGTGTTTCAGGTCGGAGGGACACAAGGACCAGGAATGCTACTGCCACCAGATCTTCATTGACCCAGACGATGAGCTGCTGGTGCCCACGGTACAACAGCTGGTGGAACGTTCCTTCCACAGCAACCACCTCAAGCTGGCCGAGGTGAGTGAGGGAGTGACTGCCTTGTCATCTAAAGGGCCTGTCCCACTGACACCCGTAGTCGCCCTAAAAACCGTCAAGTTGTACGACACGCATCACCATCACCTCAAGCTACGACACTCGCATCACCTGCCTTCACAACACAAGAAGTGTAATACACCGAAATATAATCGCCACATTGGGAATGAACTCATCTACAATAAACCTAAGATACAAGATACAAGAATCAAGATTCAATTTAATTGTGATTTGGACCCCTTGAGGTCCAAACGAAATGCCGTTTCTGCAGCCATACATTACAAACAAATAGACCCAAGACACAACATAATTTACATAAACATCCATCACATTGCTGTGATGGAAGGCCAAAAAAACTTATCTCTCCACTGCACTCTCCCCCCCCCATGTCAGAGTCAAAGTCAAAGCCCCCGGCTGGCGATGGCGATTGTCCCGCGGCCATTAAAGCCACGCGGGTGGTGCGAGGTCGCACACCTGGTCTTGGTGTTAGAGCCCCCGGCGTGCGCTCGCAGAATCCCGCGGCCATTCCAAGCCGCGGGGCAGTGATGTCAGGCCCCGCTCCAGGAGCTCTTCGACCCTGCAACTCGGGCGAGGGAAGTCGCCGTTGCGAGAGCCCTGAAAAAGCAGTCTCCCTCCAGGGACCCGCGGGCTCCCGGTGCCGCCGTCCACAGACCTGCAGTTGAAGCCTCCGACTCTCCGGTCGGGCCGCAGCAGCAGCAGCGCTCCACCGCCGCTCCACCCGCTCTGGACTCGGCCAGCCCCGCGACGGCGAGGTGAGTCGTCGGCACCAGAGTCCCCGGTCTCTTCCTGTTGGAGGCCGCTCCTCATTGTAGCCCCAACGATAACGGAAACCCGACGAGAAAGGTCGGGTCTCCAGTGCAGGGAGAGATTTAAAAAGTTTCCCCCCCCCCTCCCACCCCACCCCCACCCCCCCACACACACACCCCAACAAAAATAACAAAAACTACATTAAACACAGACAAAAAATAATAAACCGCAGACAGACTGCAGAGGCCGCTGCTGACGAGAGTCGCGCCGCCCACCGATACACCGAAATATAATCGCCACATTGGGAATAAACTTATCTACAATAAACCTAAGGACCAATAACTTTTAAACAAACAAATAGTTTATTTAACGTCAGCGTCACCGGGCGTCACGCGCAAGACAGCGTACGTCAGCGTGTGACAGGGCGCACAACATGATGAAACACCCAGATGTCGCCTGAAGATTTTGAACATTCCAAAATCCAGGGGTGACAGGAAGTCACCTCACGCCCCGACTACCTCACGACAATCTCTTTTCAGGCTGTGGCTGAAAATGTCGCCCTAGTGGGACAGGCCCTTAAACAGCCCCCAATATTTATTGTCTCCTGGAGACATGACCTTGAAGTTGGCCTCTTTTCCCATCATGCTTCTCCAGTAATGATAATAATAATAATAATAACTTTATTTATAAAGCACTTTAAACAATTGCAGTTGCCACAAAGTGCTGTACATGAGAACTCATGGACAAGAAGTTATTACAAACCATTAAAAACCGTAAAACAAAGGACTATAAAACAGTAAAAATTAAAAGACATTAAAAGCACTAAAAACAGGAGCAATGTCTCAGCCAGTGTCGAAAGCCAGAGAATAAAAATGAGTTTTTAGGGTGGATTTGAAGATGGACAGTGAGGGGGCCTGTGTGATGCGCAACGGCAAGGTGTTCCAGAGTGCCGGAGCAGCAACAGAGAAGGCTCTACCCCCAGTGTGCCATGTTCTCAGGTCAACTCTACTACAAGTGCACAGCTTTCTGCTCATTCCCACAAATGGGGCGGCACGGTGGCGCAGGGGTAGAGCTGCTGCCTCACAGCGCCAGAGATCCGGGTTCCATCCTGACCACGGGTTTGTGCGTTCGTGCGTTCTCCCTGTGACCACATGCATGGGTTTACTCCGGGTGCTCCGGTTTCCTCCCACACTGCAAAGACATGTGGGTTTATAGGTTAAATGGCCCTAGTGTGTAGGATAGTGCCAGTGTACAGGGTACTTTAGGCTGTGCATGCCATACACAAGAAGAAGTATACAGGGTGATCGCTGGTAGGTGCGGATTCGGTGGACCGAAGGGCCTGTTTCTGTGCAGTATCGGTAAAGTCTGAAGACTAAATCTCCTCCTTCACATAAAATCCATGCCTGCACTTCATTGCAGCAAGAGTCAAGTGTGCATTATTGTCGCATGTCCCGAAAGGTAACGTTAAGATTCTTGTCTACAGCAGCGCAAGAGGTTTTAGGTTAAAGATACAGCACGGAACCGGCCCTTCAGCCCAGCGAGCCCGCACAGACCAGCGATCACCCATTCACACTCGTTCTATCCGACACACAACTTACCAAAGCCAATTAACCTGCAAAACCTGCACGCCTTTGGAGTGTGGAAGTAAACTGGAGCACCCGGAGAAAACCCACGCAGGTCACGGGGAGAGCGTACAAACTCCGTACAGCCACTAGGGACAATTTACAAATTCACCAAAGCCAATTAGCCTACAAGCCCACACGTCTTTGGAGTGTGGGAGGAAGCCAGAGCACCCGGAGAAAACCACGCAGGTCACGTGGAGAACGTACTAACTCTGTGCAGGCGCACCCATAGTCAGGATAGAACAATACAGTACAGGAACAGGCCCTTCGGCCCACAATGTCCATACTGAACATTTTTAGTTTAGTTTATTGTTTAGTTTGTATACAGGGGTACAGTAGAAAGCTTTTTGTCGCGTGCTATCTGGTCAGTGGAAAGACTATACATGACTACAATCAGGTCGTGTATACATGTTTATAAGGTCATGTGATAGGAGCAGAATTAGGCCATTCAGCCCATCAAGTCTACGCCTTTCAGTCGTGGCTGATCTATCTTTCCCTCTCAATCCCATTCTCCTGCCTTCTCCCAGTATCCCCTCACACCCGTACTAATCACAAACCTATCCATCTCTGCCTTAAAGACATCCACTGACTTGGCCTCCACAGCCGTCTGTGGCAATGAATTCCACAGATTCACCACCCTCTGACTAAAGAAATTTCTCCTCATTTCTATCCTAATGGAACGTCCTTTTATCTTGAGGCTATGTCTGGTCCTAGACTCTCCCACCAGTGGAAACATC
>JAWMAR010000018.1:2653179-2728457 GCA_036785375.1 Leucoraja ocellata | reverse complement strand
ATGGGAGAGTGGGAGAAACAGGGTGCGACACAGGGAATGGGGAGGGGGGGGGAGAGAAGGGGGTGATAGTGTCAGCTAAAACTGGAGTAAACACAGTGGGTCAGGCAGCATCTGTGGAGAGAAGGAATGGGTGACGTTTGGGTGTTGGACCCTTCATCATGCGTTCAGGGAGGAGTAGGCCATCCGGCCCATTGAGTCTAGACAACAGACAATAGACGACAGGTGCAGGAGGAGGCCATTCGGCCCTTCGAGCCAGCACCGCCATTCAATGTGATCATGGCTGATCATCCCCAATCAGTACCCCGATCCTGCCTTCTCCCCATTTTCCATATCCCCTGACTCCACTATTTTTAAGAGCCCTATCTAGCTCTCTCTTGAAAGCATCCAGAGAACCTGCCTCCACCGCCCTCTGAGGCAGAGAATTCCACAGACTCACCACTCTCTGTGAGAAAAAGTGTTTCCTCATCTCCGTTCTAAATGGCTTATTCCTTATTCATAAACTGTGGCCCCTGGTTCTGACTCCCCCAACATCGGGAACATGTTTCCTGCCTCTAGCGTGTCCAAGCCTTTAACATCTTATATGTTTCAATGAGATGCCCTCTCATCCTTCTAAATTCCAGTCTACTCCTCCATTCACATTCTGTCTGGTCTCCATTGGGTTGTGAGGGGCTGTTTGTTGGTCCGGTTGGTGCGTGTGTGTGTGTGGGGGGGGGGGGGGGTGAGGACACTGGGCGTGTGTGTGTGGGGGGGGAGGGGGTGAGGACACTGGGCGTGTGGAGGGAGGAGCGGTCAGTTTTTGTCCATTGGGCTAGCAGGGCGGGGCCGGGCCGAAGGGCGTGTGTGTGTGTGTGTGTGTGTGTGTGTGTGTGTGTGGGGGGGGGGGGGGGGGGGGGTGAGGACACTGGGCGTGTGTGTGTGTGGGGGGGGGGGGGTGAGGTGTGGACACTGGGCGTGTGTGAGGGAGGAGCGGTCAGTTTTTGTCCATTGGGCTAGCAGGGCGGGGCCGGGCCGAAGGGCGTGTGCGTGTGGTGCTGGGGGCTGGGGAAGGGTTAACCCCGGGCTGGGCTGTCCTGTCCTGTCCTGTCCTGTCCTGTCCTGTCTCTCCCTCTCTCTGTCTCTCTGTGTCTGTGGTGCCGGCTGTGGTCCCCGCGGTCACTCTGCTGCTGCCGCCGCCCATGGACACCCCGGTGCCGGCGTCGGACTGCGCCGTGTGTCGCTCCCCCGGTCTGGCCGCCAGTGCCCGGCGTCTGCCCTGTGGTCACCGCCTGTGCTCCGACTGTGCCCGATACTCGGATACAGCGCTGGGTGGAAGCCTGGACTGTCCCACCTGTAGTGCCCCGTCACTGCCCCGCTCCCCGCACTAGATGTAGCAACAGTAGCAGCAGGTGGACGGGCCGAGCGGCTGTGTCCCCAACACGGGCAACCCCTACAACTCTTCTGTCAGCAGGACGGACAGTGTGTGTGTACATCGTGTATGGACAGTGGAGCTCACCGGGAACACACCGTCACATCGCTGGATACTGCCCGGACTCGCTCAAGGTAAACACCGGGGGAGACAAGGGGGAGACACAAGGGGAGACAGGGGGGAGACAGGGGGGGAGACAGGGGGGAGACAGGGGGGAGAGAGGGGGGAGACAAGGGGGTGACAGGGGGAGACAGGGGGAGACAGGGGAGACAGGGGGGAGACAGGGGGGAGAGACAGGGGGGAGACAGGGGGGAGACAGGGGGAGAGACAGGGGGGAGAGACGGGGGAGACAAGGGGGAGACAGGGGGGAGACAGGGGGGAGACAGGGGGGAGAGACGGGGGAGAGACAGGGGGGAGACAGGGGAGAGACAGGGGGAGAGACGGGGGAGACAAGGGGGAGAAGGGGGAGACAGGGGGGAGACAGGGGGAGACAGGGGGAGACAGGGGGAGACAGGGGAGAGACAGGGGGAGAGACGGGGGAGAGACAGGGGGGAGACAGGGGGGAGACACGGGGGGGAGAGACGGGGGGGAGACGGGGGGGAGACGGGGGAGAGACAGGGGGAGAGACGGGGGAGAGACAGGGGGAGACAGGGGGAGACAGGGGGAGACAGGGGGAGAGACAGGGGGGAGAGACGGGGGAGAGACGGGGGAGAGACAGGGGGGAGACACAAGGGGGGAGAGACGGGGGGGAGACGGGGGGGAGAGACGGGGGGAGACGGGGGGGGGAGACGGGGGAGACGGGGGGGGGAGACGGGGGGAGACACGGGGGGGAGACACGGGGGGGAGACAGGGGGGAGAGACACAAGGGGGGAGACGGGGGGGAGAGACGGGGGGGAGACACAAGGGGGAGACGGGGGGGAGACACGGGGGGGAGACACGGGGGGGAGACAGGGGGGAGAGACGGGGGGAGAGAGGGGGGAGACACAAGGGGGGAGACGGGGGGGAGAGACGGGGGGGAGACACAAGGGGGAGACGGGGGGGAGAGACGGGGGGGAGAGACGGGGGGGAGACAGGGGGGAGACAGGGGGGGGGACAAGGGGGGAGACAGGGGGGAGAGACGGGGGGAGAGAGGGGGGAGGCACCAAGGGGGGAGACGGGGGGGAGAGACGGGGGGGGAGAGACGGGGGGGAGACAGGGGGGAGAGACAGGGGGGAGAGACAGGGGGAGAGAGGGGGAGACACAAGGGGGGAGACAGGGGGGAGAGACGGGGGAGACAGGGGGGAGAGACGGGGGGGAAGACGGGGGGAGACAGGGGGGAGACAGGGGGGAGAGACGGGGGAGAGACGGGGGGGAGAGACGGGGGGGAGACAGGGGGGAGACAGGGGGGAGAGATGGGGGGAGAGAGGGGGGAGACACAAGGGGGGAGACAGGGGGGAGAGACAGGGGGGAGAGACGGGGGAGAGGACGGGGGGGAGACGGGGGGAGAGACGGGGGGAGAGACGGGGGGGAGACAGGGGGGAGAGACGGGGGAGAGACGGGGGGGAGACGGGGGGGAGAGACGGGGGGGGATACGGGGGGGGACAGGGGGGGAGAGACAGGGGGGACAAGGGGGAGACAGGGGGAGACGAGGGGGAGACAAGGGGAGAGACAAGGGGGAGAGACAGGGGGGAGACAAGGGGGAGAGACAGGGGGGAGAGAGGGAGAAGGGGTAGAGGGAGAGAGGGGTACATAAGGGGGTACAGAGACGGTGGCATAGAGAGAGGGGGGGGGACTGGGGACAGACGGGTGCAGGCCGGCTGGGGGAGAGAGGGGTACAGAGGTTAAGAGAGAGGCCACAGTGGGACGCGGGAGAGAGGGGTTCGAGGAGAGGGGGTACAGAAGGGGTAAGGGATGTAGAGAGTGTAGAGGGACAGAGGGGCACAGTGGTGTAGAGAAGTGCAGAAAATACAGGTGTGGACAGGGAGAGGGGCAGGGAGAGGGAGAGGGGCAGGAGAGGGGCAAGGAGAGGGAGAGGGCAAGGAGAGGGAGAGGGGCAAGGAGAGGGAGAGGGACAGGGAGAGGGAGAGGGAGAGGGGCAGGGAAGGAGGAGAGGGAGGGGAGGAGGAGGGGACAGGAGGAGGGGCAGGGAGAGGGACAAGCCAATTAGCCTACAACCTGTGGGTCTTTGGGGTGTGGGAGGAAAGCCACGTGGGTTTCTCACGGGGAGAAGGTACAAAGCCCGTACAGACAGCGCCCATAGTCGGGATTGAATATAAATATGATCATTGATCTATTTCATCTATCGCGTTACTCTGCCGCTGCGAGCTGTAAGCACTGTAAAACAGCAACTCTACCGCTGTGCCACCGAGTTACTCCAGCTCTCTGTGCCTGTCTATATTCTGCCTTCTCTTGTTCCTACCTGTTGCATGCTGATATTATCTGAGTTACTGTCAATCTTAATTAAATCTGTAATTTATATTTAATCTATCGCATTCTGTGGCCATTCTGATTTAATTTTATCTAACACCGCCCATATTATATTTATTAGTTTATCTAATATGTTAATCTAATACCGGCAATATTTTTTTAAATCAATCAATAACACTTTTTTATTAAATAGCACATTTAAATCAACATGTTTTAGTCAACAAAATAGAGAGAGTACAGAGGAGATTTACTAGAATGTTGCCTGGGTTTCAGCAACTAAGTTACAGAGAAAGGTTGAACAGGTTAGGGTTTTATTCTTTGGAGCGCAGAAGGTTAAGGGGGACTTGATAGAGGTTTTAAAATGATGAGAGGGGATAAACAGAGTTGACGTGGAAAAGCTTTTCCCACTGAGAGTAGGGAAGATTCAACAAGAGGACATGACTTGAGAATCAAGGACTGAAGTTTAGGGGTAACATGAGGGGGAACTTCTTTACTCAGAGAGTGGTGGCTGTGTGGAATGAGCTTCCAGTGAAGGTGGTGTTTGTTTTTATCATTTAAAAATAAATTGGATAGTTATATGGACGGGAAGGGAATGGAGGGTTATGGTCTGAGCGCAGGTATATGGGACTAGGGGAGATTATGTGTTCGGCACGGACATATAGGGTCGAGATGGCCTGTTTCCGTGCTGTAATTGTTATATGTTATATGGTATATGTTGAACCAAAGTGCTGTACATAGAACAATTTGGGTTGCCATACATCCATGGAAATAAAAAGAAAAACACAACACACACTGTCATTGATGTTACGATTTGTATCTAATACTCTCCATATTCTGATTTATTTTGTCAATACTGTTGATATTCCAATTTGTTTGTATCTAGTTGTCGATATTTCTGATTTATTATATCTAATACTGTCAATAATCTGATCAAGTCAAGTCAAGTTTATTTGTCACATACACATACAAGATGTGCAGTGAAATGACAAGTGGCAATGCTCGCGGACTTGTGCAAAAAGACAAACACACAAACAACCAACCAAACAAACTACAAACAGAATCACATATTCTTTTCCATGTTAAACATTGTGAGCGGAAGGAAAAAGGTTCAGTAAGTCAGTACTTGTATCTAATTGATGATATAGAAACATAGAAATTAGGTGCAGGGGTAGGCCATTCGGCCCTTCGAGCCTGCATCGCCATTCAATATGATCATGGCTGATCATCCAACTCAGTATTCCGTACCTGCCTTCTCTCCATCCCCCTGATCCCCTTAGCCAAAGGCCACATCAAACTCTTAAATATAGTCAATGAACTGGCCTCGACTACCCTCTGCGGCAGAGAATTCCAGAGATTCACCACTCTCTGTGTGAAAAAAGTTCTTCTCATCTATGATTTGTTATCAAGTACTGTTGATGTTATGCTTTATTTTATCTAATAATGCGAAGTTCTGATTTTTGTTTATTCTACTTTTGATATTCTGATTTACTATATTGCCCATATTCTGAATTCACAAGTTCTAGGAGGATAATTAGGCATTCGGTCCATCAAGTCCACTCCGCCATTCAATCATGGCTGACCTATCTCTCCCTCCCAACCCCATTCTCTGCCTTCTCCCCATAACCCCTGACACCCGCACTAATCAAGATCTATCTAAGTTACACAAAATAGCTGGAGAAACTCAGCGGGTGCAGCAGCATCAATGGAGCGAAGGAAATAGGCAACGTTTCGGGCCGAAACCCTTCTTCAGACTTCTATCTTCAGACTAAATTCAGACTTCAAATATCTATCTATCTCTGTTTTAAAAATACCCATTAACTTGACCTCCACAGCCTTCCGTGGATTTATTTCATCTAATTATTCATGTTATATATTTTTATCTAATACTGATCAAATTCTGATTTTTTTTAACTAATTATTTCTCTGGAGTGTACCACTATATTCTGCCCACTGTTTCCCTTTCTCTTTACATTATCTGTAGCAAGCAAAGATAGTTAGTCTGGATATTAGACTATCAGTTCATTTGGATATTACCATTCTATTTATCTGCATTTTCCCTGTGGCTGGGACACTATATTCTACACTCTGTTTCCTTTTCTCTTTGAAACTACCTGGTGTGATCCGACCAGTTTGCTGGCAGAAGAAGAAGTCTGAAGAAGGGTTTCGGCCCGAAACGTGGCCTCTCTCCTTCGCTCCATAGATGCCGCTGCACCCACTGAGTTTCTCCAGCATTTTTGTCTACCTTCGATTTTCCAGCATCTGCAGTTCCTTCTTCAACACCCTGTAGCTGTGTTCTGTGGAGGGCTAGGTTGTATGTGTGTACAGCATTTTCTTTGACTGGATAGCACACAAACAACAGCTTTTCACTACACCTCAGTACATGTGACAATTCTAAAGATGGTCTCTCTCCCGAAACGTCGCGCATTCCTTCTCTTCAGAGATGCCACCTGTCCGCTGAGTTACTCCAGCATTTTGTGTCTACCTTTGGTGTAAACCGGCATCTGCAGTTCCTTCCTACACAACAATAAACTAAACTGGTGTGTCTTCAGAATTCAAGGACCTTCTTTTAGGAAGGAGATGAGGAGAAATGACTTTAATCAGAGGGTGGTGAATCTGTGGAATTCTTTGCCTCAGAAGGCTGTAGAGGCCAAGTTGGTGGATATTTTTCAGGCAGAGACAGATAGATTCTTGATTAGTGCATGTGTCAGAGGATGTGGGGAGAGGCAGCAAATGGGATTAGGAGGGAGATAGATCAGCCGTGATTGAATGGCAGAGTAGACTTGATGGGCCGAATGGCTTAATTCTGCTCCTATCACATGATCTATGGTGCTGTTGCATCAATGTGGTTGGTCCACAACAGATTGTTGGTAATATTAACGGCAAGTAACTTGAAGATCTCAACCATTTACACCTCAGTACCATTGATGGCAGAGTGCCAGCCCGACAAGTTGTCTATAGGGCCTGTCCCACCAGCATGCAACTGCATGCGCCTAGCGTGACCAAACACGGTGACTTGAGGCGTACGGGCGCGCGGGGCCGGTCCCACTTCCAACCGCGGAGATGTCTGGAGTTGTGCGGGGCTGGTCCCGACATCATACTCACCAATCAGCTGGGCAGGAGGCGGGCCGACTGAATTTGGGCGTCGCACGGCGTCGGGCGGTGACGTCATCACGCAACGGCACGCCGGGCGGTGACGTCATCGCGCAACGCACGCGCTAGGCGTACGGCGTCGAGGCGGCTGCGGGCCGACAGGCCGTTGCCGCGAGGAATTTTTGAACACGGTCAGTTTTTCGGAGCCCCGTGCGATGTCGGGACCAGCCCACACAACTCCATACGGCTCCGGCGATCGGCCCCGCGAGGCCGTGCGCCTCAAGACACCACGTTAGTTCGCGCTTGCCGCATTCAGTCGCATGCTGGTGGGACAGGCCCTTATCTATAGGGTGATTTCACAGATGCCAAATGAGAGTAGATCCCCCCTCACATGACCGAAATTTTAACTGGAGGACATATGTCACTGGTACATGTTAGTGAATGGGGAAACACGCACTTTCCCACCCGTTAAAAACATGGAAAACGGCCGATATTTGAGCTGAATTTTCTGTGCTAGTCGGGGTGACGGTGAAGCACAGCGACCTAAATTTTCAGGCAAAAAAAAAAGATAGAAAGTAAGGTAATTACAAGAGGGAACTGAAGGTGGAAAACAGCGGAAGTGAACAGCAGACATTTGCCGTGGAGATTTAAAGGTCCAAAATATTGGAATTATCGCGTTTGCTCGCTGAATTTCATCAAAAGTAAGTCAATAATGCCTTATTTTTTGATGAAATTCAGCGAGCAAACGCGATAAATTTCAGCTCAAAAATCGTCCGTTTTCCAGTTTTAACGGGTGGGAAAGTGCGTGTTTCCCCATTCACTAACATGTACCGAAGTGACAATGTCCTCCAATTAAATTTCTCGGTCACGTGAGGGGGGATCTACGCTCATTTGACATCTGGTGAGATCACCCTATATTCTCCAGTGATGCTGCTGACCCACTGACTTGCTCCAGCGCTTTGTGTCCTCGTTTGTAAACCAGCATCTGCTGTTCCTTGTGTCTACACTGTAGTCCTCCATTACATTGGCTGCTATAAAGAAAAATTGCAGTCACCGAGTTAAGCAGTTTGCCACCACACAAGTTGTCTCCTTGCTCCTAATTACCCCTTGAAGTGCTTGGGAAGGGTGTGGAGGGACATGGGTCAAATGCAGTTTCATGTAAAAGGAGCAGAATCAGGCCATTCGGCCCATCAAGTCCTACTCCGCCAATCAGTCATGGCCAATCTATCTTCCCCTCTTAATCCCATTCCCCTGCCTTCTCCCCATAATCCTTGATAACCGCACTGATCAAGAATCTATCCATCTCCACCGTAAAAATATCCATTGACTTGACCTCCACAGCCTTCAGTGGCAATGAATTCCACAGATTCACCACCCTCTGACTGAAGAAATTCCTCCTCATCTCCTTCCTAAAAGTACGTCCTTTTATTCTGAGGCTGTGCCCTCTGGTCCTAGACTCTCCCACTAGTGGAAACATCCTCTCCACATCTACTCTATCCACTAATTGTTAAGTTTCAATGAGGTCTTCCCCTCATCCTTCTAACTCCAGCTGAGTACATGCCCAGTGCCGACAAAAGTTTTGGAGACGCAATCGAAATTCCAGGTGGTGTTCCGGGCCAATCCGGGGATGTGAACTCTGACCCAGTGCCGACTTTTCCTGTTGACGTTGATCTGCGTTTATAGGAACCTTCATTTTAAGTGTGATGTTAACATGTTTGTGAATTGAACGAAAAGTGAATCTACTGTGAAACGTTTCACATTGTGTACGTGCTCTAACACTAGGATAAGCACTCAACCAAGAAAACCCAAACTCAATGCCAAAGTAGTATCTAAACCCCTTATACATACTTAACCTATAGTTTGTGCGGCACGGTGGCGCAGCGGTAGAGTTGCTGCCTCACGGCGCCAGAGACCCGGGTTTCATCCTGACCTTGGGCGCTGTCTGTACGGAGTTTGTATGTCTCCAAATCTGAGGAAGGACATTATTGCCATAGAGGGAGTGCAGAGACGGTTCACCAGACTGATTCCTGGGTGTCAGGACTGTCTAAGAAGAAAGACTGGATAGACTTGGGTTTATACTCTCTAGAATTTAGGAGATTGAGGGGGATCTTATTGAAACTTACAAAATTCTTAAGGGGTTTGGACAGGCTAGATGCAGGAAGATTGCTCCCGATGTTGGGGAAGTCCAGGACAAGGGGTCACAGCTTAAGGATAAGGGGGAAACCTTTAAAACCGAGATGAGCAGAACTTTTTTCACACAGAGAGTGGTGAATCTCTGGAACTCTCTGCCGCAGAGGGTAGTTGAGGCCAGTTCATCTATATTTAAGAGGGAGTTAGATGTGGCCCTTGTGGCTAGGGGATCAGAGGGTATGGAGAGAAGGCAGGTACAGGATACTGAGTTGGATGATCAGCCATGATCATATTGAATGGCGGTGCAGGCTCGAAGGGCCGAAGGCCTACTCCTGCACCTTATTGTCTATGTTTCTATGTTCTCCCCGTGACCTGCGTGGGTTTACTCCAAGTGTTCCGGTTCCCTCCCACACTCCAAAGACGTGCGGGTTTGTAGGCTAATTGGCTTCAGCAAAAATTGTAAACTTGCGATGTATGGTGTGAGTGTACGGGTTGTCACTGGTCGGCACCCACTCGGTGGGCCGAAGGGCCTGTTTTTTTCCGTGCTGTATCTCTAAAGTCGAAAGGAGTTCAAACCTGCTCTCTCCCCAGGCAAGCTGCTCACCCGTGTGAAGACTCTGTTCCAAACTCAACAGAATTGTCACTTCAAATATCAGGACCTGAAAAAGACAGAGAATGACATAAAGGTAAGTGTGGGCATGAAACTGTGGGCGGGGACGTGGCTGGCAAAAGTAATGGCACTTTCACGGCTGGTTTGACTGAAGTCGTTCAACGCTATTGTAGTATGACAACAGACAATAGACTAAGAGGTGCAGGAGTAGGCCATTCGGCCCTTCGAACCAGCACCACCATTCAATGTGATCATGGCTGAATAAGGGCTTGGACACGGCTAGAGGCAGGAAACATGTTCCCGATGCTGGGGGAGTCCAGAACCAGGGGCCACAGTTTAAGAATAAGGGGTAAGACATTTAGAACGGAGACCAGGGAACACTTTTTCTCACAGAGAGTGGTGAGTCTGTGGAATTCTCTGCCTCGGAGGGCGGTGGAGGCAGGTTCTCTGGATGCTTCGAGGAAGAGCTAGCTAGGGCTCTTACAGATAGCGGAGTCAGGGGATATGGGGAGAAGGCAGGAACGGGGTATTGATTGGGATGATCAGCCATGAACACATTGAATGGCGGTGGCTGGCTCGAAGGGCCGAATGGCCTCCTCCTGCACCTATGTCTATTGTCTATTGATGAACCGGGCTGATTCCAATACTCTCTGCAGCCTCTTGCGTTCCTGTGTGTTGGATGCCGTACCAGGCCACGATGTGAGGATACTGCCTACAGGGCATCTGTAGAGGTAGGAAGGCTGATGACAAGAAATAGTTTAGGTTTAGTTTAGAGATACAGTGTGGGAAACAGGGCCTTTGCACACCGAGTCCAACCGCCGACCAGCGACCCCCCCCCCCCCCCCCCCCCATACACCAGTTCTATCCGACACACTAGGGGCTGTTTACAGAAGACAATTAATTATAAGCCTGCACATAGAAACATAGAAACATAGAAATTAGGTGCAGGAGTAGGCCATTCGGCCCTTCGAGCCTGCACCGCCATTTAATATGATCATGGCTGATCATCCAACTCAGTATCCTGTACCTGCCTTCTCTCATACCCTCTGATCCCCTTGGCCACAAGGGCCACATCCTAACTCCCTCTTAAATATAGCAACGAACTGGCCTCAACTACCCTCTGTGGCAGAGAGTTCCAGAGATTCCACCTACTCTCTGTGTGAAAAAAGTTCTCCTCATCTCAGTTTTAAAGGATTTCCCCCTTATCCTTAAGCTGTGACCCCTTGTCCTGGACTTCCCCAACATCGGGAACAATCTTCCTGCATCTAGCCTGTCCAACCCCTTAAGAATTTTGTAAGTTTCTATAAGATCCCTCTCAATCTCCTAAATTCTAGAGAGTATAAACCAAGTCTATCCAATCTTTCTTCATAACCCACGCGGTCATGGGAGAACGTGCAAACTCCGCACAGGCAGCACCGGCAGCAGTGTGCATGGGGAAGCAGGAACTGGTGCAAGGGAGGAGACGAGGCGTGGAGATAGATGGGCCAGGATCACGTTGAACGGCAGCACAGGGCTCGAGGGGCTCCCCGTGTTCTTGTGTTCACCTCTAGCAGGACGGCAGGTGTGGGGCGCTGGACCTGCACTGTTCCCTCTGATCGAGGGAAAGGGATGGAGTTGTAGAAAAGGTGCACAAGAGACTGCAGGGGCTACAACCTTGTATTCAACGCAAGGTGCTGGACTAACCCAGCGGGACAGGCGGCATCTCTGGAGGGAAGGAATGGGTGACGTTTCGGGTCAAGACCCTTCTTCAGGCTGAGAGTCGGGGGAGAGGGAAACCAAGAGATATAGACGGTAAAATAGAGAAGTATAGAATGAATGAATGAAAGATAACGATGATCAAAGAGAGGTGGAGCAGTTTCAGTCTAAACAAAGGTCCCACACAATTGCTGTCTTCCTCCTGGTGATTCCATGTGGTTATAGAACTGTCACATTGTGTGTATTATCCATTATCTGTGTGTGTTGTGTGTACAGGCTTGGTTGTGCTGCTGCAAGTAGGCATTTCATTCTTCCATAGAACAATTAACCACGCTCAACTCTCTTACTCCCACTCATATCCTGCTCTCTAGACTGCTATCTTACAATATAGAATGCAGCACAGCACAGGAACAGGCCCTTGGGCCCACAATGTCTGTGCTGAGCATGATGCTGAGTTTAAACTAATCTCCTCTGCCTGCACGTGATCCATATCCCTCCATTCCTTCATACCCATGTTGCCAATCCTAAAAGCCTCATGAATACCACGATCATATCTGCCTCCACCACGTTACAGGCACCTGATTATCCTCTAGGTAAAACTAAATGCCCTGCATATCTCTTTAAAACATTTCCCCTCCCATTGTAAGCTGTACTTTAGTCTTTACTTCGGACATACAGCGTGGAAACCGGAGCCCCCCCCGCCCCATGAACCCCTCCCCCCCGCCCCCATGAACCCCTCCCCCCTCCCCCCCGCCCCATGAACCCCTCCCCCTCCCCCCGCCCCCATGGAACCCCTCCCCCCGCCCCCATGAACCCCTCCCTCCCCCATAAACCCCTCCCCATGAGCCCCTCCCCCGCCCCCATGAACCCCTCCCCCATGAACCCCTCCCCCATGAACCCCTCCCCCATGAACCCCTCCCCTCCCCCATGAACCCTCCCCTCCCCCATAACCCCTCCCCATGAGCCCCTCCCCCGCCCCCAT
Organism: Leucoraja ocellata; assembly: GCA_036785375.1. NCBI lineage: Eukaryota > Metazoa > Chordata > Chondrichthyes > Rajiformes > Rajidae > Leucoraja > Leucoraja ocellata. The sequence goes on along the minus strand of JAWMAR010000018.1, from coordinate 2,716,139 downwards.
AAACCCCTCCCCCATGAACCCTCCCCATGAACCCCTCCCCTCCCCCATGAACCCCTCCCCATGAACCCCTCCCCTCCCCCATAAACCCCTCCCCCATGAACCCCTCCCCCATGAACCCTCCCCTCCCCCATAAACCCCTCCCCCATGAACCCCGCCCCCATGACCCCCCCTCCCCTCTCCCCATAAACCCCTCCCCATAAACCCCTCCCCCATGAACCCCGCCCCCATGAACCCTCCCCCCTCCCCCATGAACCCCTCCCCCATGACCCCTCCCCCATGAACCCCGCCCCCATGACCCCCCTCCCCTCCCCATAAACCCCTCCCCCATAAACCCCTCCCCCATGAACCCTCCCCCATGAACCCCGCCCCATGACCCCCCTCCCCCCCCATAAACCCCTCCCCATGAACCCCGCCCCATGACCCCCCCTCCCTTCCCCCATAAACCCCTCCCCCATGAACCCTCCCCATGACCCCCCCTCCCCTCCCCATAAACCCTCCCCCATGAACCCCTCCCCATGAACCCCGCCCCCCATGACCCCCCCTCCCCTCCCCCATAAACCCCTCCCCCATGAACCCTGCCCCATGAACCCTCCCCCCTCCCCCATGAACCCCTCCCCCATGAACCCCGCCCCCATGACCCCCCCTCCCCTCCCCCATGAACCCCTCCCCATGAACCCCTCCCCCCTCCCCCGCCCCAGTGCCAGAGCACGTTAACGACAGGCGGCCATGGTTTGTGGGTTGCAGACACAGATGGGCCGGCTGAAGGGGAACTGGCGAAGAAGTTCTCGGAGTGGCGGGAGAGCCTGCGGGAGGGGGAGGAGGAGGTGCTGAGCATGGTGGACGAGGAGGGTCAGCGCCTGCTGGCCCACAGCTCCCGCTCCTCCCACATGCTGGACCGCACCATGGACCTCATCCAGCAGATCGACGAGCAGTCCCAGCGCCTGACACAAGAGGACCCCCTCGACTTCATCCAGGTATGTCCACCACGCCACACTCTCACACTCGCACACTCGCACACTCGCACACGCTGCTCCAGTTCACCGCCACCTCCATTGGTGAGAGGAGCACAACTAGCCCGTTCGGCCCATCATGGCTGACCTATCTCTCTCTCCTAAACCCATTCTCCTGCCCATAACCCCTAACACCCTGTGTTGGAAGGAACTGGCAGATGCTGGTTTACACCAAAGACAGACAGAAAGTGCTGGAGTAACTCAGCGGGGCAGGCAGCATCTCTGGAGCGGAGGAGGAATGGGTGACGTTTCGAGTCGAGACCCTTCTTCAGAGTCCATTCCACTATCCAGAGATGCTGCCTGTCCCGCTGAGTTAAGGCCCTGTCCCACTTCACCACCTAATTCACAACCTCTGCCGAGTTTGCCCTTGACTCATACTCGCAGCATGGTCGTCACGAGGTCGTAGGTCGTTCGTAGCAGGTTGTGATGCTAGTCATGGGTACTTGTGGCATCAAAGTAGTCGAGGCGTTTTTCTAGCCTGATGAAAATTTCCACGAGTACAAAAGGTCGTGAATTAGGTCATGAAAGTGGGACAGGCCCTTTTGGCTACCTACCCGTTCTAATTAAGAATCTATCTATCTCTGTCTTAAAAATATCCATTGACTTGGCATCCACAGCCTCCTGTGGCAGTGAATTCCACAGATTCACCACCCTCAGAGGAACAGTGAAGGTTCATGTCCTGTTCTGCATTGCCCAGAACAATAACCACAATGGAGTAAGTATGGAACAGTCGTTTACTAATTAAACCACCATCATCGTAACTTGGCAACAAGATAAATAGCTGCAAACTTTCAAACTGTGTCTCCCTCCAGCCCGGTCGAGACCCGCGCAAGTCTTGCTTCACCGTCCTCCAGTAGGAGGGTGTTTCCAATCTATCCCGGCAGGCAGGGATGTCGGCACGCCTGCACGGAAGAAACCTCCACCTTAAAAAAATACCCAATGACTTGGCCTCCACAGCCATGCACCTCAAACCCTCTCATATGTTCGTGTCATCGGAGCAGAATATATATGTGTAGGTCAGTTCAACAATCTGTATAAGAGGAAGGGTCTCAACCCAAAACAACACCCATTCCTTCTCTCCAGAGATGCTGCCTGTCCCGCTGGGTTATGCCCCTGTCCCACTTAGGAAACCCTGAACGGAAACCTCTGGAGACTTTGCGCCCCACCCAAGGTTTCCGTGCGGTTCCCGGAGGTTGCTGGAGGTTGCAGGTAGAGGAAGCAGGTAGGGAGACTGACAAAAACCTCTGGGAACCGCACGGAATATGGTCTATGCTATATAGACACACTGGTCTGTTCTGTATTTATGCCTACTATATTGTGTTGTGCTGCAGCAAGCAAGAATTTCATTGTCCCATCTGGGACACATGACAATAACTCTCTTGACTTGACTTGAATCAGGCCCTTTCACCCCATCAAGTCTACTCCATAGAAACATAGAAAACATAGAAAATATGTGCAGCAGGAGGCCATTCGGCCCTTCGAGCCAGCACCGCCATTCATTGCGATCATGGCTGATCGTCCCCATTCAATAACCTGTGATGCCTTCTCCCCATATCCCTTGACTCCACCAGCCCCTAGAGCTCTATCTAACTCTCTCTTAAATCGATCCAATGATTTGGCCTCCACTGCCCTCTGTGGCAGGGGAATTCCACAGATTCACAACTCTCTGGGTGAAAAAGTTTTTTCTCACCTCAGTCTTAAATGGCCTCCCCTTTTATTCTAAGACTGTGGCCCTTGGTTCTGGACTCGCCCAACATTGGGAACATTTTTCCTGCATCTAGCTTGTCCAGTCCTTTTATAATTTTTATATGTTTCTATAAGATCCCTCCCTCATCCTTCTAAACTCCGCCATTCAATCACAGCCGATCTATCTCTCCCTCTCAACTCCATTCTCCTGCCTTCTCCCCATAACCCCTGACAACCGTAGTAATCAAAAATCTATCTCTGCCATGAATATATCGACTGATGTCCTCCACAGCCTTCTGTGGCAATGAATTCCACAGTTCACCACCCTCTGACTAAAGGTCCACAGGTTACCACCCTCCGACTGAAGAACAGCCTTTTGGTTGCGGTGCTAACCAGTCAGCAGAGAGGCAGCACAATTGAGCCATCCACAATGTACAGATGAAGGGAATAACAGTCAGTGCATGGTAAAATCCAATTAAAAATGGTACAAGGGTCTCCAATCCAGAAGCTAATTAACCTACAAACCTGCACATCTTTGGAGTGTAGGAGGAATCCGGAGTACCCGGAGAAAACCCACGCGGTCCCAGGGATAACATGCAAACTCCGTACAGACAGCACCATATAACAATTACAGCACGGAAACAGGCCATCTCGACCCTTCTAGTCGGTGCCGAACACGTATTCTCCCCTAGTCCCATCTACCTGCGCTCATACCATAACCCTCCATTCCTTTCCCGTCCATATAACTATCCAATTTATTTTAAATGATAAAACGAACCTGCCTCCACCACCTCCACTGGAAGCACATCCACAGCACTCTCTGAGTAATGAAGTTCCCCCTCATGTTACCCCTAAACTTCAGTCCCTTAATTCTGAAGTCATGTCCTCTTGTTGAATCTTCCCTACTCTCAGTGGGAAAAGCTTATCCACGTCAACTCTGTCTATCCCTCTCATCATTTTAAAGACCTCTATCAAGTCCCCCTTAACTTCTGCGCTCCAAAGAATAAAGACCTAACTTGTTCAACCTATCTCTGTAACTTAGTTGTTGAAACCCAGGCAACATTCTAGTAAATCTCCTCTGTACTCTCTCTATTTTGTTGACATCCTTCCTATAATTGGGCGACCAAAATTGTACACCATACTCCAGAATTGGTCTCACCAATGCCTTGTACAATTTTAACATTACATCCCAGCTTCTATACTCAATGCTCTGATTTATAAAGGCCAGCATACCAAAAGCTTTCTTTACCACCCTATCTACATGAGATTCCACTTTCAGGGAACTGTGCACAGTTATTCCCAGATCCCTCTGTTCACCTGCATTCTTCAATTCCCTACCTCAGCTCCCGTAGTTAGGATCGTACTACGCTGTAAGGCAGCAACTCTACCGCTGCACGACCATAGCTGTGGAAACAGATACAACCATGACTTTCAAAGGACATTTGGGCAGATATAGGGGATTGGAGGGATGAGGGCCAAATGCAGGCAAATGGGACCAGCCAACTCGGCCAGCATGGACAGGGTGGGCCGAAGTGCCTGTTTCCGTGCTGCACAGCTACCACGACTCTAAACTCCTCCGCGCCGTTTCCGGGACCTCCCCTTCTCCCGCTGCCGTTGGTTTACCGGGTGTAATCATTTAAAACCGTGATCTAATCGCCTCTCTCTCTGCCTTTCTCCCACCCAGGCCGTGAAAGAACTCCTTTCAAAGTAAGTCCGTTACAGCCGTGAGATTGTCGTATGCTGTTAAGCCTGAAAGAGCGCAGAGAGGATTCCCAGCTTGTTACCAGGACCTGTAGGTCTGAGCTATAGGGAGAGATTGAGACCAGGACACTCTACCTTGAAGCACAGGAGGATGAGGGGTGATCTTATAGAGGTGTATAAGATCATGAGAGGAATAGATCGGGTAGAGGCTTAGACTCTCTTGCCCAGAGTAGGGGAATTAAGAACCATAGGACATGGGTTTATGGTGACATGGGGAAAGATTTAATAGGAGCCTGAGGGGGCAACTTTTTTTTACACAAAGGGTGATGGGTGTATGAACGAGTTACTGAAGGAGGTAGTTGAGGCAGGACTATCACAACATTTAAGATAGGTACATGGACAGGACAGGTTTAGAGGGACACAAAATGCTGGAGTAACTCAACGGGACAGGCAGCATCTCTGTAGAGTAGGACAATAGATGCAGGAGTAGGCCATTCGACCCTTCAAGCCAGCGCTGCCATTCAATGTGATCATGGCTGATCATCACCAATCAGTACCCCGTTCCTGCCTTCTCCCCACCCTGAATGGGTGACTTTTTCGGGTCGAGACCCATCTCTCCCAAATGGTCTCCCATTCCTTCTGCCCAGAGATGCTGCCTGTCCTCTTGAGTTACTCCAGCAATTTGTGTCTACCTTCGATTTACCCAGCATCTTTCCTACAGGTTTAGAGGGAATGGGCCAAAACGCAGGCAGGTGGGACTAGTGTAGCTGGGGGGCATGTTGGTTGGCAAGGACAAGTTGCGCTGAAGGGGCTGTTTCCACACTGTATGATTTTTGATGAAAACATTTTGAGAGGAGTGAAAATATTTTTGCTAAGTTGACGGCAGGAGGTGTTTGTAATTGAAAAGATATGGGCAAGGGAGGCAGCTGGTTGGACGAAGGCCAGAGATGTAAAGACACAAGGCGTGAGACAAAGGATTGAAGAGTTGTGAATTGTGAAGCTAGAGGAAGGAATGGAGGGAGGGGGAGTCATGGTTGTGAGTCCAGGTGGGGGCACAGATGGGGGGGGGGGGGGGCATTGCTATTTAAATATCTTTTAATTTTGGCGGTGGAGGCAGGTTCTCTGGATACTTTCAAGAGAGGGCTAGATAGGGCTCTTAAAAATAGCGGAGTCAGGGGATATGTATCAGGGGATTGAGTATAGAAGTTGGGATGTAATGTTAAAATTGTACAAGGCATTGTGAGACCAAATCTGGAGTATGGTGTACAATTTTGGTCGCCTAATTATAGGAAGGGATGTCAACAAAATAGAGAGAGTACAGAGGAGATTTACTAGAATGTTGCCTGGGTTTCAGCAACTAAGTTACAGAGAAAGGTTGAACAAGTTAGGGCTTTATTCTTTGGAGTGCAGAAGGTTAAGGGGGGAGACTTGATAGAGGTCTTTAAAATGATGAGAGGATAGACAGAGTTGACGTGGATAAGCTTTTTCCATTGAGAGTAGGAAGATTCAAACAAGGGGACATGACTTGAGAATTAAGGGACTGAAGTTTAGGGGTAACATGAGGGGGAACTTCTTTACTCAGAGAGTGGTGGCTGTGTGGAATGAGCTTCCAGTGAAGGTGGTGGAGGCAGGTTCGTTTTTATCATTTAAAAATAAATTGGATAGTTATAAGGACGGGAAGGGAATGGAGGGTTATGGTCTGAGCGCAGGTATATGGGACTAGGGGAGATTATGTGTTCGGCACGGACTAGAAGGGTCGAGATGGCCTGTTTCCGTGCTGTAATTGTTATATGGTTATATGGGGAGAAGGCAGGAACGGGGTACTGATTGGGGATGATCAGCCATGATCACATTGAATGGTGGTGCAGGCTCGGCCTACTCCTGCACTCCTGCACCTATTGTCTATTGTCTATTTTGAAAGAAGTTTGTTATTGCAAGTGTGAAACTCTTTATCATTTGACCTCTTTCCCCATTGATACAATTGGTTTTGGATTTCCATGGTTCTTCAGTATGCAACAGTAGCGTTTAGCAGAACCATCTGTATCTTGGTTCAGGGTTACTCTGTTGAACAGTGTAACATTGGCTGCTACTTCAAGGCCATCGGACACAGAGCATCAGTGAGGGGAGGCCTGCTTCAGTATCTCTGTAAACTGGGCAGCAGAAGGCAATAGATACATGTTTTGTGTTACTGCGGAGGGGTGGTTACTGTATCCAGCTCCAACTTGAGAACAAAATTGGCCACAAATTATACTTGTGACCTAGAGGTGGCTCAAGTTCATCTAAAGGCCCTGTCCCGCAATGCGAGTTTACCCAAGAGCTCTCCCCAGTTTTAAAGAACAAACTCGTTGTAAGTACGTAGCGGGTACGTCGGAGCTCAGGATGTCTCGTAGCGGCTCGTAACACTAACGGCAGGTACTCGGGAAACGCGGAAACTCGTGAAGTTTTTTCAACAGTGTGAAAAATCTCCAAGAGAAAAAAAATACTTGTGATGAGGAACCACGAGTTTGATTTTGTTTTTAACTCGGGAGAGCTCTTGGGTAAACTCGCATCGTGGGACAGGGGTTTTAGTTTTAGCTTAGATTTACCTTCAATCCCAACAGTGGGTGCTGTCTGTGTGGGTTTGCACATTCTCCCTGTGACCGTGTGTGTTTCCTCCCACGTCCCAAAGACATTGGGCGTTGCAGGTTAATTGGCCTCTGCAAATAGTTCCCAGTGTGTGTAGGATGGAGCAAGTGCAGGGCCAAAGGGTCTGGTCCCATTCTGTATCTCTAAACAACACAAACTAAATTGCCCCTAGTGTGTAGGGAGTGGATGGGGAGACTAGGATCGATGGTTGGTGTGGGCTGAAGGGCCTGTTTCCGTACAAAAGCACTAGATCCCTGTAGGTTTTCAGGCTCAGAGGGTTCAGGAAGCCAGTCTCTTTAGTTTGGTTTAGAGATACAGCGCAGAAACAGGCCCTTCGGCCCACCGGGTCCGCGCCGACCAGCGATCCCCGCATATTAACACTATCCTACACACACTAGGGACAATGTTTACATTCACACCAAGCCAATCAACCTCCAAACCTGGTGTGTTGGAGGAAAAATAAAAACTCGGAGAAAACCCACGCAGGTCACGGGGAGAACGTACAAACTCCACAGAGACAGCACTCATAGTCTGGATCGAACCTGGGTCTCTGGCGCTGTGAGGTAACAACTCTACTGCTGTGCCACCCTGATTCCTAAGACCTCCTATTTGAGATGGTCTTGTGAGCTCCCTGTCCCGATTACTGCCCCCCCCCCCCCCCCCCCCCCGAAGTGCCCCTGAGGGAGGAGAGGGGGTGGAATAACACTGCACAAGATGCTTCATCGGGCTGAGATTACGAGAATGATCCCAGGAATGAGTGGGTTAACATATGATGAGCGTTTGTCGGCACTGGGCCTGTACTCGCTGGAGTTTAGAAGGACGAGGGGAGACATCATTGAAACTTACAGAATAGTGAAAGGCTTGGATAGAGTGGATGTGGGGAGGATGTTTCCACTAGTGGGAGAGTCTAGGACCAGAGGGCACAGTCTCAGTATAAAAGGATGCACCTTTAGAAAGATGAGGAGGGATTTCTTTAGAGGGTGGTGAATCTGTGGAATTCATTGCCACAGACGGCAGTGGAGACCAAATAATTTAAAGCGAAGATTGGTTCTTTAACCTGAGATTATGGGGAGAAGGCAGGAAAATGGGGCTGAGAGGGAAAGATAGATGGCAGAGTAGACTCGATGGGCTGAATGGCCTAGTTCTACTCCTATGGCTTGAACTATGAGATGATTTGAGGTGAATGGCTGTGAAGACCAAGTCAATGGATATTTTTAACATAGAAACATAGAAAATAGGTGCAGGAGTAGGCCCTTCGAGCCTGAGATTGATAGATTCTTGATTAGTACGGGTGTCGGGGATCATGGGGAGAAGGCAGGAGAATGGGTTTGAGAGGGAGAGGTAGATCAGCCACGATTGAATGGCGGAGTGGACTTGATGGGCCGAATGGCCTAATTCTGCTCCTATCACTTGTGAACCTATGAGTCCGTGCCAAGTGAATGTTTCTCTTCCGTTTCAGGGCCTCGGAGGTACAAAAGCAGAAGATTCCAACTCACCACAAGGACACGCTGAACATGAACCTGATATCTGACTACACCAAGGAGAGGGTGCAGAACTCCATGCTCTATCACTCCGCCATCACCAGCATTGTCGGTGAGTTCTAGAGACCGACAGGAGGAGAGGGAGCTGGGTTGAACGCAGAGTCTTTTACCAGGGGGGAGGGGGAAATCCAGGACCAGAGGAGATAGGTTTAAAGGGCCTGTCCCACACTACGAGGTAATTGAAGAGTTCTCCAGAGTTTTCCCCTGATTCGAACTCGGAGAATGTCCGTAGCGGTTCGTGGATGTCTCGTAGCGGCTCGTGCGAGCAAAAAGTAACAATATTTTTCATTACGAGTATTTTTTTTACTCGTGGACATTTTTCACGCAGTGTTGAAAAAACGTCACGAGTTTAGCGGATGTCCCGAGTACCTACCGTTACTCGTACGAGCCGCCACGAGACATCCACGATCTCCTACGGACATTCCCCGAGTTCAAATCGGGGGGGGGGGGGGGGGGGGGGGAACTCGGGAGAGCTCTTGAATTACCTCGTACAGTGGGACATGAGGGAAAGGTTTAATAAGGAGGCGCGGTGGCACAGCAGTAGAGTTGCTGCCTCACAGCGCCAGAGACCCGGGTTCCATCCTGACTACGGGTGCTGTCTGTATGGAGTTTGCACGCTCTTCCGTGACTGTGTGGGTTCCCACCGGGCGCTCGGGTTTCCTCCCACACTCCGAAGACGTGCGGGTTTGTAGGTTAATTGGCGTCTGTAAATTGTCCCTGTGTGTACAGGATAGTAAACGCGTGTGTGGGGATCGCTGGTCGGCGCAGACTCGGTGGGCCGAAGGGCCTGTTTCTGCGCTGTATCTCTAATACTAAAAACTAAATACAATCTTCTAAGGAAGTAGAGGTGGTGATGGGCTGTCTTTGTGGTTGTGTCAATGTGCTGAGTCCAGGACAGATCTTCAGAGATGTGCACGCCCAGGAACTTGAAGTTGTCATACGTGATGTTTTGACCCGAGACGTCACCTATTCATGTTCTCCAGAGATGCTGCCTGACCCACTTAGTTACTCCAGCACCTTGTGTCGACCATGCAATTATTGGAAGTTTAGAGGATGTTTCCACTCGTGGGAGAGTCTAGGACCAGAGGCCATAGCCTCAGAATGAATGGAAGTTCCTTTGGGAAGGAGATGAGGAGAAATTAATTTAGTCGGAGGGTGGTGAATCTGTGGAATTCTTTGCCACAGAAGGCAGTGGAGGCCAGGTCAGTGGATATTTTTAAGGCAGAGATAGATAGATTCTTGATTAATACGGGTGTCAGGGGTTATGGGAGAAGGCAGGGGAATTGGCTTAGAATGGAGAGATAGATCAGCCATGATTGAATGGCGGAGTAGACTTGAAGGGCCGAATGGCCTAATTCTACTCCTATTTCTTATGACGTCATGACTCTCTCCACTACTGTTCCGTCGATGAAGACAGGTTTGAGGGTGGGGGGGTGGGGGGGGGGGGGGGGGGGGTGGGGAGGTCAGTGCCCGTGATAGATCAGGTGGTGTCAACCACTCTTGACTCTCAGATGATCCTGATCTCCAAGTGTTGGGCTAGTTCATAACTCACTGGAGCAGAATTAGGCCCATTCAGCCCATCAAGCCTACACCATTTAATCATGGTTGACCTATCTTTCCCTCTCAACCCCATTCTCCTGCCTTCTCCCCATAACCCTTGACACCCGTACTAATCAAGAAGCTGTCAATATCTGCTTTAAAAATATCTAATGACTTGGCCTCCACCGCCGTCTGTGGCAATGAGTTCCACAGATTCACCACCCTCTGTCTAAAGAAATTCCTCCTCATTTTCATTCCAAAGGAGAAGTCCTTTTATTCTGAGATGATTGCCTCTGGTTCCCAAAACCTCCCACTAGACTTCAAGACTTTAGAGATACAAGCACGGAGACAGGCCCTTCGGCCCACCGAGTCCACGCCGACCAGCGATCATTCTAAACCCTAGCGCTATCCTACACACTAGGGGCAATTTGCATTTTACTGAAGCCAATTAACCCACAAAGCTTTGGGATGTGGGAGGAAGCCGGAGCACCCGGACAAAACCCACGTGGTCCCGGGGGAGACCGTACTGACGGACCGCATCCGTAGTCGGGATGAAACTTGGGTCTCTGGCGCTACTCTACCGCTGCGCCAACGTACCGCCCCAACGGAAGCGCCCTGTCCACGTCCACTGTGTCCAGGAGCCCCCCTGGACTGGAGCACGGCTGGTGTGGGTCAGTAGGTCAACGCGGATGACACTGTCTCTCTCTCCCTCTCTGCAGGTGAGTGGGCTCGGCTGACCTTGGACCCCAAGACGGCCTACTGGTTCCTGACGGTGTCAGAGGACGCCCGCTCCCTGAGCTTCGGCTACGACCTGCAGCCGTACCCGTCCAACCCCGAGCGTTTCCGCACCCACCGCCAGATCCTGTGCTGCCAGAGCTTCTCGTCGGGCTACCACACCTGGGTGGTGGAGGCGGAGGGCATCGCCTGGGGCATCGGCGTGGCCTACGGCAGCATCGCCCGCGAAGGCCTCACCTCAGACCTGGCCAACAGCGACAAGGCCTGGTGCGTCCACTTCAGCCACGGCACCCTGACCGCCAGCCACTCCGGAGCCCACACCGACATCATCAGCGACCCCACCTACAACAGGTTCCAGGTGGAACTGGACTTTGACATGGGCACTGTCTCCTTCTACCAGGTCAACCACTCCTCAAGCACCTCCACACCTTCAAGACCACTTTAGTGAGCCCATCTTCCCAGCCTTCTCCTGCTTCTACATCTCATCCTCAAGCTCTGTTAAATCAACCCGTACCTTCAAATCACCTGTAGTTTAGTGTGCGTGTAGATAGGAACTGCAGATGCTGGTATATACTGAAGATAGACACAAGGAGTAACTCAGCGGGTCAGGCAGCGACTCTGGAGAAAAAGGATGGGTGATGTTCTTCAGAAGGTTTAGTGTGGTTTAGTCTGGATAGATACCTAATGCTGGAGTAACTCAGCGGGTCAGGCAGCATCTCTGGAGAAAAAAAATGGGTGACGTTTCATAGAAACATAGACAATAGGTGCAGGAGTAGGCCATTCGGCCCTTCGAGCCTGCACCGCCATTCAATATGATCATGGCTGATCATCCAACTCAGTATCCTGTACCTGCCTTCTCTCCATACACTCTGATCCCTTTAGCCACAAGGGCCACATCTAACTCCCTCTTAAATATAGCCAATGAACTGACCTCAACTACCTTCTGTGGCAGAGAATTCCACAGATTCACACTCTCTGTGAAAATGTTTTTCTCATCTCGGTCCTAAAAGATTTCCCCCTTATCCTTAAACTGTGACCTCTTGTCCTGGACTTCCCCAACATCCGGAGCAATCTTCCTGCATCTAGCCTGTCCCAACCCCTTAAGAATTGTGTACGTTTCTATAAGATCCCCCCTCAATCTTCTAATTCTAGCGAGCACAAGCCGAGTCTATCCAGTCTTTCTTCGTATGAAAGTCCTGCCATCCCAGGAATCAGTCTGGTGAACCTTCTCTGTACTCCTCTATGGCAAGAATGTCCTTCCTCAGGGTCAGTCGGGACTTGTTAGGTACGTTCTTCAGAGGTTTAGTGTGATTAGGTTTGGTTTAGTTGGATAGACACAGAGTGCTGGGGTAACCCAGCGGGTCAGGCAGCATCTCTGGAGAAAAAGGATGGATGACGTTTCGGCTTGGGACTGTTCTTCAGGAGGATTAGTGCGATTTGGTTTGGTTTAGGTTAGATAGACACAAAATGCTGGAGTAAGTCAGCGGGTCAGGCAGCATCTCTAGGGGGGAAAAAATAACATTGGTGATATTTCGGGTCGGGAGCCTTCTTCAGTCTGAAGAAGGGCCCCAATCTGAAACATCACCTATCCATAATGCTGCCTGACTCGCTGAGTTACTCCAGCACTTTGTGTCCATCTCCCCAGTCTTGCTGGTGTGGGGAGCACCATTCAATGATTCACACAGTTACAGGGGTCAGGAGAATGGGCGGGTTGGTCAGGAGGTGACCACTGACACACACGTATGATAAAGTGATCCTGGTCCTTCAGAAGAGTTTGTTGAGTTTAGATGGACACAAAGTACTGGAGTAACTCAGCGGGTCAGGCAGCATCTGTGGAGAAAAAGCACAGGGTGGCACGGTGGCGCAGCGGTAGAGTTGCTGCCTTACATCGACAGAGACCCGGGTTTGATCCTAGCTACGGGTGCTGTCTGTACGGAGTTTGTACGTTCTTCCACTGACCACGTGGGTTTTCTCCGGGTGCTCCGGTTTCCTCCCACACTCCAAAGACGTACAGGCTTGTGGGTTAATTGGCTTGGTGTAAGTCTAAACTGTCCCTAGTGTGTAGGATGGTCAGATAGTGTATGGGTGATGGCTGGTTAACGTGGACTCGGTGGACCGAGGGACCTGTTTTTTGTGTCATTTCTCACGTCTAAGGACGATTCAGTTGGAGGCCCTTGTTGAGACTGTTTGATTGATTGAAAGCTACAGCACGGACACAGGCCCTTCAGCCCACCGAGTCCACGCCGACCATCGATCACCCTTTCACACTAGTTCTATGTTGTCCCCCCTTTCTCATCCATTCCCTTCAGGCAGGAGGGGAATTTACAGAGCTGTCTGTGTGGAGTGTGCACGTTCCTCCTGTGGGTTTTCGCCTTCAGATTCTCCGCTTTCAGATTCAGATTCAGATTCAATTTTAATTGTCATTGTCAGTGTACAGTACAGAGACAACGAAATGCAGTTAGCATCTCCCTGGAAGAGCGACATAGAATACGATTTCAATAAATAAATCTACTTACATAGAACGAGTGTACCTGTCCCCCCGCACAAAAACCGGCCGTTCGGCCTACGGAGTCCGTGCCGGCCATAGTGCACCTGTGGGCACACTAATCCTATTCTCCCACATCCCAAAGATGTGCGGGTTTGTAGGTTAATTGGCATCTATAAATTGCCCCTAGTGTGTAGGATAGAACGAGTATATGGGTGATCAATGATCGGTGTGGGCCGAGGGACCTGTTTCCATGCTGTGTCTCCAAACTAAACTACACACTAGGGGCAATTTACAGAGGCCAATTAACCTACAAACTAGCACGTCTTTGAGATGTGGAAGGAAACTGAAGCATCCGGAGAAAACGCACGCGGTTACGGATATGACGTACAAACTCCATACAGACAGCACTGGTGGTCAGGTTCGAACCCAGGTCTCTGGCGCTGTAAGGCAGCAACTCTATCCGCTGTTCTGATCGTATGCAAATATCGTATAGCGGAACAAGATAGACCACTCCTGCTAAACGCAATGGGCTCGCGTGTAGTACGCAACGGAGTGGAACGTGGGCCTTTTTTTCATCCATTTCAGTAACCCGACCCGACCCGACCCGCAGTGTAATCAACGTTGTGGGGGAACAGTTTGTGCTAATAAATTATAATTCTGAAAATGAGGGGAAGATTTTCACCAAATAACTTTGATTTTTACGAGGATGTTTCCGTAACCGGCTTCCGTCTCCGCACTAGTATCTTTGCTCCGTTACGGGATCTTTGGTGCGGAGACGGAAGCCGGTTACGGAAATGGGGCCGAAAATGACCCATGAATCTGCCCGTGACCGTACTACGTCTTTATCGTCAAGTGATCTACCTTGCTCGCTAGAGGATCGTAGGGGCTGAGGAAAGCTGGAAAATGAAGAAAGTCAGGACCTGTGTGGGAGGTAATAGTTCAACACAAGTGAGGGAGGCAGCTGGTTGGAATAAGAATGGAAGGAAGGTGTGGGACATGTTGGAAGAGTTGCGGATTGTAAAGGTACGTTAGTTTCTTGCCACGTGCGCCAAGGTACTGATGTAAAAAACCTTTCACTGTCCCTCGATACACGTGACACTAAACTAAACCTGTCCCCCCGCACACTTTGCGGAATAACAGGCCGTTCGGCCCACTGAGTCCGTGCCGACCATAGTGCACCCGTGTGCACACTAATCCTATCCTGAACCACTCCCAATATGAAGAGATATAGAAACACAGTGCTGGAGTAACTCAGTGGGCCAGGCAGCATCTGCAGAGGACGAAAAGACACAAAGTACAGGATTATCTCAGCGGGCCAGGGAGCAGAGAAGTCCGATGAAGGGTCCTGGCCTGAAATGTCACCCAGCCATGTTCTCCACAACTGCTGTCTGGCCTGAGTTACTCCAGCACTTTGTATCTTTTTGTAAGCCAGGATCTGCTGTTCCTTGTTTCAGCATCTTTGGAGGAGGTGGATTGGTGACAATTTGAGCTGGGACCCTTCCTCGTATTCCCGACCAGTTTTACCCACCCCTCCCCTCCTCTCCTCTCCCCTCCCCCACACTTCTTGGCCTACTAGGTCCACTGTTCACATCCATGTATCCCTCTCCTTTGCCAGTCTTTCCCAGCCAACAATGGACCATTGTGTGCTCCAGCAGTACACAAGTCAGTACACAAGAGTCGCCACATTTCCAGTGCCATCTTGTACCTTTCAAGTTTCAAAGTTCTCAGATGAAGTGCCTTATCTTGGCCTTGAAGGCCCATAGTCCTGGCGACGGCACTGGTTTGGCAGGCCGTGTGTTCCAGTCGTTCTGGGTGAAAAAGTTCCTCCTCGGATCCCCGATTAATCTCTTGCCCCTTCACTTTAAAAAAATCTTCCTCTCCAAAAAAACCCAGGATCTACCTAATTTGAAACACTTCTGCTGCCATCTACGTATGAGTTCTGAGTAGTATAGGTTTATTATTGTTATGTGTACTTGGCTGCAGTGCTATTCAATACAAACAAGTCAAACTCCAGTACAACAGGTAGAGCAAAGGGGGAAGATACAGAGTGCAGAATATAGTTCTCAGCATTGTAGCGCATCAGTTCCACAGACAAAGTCCAATGTCCGCAATGGGTTAGAGGTGAATCGGACAGTGCCCTAGCTTGTGGAAGGGCCATTCAGAAGCCTGATAACAGAGGGGAAGAAGCTGTTCCTGAGTCTGGAGCTGTGCGATTTCTTGCTTAGAAACATAGAAACATAGAAATTAGGTGCAGGAGTAGGCCATTCGGCCCTTCGAGCCTGCACCGCCATTCAATATGATCATGGCTGATCATCCAACTCAGTATCCCGTACCTGCCTTCTCTCCCTACCCCCTGATCCCTTAGCCACAAGGGCCACATCTAACTCCCTCTTAAATATAGCCAATGAACTGGCCTCAACTACCCTCTGTGGCAGAGAGTTCCAGAGATTCACCACTCTTTGTGTGAAAAAAGTTCTTCTCATCTCGGTTTTAAAGGATTTCCACCTTATCCTTAAGCTGTGACCCCTTGTCCTGGACTTCCCTAACATCGGGAACAATCTTCCTGCATCTAGCCTGTCCAACCCCTTAAGAATGTTGTAAGTTTCTATAAGATCCCCTCTCAATCTTCTAAATTCTAGAGAGTATAAACCAAGTCTATCCAGTCTTTCCTCATAAGACAGTCCTGACATCCCAGGAATCAGTCTGGTGAACCGTCTCTGCACTCCCTCTATGGCAATAATGTCCTTCCTCAGATTTGGAGACCAAAACTGTACGCAATACTCCAGGTGTGGTCTCACCCGGAGTATTGCGTACAGTTTTGGTCTCCAAATCTTCGGCAGGCAAGCTTCTGCCTGTCGAGAGCAGGGAGACGAGACGGAATGACCGGGGTGGGACAAGTCTTTGATTGTGTTGGCTGCTTTTCTGAGGCAGGTGGAATCGATAGTGGGGACTCCGGTCTGTGTGATGGGCTGGGCTACATCCACGACTCTCTGCATTTTCTTGCGGTCTTGGGCAGAGCTATTCCCAACCCAGGCTGCGATGCTTGCCGACAGTGTGCTTTCTATGCTGCATCTGCAGAAGTCACTAAATGTGATGTAAGTAAGGAAACACGATTCACTGCCACGGAGTGAGGCCAAGTCACGGTGTAATTTTAAAGCGGAGTTGGTAGGTTCTTGTTTAGTAAGGACGTCAAAGGTTATGGGGAGAAGGCAGGAGAATGGGGTTGAGAGGGAAAGATAGATCAGCCGTGATTGAATGGCAGAGCAGACTCGATGGGCCGAATGGCCTAACGCTGCTCCTTTGTCTCATGGTCTTACGATTTTACGAGTATCTGAGCCATATTCTCTGGTGGTTCCAATGCCTCGGCCCACTAACACCGATTCTTTTTCTTTCATTGCCGCCCTCTAGCTGAATATTGACCCAGCTGCTTCCCCTGCACCAGACCCTTTCCGGGTTGTACGACGTGTGACTTTGTGTGCTGTGACTTTCCTCCCCCAAATAAAGTGCAAACACTTCACTTCCTCGTTGTCTTATTGCTGTCGAGTTTCAATCCGGCTGCAGGTCAAAGAGAAAGGGGTGTTCTGAGTCTACACTCGGGCAGGCGCAGCAGGTAGAGCTGCTGCCTCACAGCACCGCAGACCCAGCCTCCATCCGTGTGTGTGTGTGTGTGCGTGCGTGCGTGTGTGTGTGTGTGTGTGTGTCTCCCTCTCTCCCTCTCTCCCTCTCTCCCTCTCTCCCTCTCTCCCTCTCTCCCTCTCTCCCTCTCTCCCTCTCTCCCTCTCTCCCTCTCTCCCTCTCCCCCTCTCCCTTTCTCCCTTCCTTCCTTCCTTCCTGTGACCGCGTGGGTTTCCTCCAGGTGTTCCGGTTTCCTCCCACATCCAATCCAGTCCAACTTTATTTGTTAAGCACTTTAAGACAACCAATGTTGACCAAAGTACTGTACAGAAGAATAAGCAAGACATCATAAACAGACAACATAACAGAACATATAACAGCTCACATAAAGCACAAAAATTACATATGAAATACAACATTAAATTAAAAGACATAAAACATGAGTAAAAATAATAACCGCGCAATGAAGCAATCAAAAAAGAAATTAAATCAAGTAAATCAAGTCGACATCTTACTGGGTATCGAAGGCCACGGAGAAGAGATGGGTTTTAAGAAGTGATTTAAAAAGACATGCAAGATTGTAGGTTATGGGAAGAAGGCAGGAGAATTGGGTTGAGAGGGAAAGATAGATCAGCCATGATTGAATGGCGGTGCAGACTCGATGGGCCGAATGGCGTAACCCTGCTCCTTTGTCTCATGGCCTTACGATTTTACGAGTGTCTGAGCCATATTCTCTGGTGGTTCCAATGCCTCGGCCCCTCTGTAAATTGCCCCTGTTGTTTAGTTTAGATAGTGCAAAGGTACAGCAATTTAGGGACAATTTACAGAAGTCAATCATCCTACAAACCTACAAAGTCTTAGGAATGTGGGAGGAAACCGGAGCACCTGGAGAAAACCCACGTGGTCACAGGAAGAACGTGCACACTCTGCACAAACTGCACCCGTAGCTAGGATTGAACTCTGGTCTCTGGCGTTGCGCCACTGTGCCGCCATTTTGTATGTGTAGTACATGCATTATCAAGCAGATAGAACCAGCGTCAACGGGTGATCGATAGTCGGGCCAGTGTCTGAAGGGCCTGTTTACAAGCTGTATCTCTAAACTAAAAAACTAAACACCCCCTGTATCTGAAACTTCCTTGATGGAGTATTTCTGTTAGTTCATTATTATCAAGTCTACCAAGATACAATGAAAAACCTGTGTTATTCAGTCAGACTATACCATGTATGAGCATAATCGAACCATACACAACTACAACAGGTAGAGCAAAGATAACAACACCAGAGTGCAGAATATTGTGTTGCAGTGTTACAATTATGCAGGAAGTGCAGAAAAAAAGTGCAAGGTCAGCAATGAGGTAGGTTGGAAGATCAGAATTACATCCAAGTTTATGGGAAGACCAAAATAAGGTTCATTTATTGTCACATACACCAATTGGTGTAGTGAAATTCCACTGGCCAGGTCAGTCATACAATTTAAAAGCCACAAGACTAAAAAAAAAACACATTTTAACATAAACATCCACCACAGTGACTCCTACACATTCCTCACCGTGATGGAAGGCGAAATAAAGTTCAAGTCCTTCCCTTTTTGTTCTTCCTTGGTCGGGGGCCTTGAGCCCCCCGTTGACGGGACGGTCTTGAGTCCAGTAGCCGGCAGCGTTCATGCCCTCCGCGTTGAGGCGTTCAGCTCCTGCATCTGGCGATCGAACCTGGCGTCGGGGCTGGACGAACCTTCTGCGGCGTTGGAGCTCCCGACTAGCTTCTCCCGAGACCGTGAGCCCTTGATGGTAAGTCCACAGGCCACGGTGGGAGCAATCCCAGGCAAGGGATCCGCTCCGATGTTAAGTCCCCGCGGTGGGGCGCATGACAGTCCGAGGCAGCTTTTCAACTCCATCGATGGTAGGCCGCAGAGCCCGGAGAATGTGATCCGAAACTTGATCACCTCTCCGGGAAGGTAAGAACTTGAAAAAAAAGTTTCCCCCGATCCCCTCCCCTCCCCCCACATAAAACAAACAGAAGATTAAAACAAACTTTAAACAAACGCTAAAAAATAACAAAAATAAACACAAAATGCTGGAGTGACAGGGCAGCATCTCTGGAGAGAAGGAATGGGTGACGTTTCAGGTCGAGACCCTTCTTCAGACAAAGTCACAGGAAAGGGAAACGAGAGATACAGACGATGATGCAGAGAGATATAGAACAAATTAATGAAAGAGATGCAAATAAGGTAACAGTGATAAAGGAAACGGGCCATTATTAGCTGTTTGCTAAGTGAGAACGAGAAGCTGGTGTAAGTTGGGTGGGGGAGGGATGGAGAGATGGGAGGGAATGCAGGGATTACTTATGGAAAGACCATTCAGTCGCCTGATAGCAGCACAGAAGAAGCTATTCCTGAATCTGGTAGTGCGGGCTTTCAAGCTTTTGTATCTTCTGCTTGTTTAGTGAAGGGAGAAGAGGGATTGCCCGGGGTTTGAATGGTCCTTGATTCACATATGTTTGAGTAGTTATATTTTGGGAAATCGCACCAGGACAGGACCGATTGAATCCAGATTGAACGGTAGGACCCTGGGATGTGTGGTAGAGCAGAGAGATCAAGCATTGCAAATCGACAGACGCATGAGGGGGGTATCATTGGCTGATGGGTGGAGTACTCACTAAACAAGTGACAAAGGTTAGAGATGAAAAGGAGATGATAGGGTGTCAGATAAGGAAGGGGGAGGACAATAGACAAGAGGTGCAGGAGTAGGCCATTCGGCCCTTTGAGCCAGCAACGCCATTCACTGTGATGGCTGGTCATCCCCAATCAGTACCCCGTTCCTGCCTTCTCCCCATATCCCCATGACTCCGCTATTTTTAAGAGCCCTATCTAGCTCTCTCTTGAAAGCATCCAGAGAACCTGCCTCCACCGCCCTCTGAGGCAGAGAATTCCACAGACTCACCACTCTCTGTGAAAAAACGTGTTTCCTCGTCTCCATTCTAAATGGCTTACCCCTTATTCTTAAACTGTGGCCCCTGGTTCTGGACTCCCCCAACATTGGGAACATGTTTCCTGCCTCTAGCGTGTCCAAGCCCTTAACAATCTTATATGTTTCAATGAGATGCCCTCTCATCCTTCTAAATTCCAGAGTGTACAAGCCCAGCTGCTCCATTCTCTCAGCATATGTCAGTCCCGCCATCCCGGGAATTAACCTTGTAAACCTACGCTGCACTCCCTCAATAGCAAGAATGTCCTTCCTCAAATTAGGGGACCAAAACTGCACACAATACTCCAGGTGTGGTCTCACTAGGGCTCTGTACAACTGCAGAAGGACCTCTTTGCTCCTATACTCAACTCCTCTGTGATGGTAAAGCTAGGGGAGAGGGTTGTAGGTGGAAAGGGGGGGGGGAGGTAGAGGTGCTGGATAGTGGGAGAAATGGGTGTGCATCTGGGGAGGGCACAGGAAAGGAAGGGGGGGGGGGGGGGGTGATAGCTAAAATTAGAAAACTTAATATTCATACCGCTGGGTTGTAAGCTACCCAAGTGGAATCTGAGGTGCCTTCCCTCCCAGTTTGCCTCACTCTGCAATAGAGGTGGCCCATGACAGAAAGGTTAATGTGGGAATGGGAAGGGAAGTTAAAGTGGTTAATGACCAAGAGGTGTAGTAGACCCTGGCAGACTGAGCCAAATTGTTTGGCGATGTACAGGAGGCAACATCGGGAACACCGAATGCAGGAGACGAGGTTAGAGGAGGTGCATGTAAACCTTGGTCTCACCAGGAAGGGCTGCAGTGTGGGTAGGATGGAGTGTGAATCGTAAAAGGAGTGATCTCTAGATACCACGTCCACAGTTCCCCGAAAGTGGCCTCATGAGCAGTTTGGGTGTTGAAGAAGTCTTCTGGCTTATTTGGCCTTCATCAGTCAGGGAATTAAGTACAGAAGTAGAACTCATTCGCAGAGATTGGGATATTAAGTTGCAGTTGTACAAGATGCTGATGAGGCCACGTTTGAAGTATTGTCTTCAGTTTTGGTCACCATGCCGTAGAAGATTAATATGGAAAGAGTGGAGAACTGTCAGTTTCCTGAGCCAACCTCAATTCCGTCTCGCTAATGGAACACTGTGAAGCACATGTGGGCGAGACAAAGTGCTGGAGTACCTCAGCAGGTCAGGCAGCATCTCTGGAGAACCTGGATAGGTGACGTTTCGGGTTGGGACCCTTCACTTTTACACAAGCCTCCAGCATCTGCAGTTCATTGTATCTCCATTTTACCATGGACCAACTCTTGCACTTCCATGATTTTGTTGTTTTAAAAAAAAATTGTGTTCTGTATTAATGTCTTGGTATTTTGCTGTCTATTTATTTTAGTTGTGTTAATATATTGTCACTTGTACCGAGGTACAATGAAAAGCCAGTCTGTGGAAAAAACTATATATGATTACAATCGAGCCTTCCACAATGCACAGATACAAGATAAAGGAAGCAATGTTCTTTCACTATGTCGACGAATCTGTGTAGAGTCCCGACCACGAAACGTCACCAAACCATGTTCTCCAGAGATGCTGCCTGACCTGCTGAATTATGCCAGCACTTTGTGGAGAGTAGCTAATGTTGTTCCTTTATTTAAGAAGGGAAGGAGAGAGAATGCGGGGAATTATACCCCGGTGAACCACACACTTCAAGTATGAAGAGCTGGTCATAGACTGCCGCAAGCAGGGCTGGAAGGCAAGGTGTATGCCCATCGAGGTTGGCTGCAGAGGTTTTGCAGGGCATTCGCTTTACAAAGCGTTGAGTGCACTGGGCATCAACGGAGTGGCGAGGAGAAGAGCCATCAAGAACACCGCAGAGGC
The DNA here is from genome assembly GCA_036785375.1 of Leucoraja ocellata. Taxonomy (NCBI): domain Eukaryota; kingdom Metazoa; phylum Chordata; class Chondrichthyes; order Rajiformes; family Rajidae; genus Leucoraja; species Leucoraja ocellata. The sequence continues at coordinate 2,694,374 of JAWMAR010000018.1, read as the reverse complement.
AGCGGAGAAGGCCTCGAGATGGCTCTGGATCAGGAGAGAAGGTCCATGGGGAGGAACAAATGCCACCTGAACACAAGGTGTGGTCTGATCAACCAGGGCTGGGTCGCCTGGGTGAGGGTGTCTGATGTTGAAAGACCAGAAACACCCAATGACCCCAGGTTACATCACCAATGATGTGTTCAGGAGCATCTATCAATATATTTGTATCAATAGGGAGGCTATTGGAAAGAAATGTTTGGGATGGAACTTGCTTCCAATGGGAAGAGAATGGGTTAATTTGGGACAGTCAGCATTGCTTTATACACAGCAGGACGTGTTTTACTAACTTGATTGAGTATTTTGAGGAGGTGATCAATGAGGTGGTAGATGTTGTCTACATGCATTTTAGTAAAGCTTTTGATAATGGTCCTCGTGGTAGGCTGATCCATAAGATCAAGGTGTACTGGATTACACTTTAGCTTCCATATCTCTAGTTTCCCTCTACCTCGACTCTCAGGCAGAAGAAGGGTCTCAACATGAAACATCACCCAACCCATTCCTTCTCTCCAGAGATGTTGCCTGTCCTGCTGAGTTACTGCAGCATTTTGTGTCTAATTTTGCTGAAAACCATGGGATTAACAGGATAAATATTCCAGCATTTTACGTCTATCTTCAGGATTAACAGTGACTTGTTTGTATGGATTTAGAACTGGCTCACTGATGGAAGACAGAGGGTGGTGGTGCAGGGTACAATGTTTGGGCAGCAGATTGGGAGAACATGGATAGGGTGATGCTTGGGGCAGGGGACCTTCTGGGTCCAGAACATCGCTTACCATCTGCACTACCTTCTCCCAAGGAGCCCCTGAAGTCTGGATCTGGGGCCCGTGATTCATAAGTGGTACGAGCAGAAATTAAGCCATTCGGCCCAACAAGCCCGACTCCGCCATTCAATCATGGCTGATCCATCTCTCCCTCCTAAACCTAATTCTCACCATAACCCCTGACACCCATATTAATCCAATCAAGTCAAGTCAAGTTTATTCGTCACATACACATACAAGATGTGCAGTGAAATGAAAAATGGCAATGCTCGCGGACTTTGTGCAAAAAGACAAACAAACAAACAACCAAACAAACTACAAACAGAATGGAACGCAGAATCACATATTCTTTTCATATTAAATATTGTGGGCGGAAGGAAAAAGGTGAAAAAAAAACAGCGATTATGTCAATCTCTGTCTTAAAAATATCCATTGACCTGGCCTTCCTCCACAGCCTTCTATGGCAATGAATTCCACAGATTCACCACCCTCTGACTAAAGTAATTCCTCCTCATCGTCTTCCTAAAGTAACGCCCTTTAAGTCTGGTCCTAGGCTGTCCCACTGGTGGAAACTTGCATCAACCCCCGCCTGCAGTTCTACAAACCCGCGGCTGGCGGCGCTGCTCCTGTAGCCATCCTCTAGCCCCCTCCTCCTCCCAAGCCCCCTCCCCCTCCTCCAGCCTCTCTCCCCCTCCCACAGCCCCTCCCCTCCCCTCCCTCAGCCACTCCCCTAGCCCCTCCCCTCCCTCCAGCCCCTCCCCTCCCCCAGCCCCCACCTAGCCCGCCCCAGCCCCCTCGCGCCCCATGTAGCCATGGGTGCGCATCACCGCGCCGCTGACACCCTCCCCCTCCCCTCCCTCAGCCCCCTCCCCCTCCCCAGTCCCCTCCCTCAGCCCGCCCCAGTCCCTCCCCCCTCCCCAGCCCCGTCCCTCAGCCCCCTCCCCCCAGCCCTCTCCCTCAGTCCTCTCCCTCAGCCCCAACCCAGCCCCCTCCCTAAGCCCGCCCCAGCCCCTCCATCAGCCCCTCCCCCATCCCTTCCAGCAGCCCCTTCCCCCCAGCCCCTCCCCCTCCCCCTCCCCATCCCCAGCCCATCCCCCTCCCCCAGCCCCTCCCCCAGCCCCTCGCCCTCCCCCAGCCCCCTCCCCCTCCCCCACCCCCTCCCTCTCCCCTAGCCCCTCCCCCTCCCCCATCCCCCAGCCCCTCCCCATCTCACAGCCCCCAGACCCTCCCCCTCCCCTAACCCCTCCCCTCCCCCCTCCCACAGCCCCTCCCCTTCCCACAGCCCCTCTCCCTCTCCATCCCACAGCCCCCTCCCCAGCCCCTCCCCTCCCACAACCCCCTCTCCCTCCCCCTCCCACAACCCCTCTCCCCTCCCCCCTCCCCATCCGCCCCAGCCCCCTCCCACAGCCCCTCTCCCTCCCCATCCCACAGCCCCTCCCCCTCCCCCTCCCCCATCCCCCAGCCCCTCCCACAGCCCCTCTCCCTCCCCATCCCCACAGCCCCTCCCTCAGCCACTCCCCTAGCCCCAGCCCCTCCCCTCTCCAGCCCCCTCCCACCCCGCAGCCCCCGCCCCCTCCCCAGCTCCTCCCCCTCCCACTCCCCTAGCCCCAGCCCCCTCCCCCTCCCCCAGCCCCTCGCTCGTGCCCCATGCAGCGGTTGGTGCGCGCCGCTACCGCCGTGTCCTTGTCCCTCGCGTCTCCCTGTGCTCGCGCGTTGCTGCCACTGCCGCTGCGGTTGTTGTCCGGCAGGTGGACGCCGCCTGCTGCAGTCGGGCCCTGGCCCCCCATCATCCACCACCGGCATCAGCATCAGCTGCAGCAACTCCACCACCACCACAGGCCGCCCACCATGGACGGGGACGCGACCGGCATGGAGATGGTGCTGGCGCCGCTGAGGCAGGCGGTGCGGGAGCAGGTAGGACAGGACAGGGCAGGGTAGGGGATGCCGGGGTCCGGGCCCGGGCCCGCGGTGGGGTCGCTCAGGAGACGCCGAGGCATCGGGAGATGAACCTAGGCCTCGGTGCACATTTCACATTGCAGCTTAATTTACTAATTCATTTACAATTTGTCACTGCTCGGTTCTCGGGTGCTGAACGTAAAATTCCCTCTTCTGCCCGGAAGTCCGAATCGTCACCCATTCCTCCTCTCCTGCTGCCGCTAAATTACTCCAGCATTTTGTGTCTATCTTCGCATTTCCCTCTATGGTAGGGGCGAACTGCAGATGCTGGTTTAAACCGAAGATAGACACAACAAGCTGGAGTAACTCAGCGGGTCAGGCAGCATCCCTCTATGCTCCGTTGTCTGTAATCGCCATCGTGATTAAGTTTACAATTTATTTATCTTATATTTCCATTAATCCATGCCTAACCTTTGATGGCGGCAGAAGCTTGCGGAAAGGAAGGGGAATCTGCAAGGTTAACAAACATGATGCAATAATTCGTGGGATTGATTTATAAGTTTTTTTTCTCATCTCACTCCTAAATGCTTACCCCTTATTTCTAAACTGTGACCCCTGGTTCCTGACTGCCCCCAACATTGGGAATATTTTTCTTGCATCTAGCCTGTCCAATCCTTTTAAAAAATTATATGTTTCCATAAGATCCCCTCCCATCCTTCTAAATTCCCAGTGAATACAAGCCCAGTCGACCCATTCTTGTCATCATATGTCAGTCCCGCTATACTGGGAATTAACCTGGTGAACCTACACTGCACTCCCTCAATAGCAATCATGTCCAATCCCTCAAATTAGGAGACCAAAATTGCACGCAATACTGCAGATGTGGTCTCACCAGGGCCCTGTACAACTGCAGTAGGACCTCCTTGCTCATAAACTCAAATCCTCTGCGCAATGAAGGCCTACATGCCATTAACTTTCTTCACTGCCTTCTATACCTACCTGCATGCTTACTTTCAGTGACTGATGTACAAGGACACCCAGGTATCATTGCACTTCCCCATTTCCTATTCTGACATTCAGTCTAAAGAAGAGTCTTGACCCGAAACATCACTTACCCATTGCTTCTCTGCAGAGATGCTGCCTGTCCTGTTGAGTTACTCCCAGTTTTTTGTGTCCACCATTCAGATAATAATCTGCCTTCCTGTTCTTGCCACTAAAGTGGATCACCTCGCATTTATCCACATTATACCTGCATCTGCCGAGTTACTCAACCTGTCCAAGTCACCTTGCAAGCCTCGTAGTATCCTCCTCGCAGCTCACACTGCCACCCACCCTTTGTGTCATCTACAACACTTGGTGATGTCACATTAATTCCCTCGTTTAAATCGTTAATATATATTGTAAATAATTGAAATCCCAGCACTGAACCTTGCGGCACCCCACTAGTCGCTGCCTGCCATTCTGAAAAGGACCTGTTAATTCCTACTCTTTGCTTCCCGTCTGCCAATCAGTTCTCTATCCGTGTCAATACCTGACCCCCCAATACCATGTGTTTTAATTTTAATTCTTGTGTGTGACCATGTCAAAGGTTTTATTGAATGTCCAGATACACCACATCCACTGGCTCTCCCCTTATCCATTCTACTTGGTACATCATCAAAAATTCCAGAAGATTAGTCAAGTATGATTTCCCCTTCATAAATCCACGCCTGACTTTGACCCGATCCTGTCACTGCTTTCCAAATCTGCTGCCTATAACATAGAAACATAGAAAATAGGTGCAGGAGTAGGCCATTCGGGCCCTTCGAGCCTGCACCGCCATTCAATATGATCATGACTGACTCATCCAACTCTGTATCCTGTACCTGCCTTCTCTCCATACCCCCCTGGATACCTTTAGCCACAAGGGCCACATCTAACTCCCTCTTAAATATAGCCCAATGAAGTGGCCTCAACTACCCCTCTGTGGGAGAGAATTCCAGAGATTCACCACTCTCTGTGTGAAAAATGTTTTTCTCATCTCGGTCCTAAAAGATTTCCCCCCTTATCCTTAAACTGTGACCCGCTTGTTCTGGACTTCCCCAACATCGGGAACAATCTTCCTGCATCTAGCCTGTCCCAACCCCTTAAGAATGTTGTAAGTTTCTATAAGATCCCCCCCTCAATCTTCTTAATTCTAGCAAAACATCTTTATAATCGACTCGAGCATCTTCCCCACTACTGATGTAAGGCTAATGTCTAATTCCCTGCTTTCTCTCTCCCTTCTTTCTTAAAAAATGGTCTGTAATTCCCAGTTTTCTCTCTCCCTCCTTTCTTGAAAACATCCAATTAATTGGCCTCTACTGCTTTCTGTGCGATCACGGTAGTGCAGCAGAGTAGTTGCTGCCTTACAGCCGAATAGAGCGCCGGAGACCCCGGGTTCGATCCCGACAACGAGTGCTCTCTGTATGGAGTTTGTACGTCTCCCCGTGACCTGCGTGGGTTTTCTCCGATATCTTAGGTTTCCTCCCACACTCCAAAGACGTACAGGTTTGTAGGTTAATTGGCTTGATAAATGTAAAAATTGTCCCTAGTGGATGTAGGATAGTGTTAATGTGTTGGGATCGTTGGCCGGCGCAGACCCGGTGGGCTGAAGGGCCTGTTTCCCCGCGCTGTATTTCTAAACTAAAACTAAAGAATTAATTCCACAGATTCACAACTCTGGGTGAAAAAGTTTTTCTTCATCTCAGTCCTCAGATTGTCTTAGTTAGCTTGGTTGGGAAGGATGAGAGGCCAAATGGCCTGTTTCTGTGCTGTTTAACTCTGGGGCTCCAAGATGGCATTATTAACATATGCAGGAGCTCCCGCAACGCAACTTTTCCAGCCCATGTCGCGGGGTTGGAACGACCTGGAGCGGGGTCGTACATTGCCCGGCGCGGCTTCATGGCCGTGGGACATTCCAGCGCCCGCCGGGGGCTCCAACACTGTGACTTTTAGACCGGGAGTGGGCCGTAAATCGCCCCGGCACGGCCTAAAATGGCCATGGGACTTATAATCGCCCGCCTGGGGCTTGAACATCGGGAGAGACATGGAGAACAGGGGAGAAAAAATACTTTGCCTTCCATCACAGTGGGTTCACTGTGATGGATGTTTGTGTGAATTAAATTGTGTGTATGTCTGTAGGAAATTGTCTTCGTTTGTATGGCTGTGGAAACGGAATTTCGTTTGAGCCTCACTGAGGCTCAAATGACAATATGTATTGTATTGTATTGTATTGTATTGTAACCTGTACCAAGTACCCCCACAGTGAGTGAAGCAGGTTTACTCTTGACGGTGTTGGGAGCCAAATCCTGTCCCTGGAGCCCCCACTAAAAGCACTGTGTTAACTACCAGATCACTATTTCCATTGATACTGATGGAAGGAGAACTATTGGTTAGCGAATGAGAAGTCCCTGCCTTTTGTTGGAATTAGTGCCACAATGTTAATTCAATCCATATGAAGGGCAATGGGGCCCCTCTTTTTAACATCTCATCTGAAAGAGACAAGTGTTTTTGCGAAGAAATTGCTGTGCTCCCTCTGTGCCGCAATGGATTGTCAGTGTTGTGCTGCTTGGATTCCTGCAATGGGATTTGAACTGAGCCAGGGATGTGGCGTTTGAGATCCAGTGTCTGTTCCTCTGCACAGCTTGTTAATGAAAATTGTTCATTAGTACAGTGAAAATTAATTTTGCATGCTATCCAAACAGATCAGATAACCATATACATAAATATAATCAAGCCAAACCCGAGTACAATAGGTGGAGCGAAGGACGAGATACAGAGTGCAGAATATAGTCCTCAGCATTTTCTGCAGAAAGGTCCCAACCTGAAACATTACCTATTCACGTTTTCCAGAGATGCTGACTGACGCCGCTGAGTTACTACAGCACTTTGTCTTTTTTTCAGCATTGTAACATGTCAGTTCTAGGGACAAAGGGCAATGTCCACAATGGGGTAAACTTCAGCCCACCGAGTCCGCGCCGACCAGTGACACTAGGGCCAATATTCTAATTTTTACCAAAGCCAATTAAACTACATACCTGTACATCTTTGGAGTGTGTGGGTGGAATCCAGAGCTCCCGGAGAAAACCCATGTGGTCACAGGGAGAACGTACAGACTCCGTGCAGACAGCACCCATAGTCAGGATCGAACCCGGGTCTCTGGCGCTGTATGGCAGCAACTCTGCTACTGTGCTGGCAAAGGGGCAGATTGGACAGTTGTGTTAAACGTTTATACTGACCTGTATCTAAAGTTGTTTTTTGATATGCTGGGATCTGGAGTGGGCAGGTTTGCTTTGTTAGCTGGTGTTGAGTTGTATGGTTGGAACTGACTGGAAAAGGCTCTTGGTTGTATTTGGAAGTGTGAGTTCCAGCCCCTGACACACTGTGATCAATTCACTGAGATGCTTTTCAAAAGCTGCCTCTGATTGTGAGGTATGCTGCAGGGGGTGACAGGACTGTCCCTCAGGGGTGTGCCGGGACTGTGCCTTGGGGCGAGAGTGCAGTGGGGGCTGTAATTCACGTTACCTGGGACTGTACTTCAGGGTGTGACGGGACTGGCTGAATGATTCAATGATACTTTATTGTCACATACAGTGAAATGCTTTGAAATGCATACAACCCAGTAACGTCATACATCAGAACTTGCCAAGGCAGCACAAAGGGTTCGGCACGTTTCTGGCGTCAACAACGTTACAAAAAATATGTCAAACAGTTTTCTTCTGCATTACGAGCATACCTCGTGTTACCTCGGGACCATCGGGATACTTCAGGATACCTCACACTGTACCCCAGGGTGAGAGTGAGGTGGGAGTGCTCCTCAGGGTGCGGGTGTGCCTTGGGGCGAGGGTGTTACAATTCCAGTTTAGTTTACAGTTACTGTGTGGTGTGGTGGGACGGTGCTGTTTCTGCTGTACTCCAGCACCTGCTGTGGCCGGTCCACGTGTGTTTCTGTCCAGTCTCCCACACTGCAGCTCCAGCAGCCTGCCTGCTGCAGTAGAAATCTACAGCTCCCGCCCCTGCCACGTTTCTTCCTGCACCACTAAGATGCAGCCTGAATGACTCACTCCTGTTTTTACAGCATTTCTGCATAACAAATTTATTTCTCGTATTCCCATCCAAGTTCCCACTAGACTCAGTGCAATGCCTTGTGCCCTTGTTGTCGTTTACATGGGGTGCTTTTCTGATCCAAAGAACAACAGAAAAAGCCTCCAGCACACCCCTGTTGGTGCGTTCCACCACCCTCTATGTAAAGAAAACATGCCCAGCCTTTAAACTATGCTCCTCACATCTTAAAGTGTCTGTGCAGCAGGGCCTGCAGATTACTTCCTGTTGACACTGTTTAGTTCAGTCTTCTTGTGTATGTCGTGCACAGCCTAAAGTTGTAGGACAACTTGTTCTATTTGATCTTATGTGATTGTGCACGCCAGGTTGATTGCATTGTCGAAACAGGGCGGACCACGTGAAGGTTGCAATCTCCCACCCCTGTTTAGTTCAGTGCTTGGCTTAGTGCTTAGGCATAGAAACAGGGTCTTCCGGCCACCGAGTCAATGCTGACCATTGATCACCCGTTCACACTGGTTCTATGTTATCCCATTTCTTACGCACTAGGGGCAATTTTACAGAGGCCAAATAACCTACAAACCTGCAGGTCTTTGAGATGGGGGAGGAAACTAGAGCACCCTGAGAAAACCCACACGGCCACGGGGAGAATGTGCAAACTCCACACAGACCGAGCCTGAGGTCAGGATGGAACCTGGGTCTCTAGTGCTGTGAGGCAGCGACTCTAACAACTGTGCCGTTGTGCCACCCACTATAGCTGGTAATTACTGGTGCTGGTGAAGACATCCAGGCCCGGATTGGCAGTCTAGAACCTCAGAACACTCTGGTTATTTTTTTCTAAGGCTTGCTGCAAAGTAAGTGGTGGAATAAACTCAATGGTCAGGCAGTATCTGTGGAGGAAATAAAGCTCTTTGTGACGAGGTTTCAATTCAGGACCCAGTTGGAATCTGTCTGAAAAGGCCACAAAGTGCAGGAGTAATTCTGCGGGTCAGGCTGCATCTATGGAGAGCATGGATAGATGCCGTTTCAGGTCGGGACCTTTCTTTAGACAATTCATTCTGTTGACTCTGCAGAAGGCTCCCAACCTGAAACATTGCCTGTTCAGTTTCCCCCAGATGCTGGTGTGTTTTGCTCAAGTTTCCCGCTCTGCAGTCTCATGCCTCTATTTGTTGATCAGTTTATCTGGTTATTGTTGGTATCAGTATGTTATTGCCATGTACTGAGATACAGTAGAAAAAAACTTGTTTTGCGTGCTATTCGGTCAAATCTGGAGTATTGCGTACAGTTTTGGTCTCCAAATCTGAGGAAGGACATTATTGCCATAGAGGGAGTGCAGAGACGGTTCACCAGACTGATTCCTGGGATGTCAGGACTGTCTTATGAAGAAAGACTGGATAGACTTGGTTTATACTCTCTAGAATTTAGAAGATTGAGAGGGGATCTTATAGAAACTTACAAAATTCTTAAGGGGTTGGACAGGCTAGATGCAGGAAGATTGTTCCCGATGTTAGGGAAGTCCAGGACAAGGGGTCACAGCTTAAGGATAAAGGGGAAATCCTTTAAAACCGAGATGAGAAGAACTTTTTTCACACAGAGAGTGGTGAATCTCTGGAATTCTCTGCCACAGAGGGTAGTTGAGGCCAGTTCATTGGCTATATTTAAGAGGGAGTTAGATGTGGCCCTTGTGGCTAAGGAGATCAGGGGGTATGGAGAGAAGGCAGGTACGGGATACTGAGTTGGATGATCAGCCATGATCATATTGAATGGCAGTGCAGGCTCGAAGGGCCGAATGGCCTACTCCTGCACCTAATTTCTATGTTTCTATGTTTCTAAATCACTCCATCCCGTACCAAACTACACAAGCACAGCAGATAGTGTAAAGCGAAAATAAACGGAGTGCAGATTATAGTATTGCAGCTACAGAGGAAGTGCTGATTTATAAAAAGAAAAGCAGGGGCCCCATCGAGGTAGATAGCAACTACACCTAAGTTTAAGAGACTGTTCAATTGTCCAATATGGGGGAGATTTTTAAGATAAGCACAATTGGCGGGGTCAGTGGCCCTGGTCCAACCCTGACCTCTGGTGCTGTCGCCGTATGAAGTTTGCATGCGACCAGGTAGGCCTCGTTCAGCTGCACTGCTTTACTCCCACATTCACTTGTTATATTGGCCGCTGTAAGTAGCTCCGAATGTGGAGGTGAACGGTACAATCTGCAGGCAGTCAATGGTGGCATTCAGGGCGGCACAGTGGCACAGTGATAGAGCCAGACACACGGGTTACATCCTGACTACGGCTGCTGTTCTCCCTGTGACCACGTGGGTTTTCTCCAGTGCTCCGCTTTCCTCCCACACTCCAAAGGTGTACAGGTTTATAGGTCGTCTGGCTTCTGGAAATTGTAAATTGTCCCTGTTGTGTAGCATAGTTCTAGTACGATACAATACGATAGAACTTTATTTATCCCAGGATGGAAAGTGATCTGCCAACACTCATAAAACACAACAAGATACATGAAACATGAAATTAAAGTGACAAATGGAAAGGATTGGGGATGTGCAAAGATTGGGGAGTGGGGGGGAGGGGAGTCTGTCAACCCCATGACAGAAGGGGGAGGAGTTGTACATTGATAGCCACAAGGAAAAAGGATCTGTGGCATTCAGTGTTGCATCTTGGTGGAACCAGTCTGTTACTGAAGGTTCTCCTCAGATTGACCCAATGTGTCATGAGCTGTATTGTCCAGGATGGTCTGCAGTTTGAGGAGCATCCTCCCTCGTCCCGAGCATCCAACACCACGTCCCAAGAATCCAACCACGCCCCCAGGACGGAGCCAGCCTTCCTGATGAGCTTGTTGATCCTGTTGGCATCCGCGGCCTTCGCTCTGCTGCCCTAGCACACGACAGTGAAGAAAATAGCACTAGCCACCACCGATTGGTAGAGCCTCATCAAAATGTACAGCCGGCTCTGTCCCTTCTTGTACAGGGCCTCAGCGTTCCTGGACCAGCCCAGTTTAATGACCAGGTAAACTCCAAGGTATTTGTACATCTTGGTAAACTGCTCATCCACACCATTGATGGAGACAGGGGTGTTCCTCACCTAAATTCAACCACTAACTCGTTAGTCTTGTCGGTGTTCAGCGGCAGGTGATTCAGCCCACACCATTCAAGAAAGTCATTGACTATGCCTCTGTATTCAGCTTCACTCTCCTCACTGATGCAGCTCACAATTGTAGAGTCATCTGAAAACCTCTGCAGGTGGCAGGAGTCCGAGTTATATCAGAAGTCCGAGATGTAGATGGTAAACAGGAAGGGAGATAGGACTGTCCCCTGTGGAGCCCCTGTGTTACGCACAACCATATCCGAGACACAGTTCTGTAGCCTGACATATTGTAGCCGTCCAGTTAGATAGCTGGTGATCCAGGTCACCAATGGAGCATCCACCCACATCTTCATCAGTTTGCTCCCCAGTAGTGCAGGCCGGATGTTTTTAAAAGCACTGGAGAAGTAAAAAAACCATGACTCTCACAGTGCTTCCCGGCTTATCCAGGTGAGCATAAGAACGATGAAGCAGTGTGATCGCTGGTCGCGATGTTTTTCTATAAAGCAGAGAGAAACCTTATTCCAGACTGTGTGCGGAACAGTGGGGCAGCGGTAGAGCTGCTGCCTCAGAGTGCCGGAGAGCCATGTTCAAATCCTGACCTTGGGTGCTGTCTGTGTATGGAGTTTGTACATTATCCCTGCGACTGCTGGGGTTTCCGCAGGGTGCACTGGTTTCTCCCACATCCTAAAGTCGTGTGGGTCTGTATGTCAATTGACCTCTGTAAATTCTCCTTAGTGTGCAGACTGTGAGTGTACTGCTCCAGCATGTCCTAATTCCGGCTTTGTTCTGTTCCTTTCCAGGGAGAACTTGTTCGGAAGTTGAAAGCCGAGAGCACGCCTCAGGTGGACGTTGATAGAGCAGTGGCTGAACTGAAAGTGCGGAAGAGGTTCTTGGAAGCCAAGGTTTGAGCTGAGGTCTTGCTGCTGTCAATGTCGGCTTCCACCGAGACGTCGTGGTGCTTCCATCTTGCCCTCTCCTCCGTGCTGGAGAATCAGCATTCTCTGACTGCTGTCTGCACATGCCGATGGTGTCAGATCCCCATCCTCTTCCACCCATATCCCTCCCTCCCGGTTTTACATTTCACTCCGCTTCTATGGTATTGTCACATGTTGGTTTAGAGGGATATGGGCCAAACACAGGCAGGTGGGACAGGTAGAGTATCTTGGTTGGCGTGGGCAAGTTGGGCCGAAGGTCCCGTTTCTATCTCTCTGATTATGTCTGACTCTCTGTACCTAGGTAGAGTGAAACATTTTTGCATATAATTCAGTAAAGTCCTATTATACATAATCACAATTATACCCACTTCAAGCGTGTTAAGTATGTGGATTACTCTGAGGCAGTACACAAGAATCGCCATGTTTCCAGCACCATCTTGTATCTTGCAAGTTCAAACACGTTAAAAATATCGAGTCTTATATTGGCTTTAAAGGCCCGTTGTCCTGGATTGGTGAGAGGTTAGAAGTTGGTATGGAGGGTGGTGAGAAAAAGTTTAAAGGACAGAATATACAGGAGAAAGGCAGAAAGCAAGGAAGTTTAAACTGCACAAATTTTAATGCAAGGGGCCTGACGGGTAAAACGGATGAGCTTAGGGCATGGATAGCTTTGTGCGGCTAGGCCGTTGTAGCCATTACTGAAACCTGGTTAAGAGAGGGGCAGGACTGGCAGCTCAAGGTTCCAGGGTACAGGAGAGAGAGGGGTGAGGGTGAAAGAGGAGGAAGGTTGCAATATTGGTTGAGGAAGATGTCACAGCAGTGGTGAAAGGTGACATTACGGACGGTTGGTCCAGTGAGGCGATATGGGTGGAGCTGAGGAGCAAGAATAGGATGATCACCTTGTTGGGGGTGTACTACAGACCCCCAAATAGTCAACGGGGCTATTGCAGACAGCTGCGGGTCAAATAAGGTTGTTGTAACAATATTGACTGGGAAAATCATAGTGTGAAAGGCCTAGATGGGGTGCAATTTCACGAAAGTGTTCAGGAGAGTTTCTCCAGCAATATGTGGAGGACCCCATACGTGAGAGGGCAACACTCGATCTAGTCTTGGGAAATTGGGATGGGCAAGTGAATGAAGTGTTTGTGGAGGAGCATTTTGGGACCAGCGACCACTGTTCGATTAGGTTTAAGATGGTTATGGAGGTTAAATAGTTAAAATGCTAAATTGGGGAAAGGCCAACTTTGAGGGTATGAGTGAAGGTCAAAATCAAGTTGCTCGGAGCAGGTTATATGAGGGAAAAGAAACATCAGTCAAGTGAGTGTTTCCAAAGGTATGCTGACAAGAACTCAGGATATGTTCGTCCCTGTTCGAGTGATGGGCAAGGCAGGCAAACGTAAGGAAACTTGGCTGATGAGAGAAATTGAGGCATTAGTCAAGAATAAGAAAGACGCAGGGGACCGTATAGGCAGCTCGGATCAATTGTATCCCTGGAGGAGGTTTGGGAACGAAAGAGCAAACTAAAAAAGGAAATCAGAAGAGCAAAAAGGGGCCAGGATATAGCTCTGGCAAATTGTATTAAGGACAATGCCATTAGAGTTTATAAATATATAAGGAAGGGGGGAAAAGGTAACTAGAAAGAGAGTGGGACCCTCGGGAATCAAAGTGTTCAACTGTGTGGAGCCACAGGATTTACCTCGGAGAAAGACAGGAGGACGGGAAGAGCTTGGGGCAGTCGATGGAAGTGTCTTGAGAACAGTCAGTATTACGGTGCTGAAGCTACTATCGTGCATGAAGGTAGACAAATCTCCAGGACATTGTGGGACACTAGAGAGGAAATTACAGGAGCCCTGGTTGAAATTTACCAGTCGTCTTTAAATACAGGAGAGGTGCCGGAGGGTGGCAAATGTTGTTCATTTATTCAAGAAGGGCCGCAGGGAAAATGCTGGGAACTAGAGGCCAGTGAACTTAAAATCTGTAGTTGGAAAGTTACTGGAGATTATTCTAAGGGATATGATATACAGGCATTTAGATGGACAAGGGCTGATTAGAGATAGTCAGCATGGTTTTGTACGTGGGAGATCATGTCTCACAAATATTTTGAAGACATGAGAGAAACTTACAAAATTCGTAAGGGGTTCGATAGGCTAGATGCAGGACGATTGTTCCCGATGTTGGGGAAGTCCAGAACAAGGGGTCACAGTTTAAGGATAAGAGGGAAGTCTTTTAGGACCGAGATGAGAAAATCATTTTTTACACAGAGAGTGGTGAATTGTGGAGTTCTCTGCCACAGAGGGTAGTTGAGGCCAGTTCATTGGCTATATTTAAGAGGGAGTTAGATGTGGCCCTTGTGGCTAAAGGGATCAGGGGGTATGGAGAGAAGGCAGGTACAGGATACTGAGTTGGATGATCAGCCATGATCATATTGAATGGCGGTGCAGGCTCGAAGGGCCGAATGGCCTACTGCACCTATTTTCTATGTTTCCATGCTGCTATTCCTGGCTTAGCTCAGTCTTCGAGCTCTTGCATTCACACTGTCAATGTTCCATTGGTTTTAGACGGCCGGGTTGCTGTCATTTCGATCCTGCACCCACCTAAGCACCTTTGTCCCTGTCTCCACAGGAGTTGGCTCTGCAACCAAAGGATGATATTGTTGACCGAACTAAAATGGAGGACACGCTAAAGCGGAGGTTCTTCTACGATCAGGCGTTTGCCATCTATGGAGGTAGGAGAGTCTTGGGCTTGTGTGGGGAAGTGAGGGTACATTAAATGAGTCGGTGTTGGGACAAGAATCCCACTTCTGCATTGTCCAGCCTGCTCTTCCAACATTCCTGTTGATCTCAAATAAGTTCATGTCAGCAGAATTAAACAATTCGGCCCATCGCGTCTACTCCGCCATTTGATCAGGGCTGATCTATTTTTTCCTTGCAATCCCATTCCCCTGCCTTTTCCTCGAAAAACCTTTGACGCTCTTACTAATCAGGAACCTGAAATCTTCGATTTAAAAATACCTAATGATGGCTTCCACGGCACCTGAATTGTACGTCAACCACCCTCTGGCTAAAGAAATCCCTCCTCATAGTGAAGTGTAGAGAGTGACGTGTAGCTTTCCGCAGGGAAGAAGTCAGTCACTTGGGTTCTGTAGCAGCTCAGCAACTTTCCTGGTGCGGGACCATTGATTTGCGTTCGAGTTTATGTAGCGTGGGATTCTTTAAAAGTGACTTTTGGGCCTGTCTGTTCTTTCCATGACCTGAGTGGCTTTTCACTGGGATGTCAAGTTTCCTCCCACACTCTAAAGACGTACGGGTTTGTAGGTCAATTGGCTTGGTATAATTGTAAAATTGTTCCTAGTCTGAGTAGGATTGTGTAAGTGTGCGGGGATCGCTGGTCAGAGGGATTTGGTGGACCGAAGGGCATGTTCCCGTGTTGTATAACTAAACTAATTGATTTGAGTTATGCAGTTTGTCCCTGCATTAATAATGTCTCTGGGGCATGGGCATTACTGGCGAAGGCAACATTTACTGTCCATCTCTGGATGTCCTGATGCAACTGAGCGGCTTGCCAGGTCACTGCAGTGAAGGGTTAGAAGTCAACCCAGTTTTGGATCGGATTTGCATCTCGGCAGGACTGGTACGGATGCCCTATTTCTAGCTCGAATAGGTGTTGTGAAACTGTTAGGATTCTGCAAATTCTCAACAGGCTTGTGGTCACTTTTACCTGACTACATGTCTGAGTTTTTAACATTGCTTAGCAGCAGGAAACAAAAATCTAAAGTTGCCCACAGAGGCGATTGAACCAGTCCTGTGAATCTTTATTGCAAGCCTCTGGATTGCTGATCCAATAGTGTAAATCGAAGACATTCACAAAATGCTGGCGTAACTCAGCAGGGCAGGCAGCATCTTTGGAGAGAATGAATGGATAGTGTTTCGGAACAAGACCCTTCTTCGGACGGTTTCGACCCGAAACTTCACCCATTTCTTCTCTCCAGAGATGCTGCCTGCCCTGCTGAGTTACTCCAGCATTTTGTGGATGTCTTCGATTTAAATCAGCATCTGCAGTTCCTTTCTACACACTGGTGTATTCCTGGGAATGTTCAATACCTTTGGACGGCACAGTGTCACACCCACAGGAACCATTGCACCACTGTTCCAGCAACCCAAACCATTGTTTACTGTACACTTTAGAGATACGTCGTTAGAAACAGGCCTATGTCCACCAAGTCTGCACCAACCAGCGATCACACTAGGGACAATTTACAATTTTACAATTAGTCCTGTGAATCTTTATTCAACGCCTCTGTGTTGCTGAGCCACTAGTGTATTCCGGGCAGCGTCCACCACCTTTGGACAGCACAGTGTCACATCCAGTGGCTCACTGCTCCATCAAGCCAGAACCACCCTGTCCAATTCTACCTGTAGGAAAGGTGGTGGGGTGTATGGGGCTGCTGTCAGGGTGGTGGGAGGAGGATAGACAGCCAGTGTGTTGGGTGACCGGTGTCTAACTCTGCCTGGCCCAGGGGTGAGTGGTCTGTACGACTTTGGTCCTGTCGGCTGCGCTCTGAAGAACAACACCCTTCAGATCTGGAGGCACCACTTCATCCAGGAAGAGCAGATCCTGGAGATCGACTGCACGATGCTGACTCCAGAACCTGTCCTCAAGTAAGTCCCTGTACTGTGGGTGCATGGAGCTTGTGGTGGGACAGTGGGTGGTGTGGTGAGGCTGCACTGTGTGTGGGGAAAGGTGCACAGTGTTTCCACCTTCCTCAGCCAATCGATAGCAGCTTATTAATTTCAAGTATACCAAGATGGTGAACAGCTTTGTTAGCATGATATCCAGCCATAGAGTAATAGTGTGGAAACAAGCTAACTCGCCCACACGGACCAACAATGCCCCAGCTACACTAGTCCCACTTGCCTGCGCTTGGTCCATATCCCTCCAAACCTGTCCTATCCATGTACCTGTCTAACTGTTTCTTAAACGATGGGATAGTCCCAGCCTCAACTACCTCCTCTGGCAGCTTGTTCCATACACCCACCACCCTTTGTGTGAAAAAGTTACCCCTCGGATTCCTATTAAATCTTTTTCCCTTCACCTTAAACCTATGTCCCCTGCTCCTCGATTCCCCTACTCTGGGTAAAAGACTCTGTGCATCTACCCGATCTATTCCTCTCATGATTTTGTAATTCCTCTCATGATTTTGTATCATACTATACCCAAGTTTAATTTAGTTTATTGTCACGTGTACTGAATGACAATATACGAGGTACAGCTGACTGGTTAGCACACAGCTTTTGTTAACCAGTCAGCGGAAAGACAATACATGATTACAATCAAGCCACCCACAGTGTACAGATAAATGATAAAGAGAATATAATTTAGTGTAAAGTAAAGTCCAATTAAAAATAGTCCAATGAGGTAGATGGTAGCTAAGGACCGCTGTCTAGTTGTTGATAGGATGGTTCAGTTGCCTGATAACAGCTGGGGAGAAACAGTCCTTGATTATACTGGTGGCCTTGGCCCTTCTTTAAAGTTAGCATGGCGGTGATATGGATGCCTAAGCTGATGACCATCTCTGCAGCAGCTCTATTGGGTGTGTTCACCTCCCTGCTTTCTTAGATCAACAATCAATTTGTTCCTCTTGCTGACTAGTTAAGGGCTAGTCAGCAAGTTAAGGGCTAGCTGCTGTTGTGGCACAAGATTCTCGATCTCTTTCCAGTAATCCTCTCACCATTGTTGATCCGGCCGACAGCTGTGGCATTATCGGCAAGATTAAAGATGGAATTGGTGCCATACCTAGCCGCACAGTCATTGGCGGACAGGGATTGAGCACACAGCCCTGAAATGCACCAGTGTTGAGGGTCAGGGTGGAGAAAGTGTTATGACCAATTTTAACCGACTGACATCTGTCAGTCAGGAATTCTGGAAGCTAAATGAGGGGAGATTTTTAGGTCTGTGGGGAAAGAGCATGGGGTGGGACTGATTGGTCAGCTTTTGCATGGATTTGATGCAAGGGAAAGATACCGAGTGCAGAATATAGTGGGGTAGAGGTGAATCGGACGGTACCCTAGCTTATGGAAGGACTGTTCAGAAGCCTGATAACAGAGGGGAAGAAGCAGTTCATTGTTCACTCTGGCCACCAACTGCTGAATGAACGCGTATCCCAGAGATTGTTACACGGAGACTTTCCTTGGGTCACCCTGACAGTGATGTACCAATAACACTGGGTTGCCTTTAATCCATGACTGTGGGGAAGGATGAATAAGGAGGCTGAGGAACTCTTGACATTTTCCCTAATGTAAGACAGTGTGCCTGATTCTCGGTGCTTGGCGTTGCAGGACCTCTGGCCACGTGGACAAGTTTGCTGATTACATGGTGAAAGATCTGAAGAACGGGGAATGTTTCCGAGCCGACCACCTGCTCAAAGGTAATGCTTTGTGTAGAGCCTCTACTGAATCAGAATTAGGCTATTCCCATTCAACATTTTTGAATCAGGGTACTTATTCAGATTGATAAACAGGGTTTCAATTCAAAACTTTGCCTATCGCATCAGTCTGAAGAAAGGTCCCGACCCTAAATGCCTCCTTTCCATTCCCTCCACAGATGCTATCTGACTCTCTGAATTCCTTCAGCACTTTGTGTTTTGCTCAAGATTCCAGCATCTGAAGTTATTGTGTCTTCACCTATCACTTTCCCGGCTTTATTTCACCCCTCGTCTCTTTTCCAACTTTCTCGCCTCCACCCACTCCAATAAGTCTGAAAGCGGGCCCCAACCCGGAATGCCATCTCCCCATTTTCTCCACAGATGCTGACTGACCTGAGTTCCTCCAGCATTCAGCTACTTGAATGCCCAGTATTCTAAAGGCTCTTATGAAGTGAATATGAATTTTTGACTTTTTTAAATTTTATAGAGAAATCTTAGGAAAAGGCTCAGGAGATCAGGCAGCGTCTGTGGAAAGAGAGACAGCTGAAGACTTGATGGTCACTTGCTTGGCCTGTTGGCCATAGGACTGTCCCACACCTGCAGTCAGGTGTGGGACTGTTGTACAAGGTGGTAATCACTCATTGTCTTCTGCTGTTGCAGCTCATTTGCAGAAATTGATGTCCGATAAGAAATGCTCAGTGGAGAGGAAAGCAGAGATGGAAGATGTCATCACCCAGGTAAGCAGCACCTTCACTTTGCTTTATTATTGTCATGTGTATCAGGGAAGAGTGAAAAATGTTTCTGGTCAAATCATACTCTGCCTTACCTGACTACAACCAGGCTATGCACATGTACAACAGGTAGTGCAAAGAGAAACACAACCAGAGTGCAGAATATAGCAGAATACAGTGTTATAAATACTGTGCCAAATCACCTCCTCCATAGGCAACAATGGACCATTGTGGGCTCCACCTTTCCTGGGTCATCAGTGCTGGCTCTGATTTTTTTCTGTACATTTCCATATCTCCAGTTTCCCCTCTCCCCTGACTCTCAGTCTGAAGAAGGGTCTTGACCCAAGATGTCAGCTATACCTTCTCTCAAGTGATGCTGCCTGACCAGCTGAGTTATTCCAGCATTTGGTGCCTATCTGCAATGAAGTAGGTTGGGAGCTCATGACTCCACCGTAACTTGTGGGAGGACCGTTCAGTAGTCTGATAATAGCAGGGGAGAAGCTGTTCCTGATTCTGGTCGTGCATGCTTTCAATCTTCTGTCCGAGAGGAGAAGAGGGAATAACCAGGGTGAAAATGGTCCTAGATTGCATTGGCAGTTTTTCTGAAGTGTAGATGGAGTCGCTGGGGGGAGGCTAGTTTGTGTGATGGACTGGGCTTGTCCACACCAGTTCACTTTGTTATAGTTTAGAGGTACATCACGGAAACGGACCCTTCAGCCCCCCCCCCCCCGTCCATGTCATCAACCCATTCACATCAGTTCTATGTTATCTCACTATGTATTCTCCCATCGCATGGCCATTTCACTGAGTGTTAACTGTGTGCCACATCTTCACTGCTGTCTTGACCAGCCCGATTGTTAGATTGTATGAGAGGCGCAGATAGAGTAGACAGTCGGAACCTTTTTCCCCAGCATGTAAAAATCAAATACTAAATGGCATAGTTTTAAGGTGAAAGGGGCAAAGTTATACTCTTGTATATCAGCGAGACCAAGCGCAGGCTCGGCGATCGTTTCGCTGAACACCTCCACTCAGTCCACCTAAACCAACCTAAACTCCCGGTTGCTTCCATTCCCACACTGACCTTCCTGTCCTGGGTCTCCTCCATTGTCAGAGTGAGGCCCAGTGCAAATTGGAGGAACAGCACCTCCTATTTCGCTTGGGCAGTTTACACCCCAGCTGTATGAACATTGACTTCTCTAACTTCAGATAGCCCTTGCTTTTCCTCTCCATCTCCTACCGCTTCCCAGTTCTCCGACCAGTCTTACTGTCTCCGACTACATTCTATCTCTGTCCCGCCCACTCCCCTGACATCAGTCTGAAGAAGGGTTCTGACCCGAAACGTCACCCACTCCTTCTCCCCAGAGATGCTGCCTGTCCCACTGAGTTACTCCAGCATTTTGTATCAATCTTTGTAGTATTTTACGTTTGTTTTAAACCCCATTCTGAGAGCATGGCCTTCCCAAATTGTCTGTGGACCCCTACATTTTTTTAACCTCCCTTGACGTAGTTCAGGTTTTGTGCGGCATGGTGACGCAGCGGTAGATTTGCTGCCTCACAGCGCCAGAGACCTGGGTTCGATCCTGACTATGGGTGCTGTTTGTACGCATTTTGTACATTTGTACAGTGCTGGAGTAACTCAGCGGGTCAGGCAGCATCTCTGGAGAAAAGGAATAGGTGACATTTCAGGTCGGGCATCTCCTTCAGACTGATTTCGGTGGTTTGAACCTGACTACGGGTACTGTTTGAACGGAGTTAGTACGTCCTCCCTGTGACCCCGTAGGTTTTCTCCAGGTGTTCCGGTTTCCTCCCACACTCCAAAGACGTGCAAGTTTGTAGATTAATTGGCTTTTGTTAAAATGGTAAATTGTCCCTGGTGTGTGGAGCATATTGCTAGTGTATAGGGTGGTCGCTTTTCGGCGAGGACTTGGTGGGCCGAAGGGCCTGTTTCCACGCTGTCTCTCTAAAGTCTAACAGAATGGCTCCTTCATTATCTGGGTGGGGATGGCTCCCATCTGAGGTCATGGTATGTATTCAAGAGAGAGTTAGATAGACTCGGGGCTAACGGAATCAAGGGATATGGGGAGAAAGCAGGAAGGAGGAACTGATTTTGGATGATCAGCCATGATCATGTTGAATGATGGTGCTGGCTCGAAGGGCCGAATGGCCTACTCCTGCACCTATTTTCTATGGTGACGATTGTGTGCAGAGCCCTTGTTGCATTGATTTGAAAGCTGCTGACAGCTACTTGTTGCAGAGAAATGGTATGTTTGCATTTTGCTTTTGCGATTAGATGGACAATTACAGCCAGCAAGAGTTAGCGGACCTGTTTGTGAATTACAACGTCAAGTCCCCAGTCACCGGGAACGACCTGTCCCCGCCCATCTCCTTCAATCTGATGTTCCAGACATCCATCGGACCAGGGGGCAACATGCCAGGGTGAGATATATTACCAACCCAGCGCACTTGGGGAACTTCCGTACTGTGGAGGGCTTTCGAGAGCTTATGACGAACACCCAGCTCGGGTGTGGAGCTGTTCTTAAACTCACCGTTTCCATTTATGTTTCCAGCTACCTCAGGCCTGAAACAGCTCAAGGGATTTTCCTCAACTTCAAACGGTTGCTGGAATTCAATCAGGGAAAGCTTCCCTTTGCCGCTGCCCAGATTGGCAACTCGTTCCGTAATGAGATCTCCCCGCGATCAGGCCTCATCCGCGTCAGGTAGGAGGCTCGTGGCAAATTACTGGCGCTGTTCTGCTTCTGGTATCGGTTTGTTATTGTCACCTGTGCACTGATTTGCAGCTTATCCAGTTAAATCAGTGGCGCTGTGGTAGAGTTGCTGCCTAACAGCACCAGAGACCTGGGTTTAATCCTGACTACGGGTTCTTAGTATGCGGAGTTTATATGTTCTCCCTGTGACCGCGTGGGGTTTCTCCAAGTGCTCTGGATTCTTCCCACAACTCCACAGACGTGCAGGTTTGTAGGTTAGTTGTTTTCTGAAAATTGTAGATTGTCCTCGGTGTGTTGAGTGGTGCTAGTGTATGATCTGGGGTGATCGCTGGTTGACGTAAACTCGGTGGGTTGAAGGGCTTGTTTCCACGCTATCTCTTGTCTAACTATATATTACCCATGAGTACAAACAAACCAGAATATGGTGCTACACTGTTATAAAGTAACAGTTCCAGAGAAAGTGCAGATAAAAAGAAAGTGCATGGTCCACAGTCGGGTAGATTGGAAGATCAGGACCGCAATGAAGTTTTGAATTTGGGACCACAACCTAGCTAATGGAAGGATCGTTCAGGAGTCTGATAACAGAGGGGGAGAAACTTTTACTGGATCTGGTGGTGTACGGTTTCAAGCTTTTGTATCGTGTGCCCGATGGGAGAGGAGGTTAAGTGGCTTTCCCCGAGGCAGCGTGAACTGTAGATGGAGTTGTTGGTGGGGAGTGTAGTCTGTGTGATGGACTGGGCTACATCCACAACTGTGCGATTTCTTACTGTCGTGGGCAGAGCCGTTCCCAACACAAGCTGTGATGCAACTTCACAGGATGCTCTCCGCAGTGCATCTGTCAATGTTTGTAAGAGTCGTAGGTGACATGCCGAACTTTCTTAGTCTTGTGATGCAGTGGAGATGTTGGTGTGCTTTCTTGGTTTGCTCCAGACCTTCAATGGGATGGACCAGGGCAGATTGTTGTCCTTTTCCCTATTGCCCCCTTCAGTGGTCTCTCTTACCCACCCTGCATGGCCGCTGTTGGTTATTTCTGTGTTTAGTCGGGTAGTTGCTTCTGCAATGGACTTTCCCAGACTTGGCGATGTGGGCACAGTGTGGGCGCGGGCATTTCCCAGTGGCATTCTCAGCTCTCTCTCGCTGTCCAGGGAGTTCACCATGGCAGAGATCGAGCACTTTGTGGATCCCAGTGAGAAGAACCACCCCAAGTTCTCCAACGTGGCCGACCTCGAGTTAATGCTGTACTCGGGCCAAGCCCAGACCAGCGGGCAGTCGGCACGGAAGATGCGGCTCGGAGACGCCGTGGAACAGGTGAGCTGTGTGTGTGTGTGTGTGTCTGTGGAATTACACAACAGCCCACTATCATCTGGTGTGCTATGATCTGTCTTGTGGTGCTCTTGATTTTTGCCAACTACACCCCTCTGCTACACTTCTTCTTTTCTCTCTCCTTTCTTCCTCTCCCCCCTTCTTTCTCCCATCTCTCTCCTTATCCCCTTTTCCCCCTCTTCCTCTCTCCCTCTTTTCCCTCTCCCTTTTTCACCCCTCTCCATCTCCCCTTCCCTCTCCCTTCAAGCATAGTGTTGCAGATAGATAAACAGTTTGAGATTCGGGGAAAAGATGTATTTGGTACAGCTTTTACATTCTCAGGTGACAAGATTGCACAGAAATGTGATTAACAGTAAAACTGGGTCGTGATTACAGAACAGGGTTTAATTAGGTAACAAACTAGGTCTTGATTACAGAATAAAATGATTATCCGCAAGTCTCAGTTGACAGTAGATCCTATTTTCTGATGGGTGC
The DNA here is from genome assembly GCA_036785375.1 of Leucoraja ocellata. Taxonomy (NCBI): domain Eukaryota; kingdom Metazoa; phylum Chordata; class Chondrichthyes; order Rajiformes; family Rajidae; genus Leucoraja; species Leucoraja ocellata. The sequence continues at coordinate 2,670,899 of JAWMAR010000018.1, read as the reverse complement.
ACGCTGTAACATAATCAAAGAAAGTTCTTAAAACTCGGGTGTAGTCACTGCTGTATTCCATGTCTCTACTTTCAAAGGTCCAAAGGTCTTTTATTGTCATCTGTACAGTGAAACTCCATTTACCGTGCAGCCAAACTAAAAAAAGCAACAGGACACAACTACATAAAAGTTAACATAAACATCCACCACAGCAGATTCCCCACATTCCTCACTGTGATGGAAGGCAATAAAGTCGAATCTTCTTCCCTCCTTTTCTCCCGCGGTCGGGGCAGTCCAACCATCGGCAGTCGGGGCGATCGTAGCCCCAACGTCGGGGAGATCGAAGCTCCCACGATCGGGGTGGTCGAAGCTCCTGCGGCTTGGAGCTCCCGAAGTCAATCTCTAGCCAGCGACCGTGAGCTCCATGATGTTAAAGTCCGCAGGCTCCCGCGGTTGCAGCTCCCAAAGTCGATCTGCAGATCTAACAACTTCACGATGTGAGGCCGCAGTGCAGACGGAGAACCGCTTTTAGGCTTTGTCTGCAGTCCCCTATCACCACATTGGCGTAACCCCTATTTACTAGTTATTAGTCCTTGCTATTCTTTTCCCTACAACACATGTTTCAAAGAAAAAGTGCAGAAGAATACAATCAAGCTGTCCTCGGTGCACAGATCAAAGATAAAGGGTGCACCATTTAGTGCAAGATAAATTCTGATTAAAGACAGTTCAAAGGTCTCCAGTGAAGTAAATTAAAGGTTCAAAGTTGCTTTACTTGTCCCATGTGCGACTGCACAGTGGAATTATTTTTGCATTCTTGCACATGTGGGCACTGCCATGTCTTGGCGCCATTTCCAAAGTTTGTTCCGCCCGCTCGCTCGATCTACTGGAGCTGCTCCCGTTCCAGGCGAGTTCCAGGCGAGCTCCAGGCGAGCTCCAGGCTCCTGCAGGGCTGTCTGTCGCACCACAAGACAGATCATTGCACACCAGATGATAGTGGGCTGTTGTGTAATTCCTCAGCCCACGATCCGACGTCCCTCTCCTCGTCCGGCCAATGTTGTGTCCAGGGGAGCCGACTTTGATGGTGCTGGAGGCTTTACCCTGGTTCACCCTCCTACTGGCCTTTGCTCCTCACACCCGTCTCTCCAGTGGCGTCCGCCGAGCCTTTGGGTCCCCGTTCTGCGGTCTGCTGGGTCACTCGGGCCGGATCCTCCGTTCCGCGGTGTGCTGGGCCCCCCCGGGTGGGTTTCCTGGTCCTCGGTGTGCCGAGCCTTCAGGCCGGGTCCTCTGGCGGGATTCCGGTTAAAGGTAGTGACAAGCGGGGAAGGTTAGGACTGCGCTCCAGCTGGTGAGGGGACAGCTCAGCTGCCCGATTTACAGCCCCATCTTCCATTGCAGGGGATCATCGACAACTCTGTGCTGGGCTACTTCATCGGAAGGATCTACCTGTTCTTGGTCAAGGTGGGCGTGTCGTCCAGCAAGCTGCGCTTCCGGCAGCACATGGAGAACGAGATGGCCCACTACGCCTGCGACTGCTGGGATGCCGAGGCCAAGACCTCCTATGTAAGTGTGCTCCCGCCGGACCAGAGCGCAGGCAGCTCCTGCTTCCACAAACCCTTCGCCACAAACTTAGTGTGGAGATACAGCGTAGACACCGGCCCTTTAGCCCACCGAGTCCACCAATCACCCCGTTCACAGTAGTGCTATATTTTCCCAGTCTTGCATCCACTCCCTACACACTAGGGACAATTTGCAGAAGCCAATTAACCTACAAACCCCCACATCTTTGGAGTGTGGGAGAAAACCAGAGCACCTGGAGGAGACCCATACAGGTCACGGGGAGAACGTGCAAACTCCGTACAGACAGCACCCTTAGTCAGGATGGAACCCGCGTCTCTGGCGTTGCATTCGCTGTAAGGCAGCAACTCTACCGCTGCACCACCGCCTCTTTCCACCTCCTTTACCCTGTGGTCTCCCTTCCCACCCAGGGGCATGTCTGCAGTAGCTATTGATTCCAGCTCTGGATGCCTGGTAACTTACCACATATCCACCTGGAGGATGTTGCAGGGTCTAGAGGACCTACACAGTGAGTGGTAGGGCTTTGGTGAGTGTTATAGAGCAGAGGGATTTAGGAGTGCAGGTGCATGGTTCCTGGAAGGTGGAATAGCAGGTAGATAAGGTGATCAAAAAGGCTTTTGGCACTTTGGCCTTCATCAGTCAGAGTATTGAGTATACACGTTGTGTGGTCATGTTGCTGTTGTATAAGACGTTGGTGAAGACACATTTAGAGTATTGTGTTCAGTTCTGAAGACTATGATATAGGAGAGATGTCAAGCTGGAAAGGGTACTGGGAAGATTTACAAGGATGTTGCCAGGACTAGAGGATCTGAGCTATAGGGAGCGGTTGAGTAGGCTGGGAGTCTATTCCTTGCAGCGCAGGAGGATGTGGGGTGATCTAATAGAGGTATCACTCGAAAATGAAAATAGAGGGTTTGAGTTACCAGGTTGTGTTTTTTTTTTTTCTTCTCGATAGTGCAGGAGGTTGAGGGGAACCTTATTGAGGTTTATAAAATCCGGAGGGTCATAAACAAGGGTTTTTTTCCTCAGGAAAGGGCTGTGTAAAACTAGCGGGCATAGATTTAAGTGGGGGAGAATGATTTAACAGGAGCCTGAGGGCATGAGCTATGGGGAGAGGTTAGGCAGGCTAGGACTTTATTCTTTAGAGCGCAGGAGAATGAGGGGTGATCTTATAGAGGCGTGGTGGTTGTGGCTATCCCTCGAGGTCGAGGATGATGGTCCACTTTCAGTTGTTTGTACGTTCTGTTGCTTTTATGGTGTACAACGTCATGCCAGGAATAGACAGGGTAAATGTACAGAGTCTTTTACCCAGAGAAAGGTAATTACCAACCAGAGGACGTAGGTTTAAGGTTTAAGGACGTTAGTTTGAGAAAGATTTAATAGGAAGCCGAGGGGTAACTTTTTCACGCAGAGGATGGTGGGTATAGGGAACGAGCTGCCAGAGGAGGTAGCTGAGGCTGCTACTTGAAAAGCATTTAAAACATATTTGGATGGCTACATAGATAGGAAATGAAAGTTGGATGGATACGGGCCAAAAGCGGGCAAATGAGGCATCTTGGTGGGCATGGTCGAGTTGTGCGACGACTATAATCCGTGGGCATTGCTGCCCTGCGGAGGATAGTGTGTGGCTATTTGCCTGGGTGAATAACTCTCCTCTCCTGCCGTCTCACTCTGTCTTCTCTCCCCGCAGGGCTGGATCGAGATAGTTGGCTGTGCTGATCGATCGTGCTACGACTTGGCCTGTCATTCCCGGGCGACCAAGGTGCCTCTGGTGGCAGAGAAGCTTCTGAAGGAACCCATATCCTTATCAGTGTGGAGCCTGAGCTGGGAGTAATCACTGAATACAGGCACCCCCTTCTTGATCAATACCCACAGATTGGGAGCAGGAGTAGGCCATTCGACCCATCCAGCCGAGAGGTGGCAATATGGAACGAACTGCCAGAGGAGGTAGTTGAGGCAGGGACTATGACAGCATTTAAACGCCATTTGGGCAGGTACATGGATAGGAAAGGTTTAGGGATATGGGCCAAAGATGGACAGGTGGGATTAGCATAGATGAGGCATCTCTGTCAGCGTGACTAGACTGTACTAAATGCTATTCTCTTCATCCTGTATCTGTACCCTATGGATGGCTCGATTGTAATCATGTATAGTCTTTCCACTGACTGGTTAGCACGCAACATAAAGCTTTTCACTGTTGTCACACGTGATAATAAACTAAACTAAACTAGCGTAGATGGGGCATCTTTGTCAGCTTGGACAAGTGGCCTGTGTCTGCTCTGTAGTTCTGTCACCTGTCCATGTTCACCAGAGATGCTGCCTAACCTGCCGAGTTACTCCAGCACTTTGTGTCTTTTTTTTTTTTTTACCCCTGAGAGACAAAAGGGGTTTGACTTTAAAATATAATCTTAGACAGAGCACCTGTATTCCCACCTCTTCTTCTCCAACCCACCCCCCCCACCTCTCAAATCCCTTGGGGTGTCAGCCAAACATGTTGGGGAGCAGAGAATCGCCTGTAGTTTTGCGGTTTAGAAGAACGAGGTGGTGTCCTTGAGGCATTCAGTATTGAGGGAATTAGATACTCAGTGACTGTCCTGCACTGTACTTTCAACATAGTAGTGTTGAAGGTTACACAAAAAAGCTGGAGAAACTCAGCGGGTGCAGCAGCATCTATGGAGCGAAGGATTTCCTTCGCTCCATAGATGCTGCTGCACCCGCTGAGTTTCTCCAGCTTTTTTGTGTAACCTTCGATTCTCCAGCATCTGCAGTTCCTTCTTAAACACATAGTAGTGTTGAAGATGTTTTTGAATATGGATATGGTGAATGGAGGGGTAAATCAGTGCAACAGCAGAATGGTACAATCTGGAATAATGTATAGAAAGGTACGACGGTAATACCAGTCATGGGATTATTGAATGACCGCGTCAAGCCCCCTTTAGGATGTCGTGTGTTTGTACGAGGGCGAGATGCCTCGCAGGCTGCGGGAGCAGAGTACCTTTGGATATATTGCTGCAATTTCCCTTAACGTTAGTACACAAAACTGTCAGCGTTGTGCAGTTTGAGCCCAACAAGAGCGCCATTGGCAAGGTGTTCAAGAAGGAGGCCAAGATGGTGATGGAGTACCTGAGTGTATGTGACGCGTGCTACATCACAGAAATGGAGACGGAGCTGAATGAGAAGGGGTGGGTATCTGTAATCTCCCAGCTCCACCACAACTCAGAACCACACAAGAGTTTCATTGTCAGATGTCCCAAAATCTTCACCTCAACTCAGCCTCTCGCCCAGTGGGAGGCGCCGCAACACCTAGCCTTGCTTTCATTTGCTAATCAACTCATTTGGATGTCCTCACTCACTGCTCACACTGCCGCCCCTCTGCCAACCTTTGCGTTAACTGTCCAAGGCTGCCCATTTAAACTACCCGCACTAGGATCCCCTTCCTCCAGCTGATCCACTCACCCGCTGCTCAGACTGCCGCTCCCCGTTAACTGAGGGGGGACCCTGATGGGCAGAATGGCCTAATTCTGCCGTTGCTTAGGAAATTATGAATACAATACAATACAATTTTATTTGTCATTTGAACCTCGTTGAGGTCCAAATGAAATGTTGTTTCTGCAGTCATACACACAAGAAAAAGACCCAAGACACAACACAATTTACACAGACATCCATCACAGCGCATCTCCTCCTCACTGTGATGGAAGGCAAAAACTTATCTCTCCCCTGCACTCCCCATTCCCCTCCCGATGTCAGAGTCAATTACCCGGCGGGCGATGGTAATTGTCCCGCGGCCATTAACGCCGCGCCGGGTGATGCAAGGCCACGCTCCGGGTCTTGTTGTTGGAGCCCCCGGCGGGCGCTAGCAAAGTCCCGCAGCCATTCCAAGCCGCGCGGGGCGATGATGTAAGGCCCCGCTCCAGGTAATCTTCAGCCCCGCAACTTGGGCGGGAGAAGTCGCCGTTGCGGAAGCCCCGAAAAGCGGTCTCCCAGCAGGGACCCGCGGGCTCCCGGCGTTACTGTCTACCAGACCTGTGGTTGGAGCCTCCGAATCTCCGGGGGTCGGGTCACAGCAGCGCGCCACCACCGCTCCTCCCGCTCCGAACTCGGCCAGCTCTACGATGGTGAATAAAGTCCGCAGCTCCGCGACTGGAGCCCCAGGTCGTTCCTGCTGGAGGCCGCTCCACGGTGCTCAGCCCCAACGACAACGGAGACCCGACAAGGAAAAGGTTGGGTTCTCCGTGCAGGGGAAAGATTTTAAAGTTTCCCCACCCCCCACACACAAACCCCGTCAAAACAAATAAAATAAAAACTACATTGAAACGAGACAGAAAATAATAAAAAGACAGACGGGCTGCAGAGGCCGCTGCGACGTGAGGTGCATGGAATGGAGGGATGTGGATCACGTGTCAGCAGATAAGAGTTGGTTTTGGCATTATGTTCAGCACAGACATTGTGGGCTGAAGGGCCTGTTCCTGTGCCGTATCGTTCTGAGTTCTCTGGAAACAGGTAAGGTGTGCACTGGGTTCTCCCTCCCTCCAGGTTCAAGGTCACTGGACAGGCCAGGGAGATTTCACCGCCAGTTGGTTGTTTCAAATTTCTTGCCACCTTCCGAGACTGATCTTGTTTTATACCGCTTCCCTCCCCCCCCCCCCCCCCCATCCAGGGAGTTCACTTTTGAATCCGACGGAAAGAAGTTCACCCTGACCAAGAACATGGTTGGAGTGAAAAGGTTTCAGAAGACCCTGCATGGTGAGTGGATCCTCTGAGCCTGCAGTGTGTTTATTTACAGATGATTCCCCATGAGCTGAACCTTTGTTCCCACCTCCAGAAGCTGGTGACCAACTTGTGTGGGCATTGAATGACAAGTGTGTGCTGTACACCCACTGCCACACAGTGCTACTGCATGGTTCAGCTCCAATGACCTTCCCTTTGCTTTAGGACCGGGGTCTCCCAACTATGGCCCGTGGGTCACATGCAGCCCGCCACGAGATTTTATCCGGCCCACAGCAAGCTCTGAGCTCCGGGTCTTAAGGTCTGGCAACTCAGAGAATTTGTATCGTGTTTACAGCATTTGCTCTCCACACAACAGATTTATTTCCTTTGGAACGGATCTTTGTAAGAATGGGTTCAAACCGAATTCCCGGTTCCAGGTGGGAGCCCGTTGTGCTCAGGCTCTGTCTCTCTCCCTGCAGTATACCTAGATCGTTCCTTGTTTTAGTCACCGCCAGACCCTTCCCTCACCTCTCTCTCAAGTACATCAATTCTGTATCGGTGCTGCTTCCTGCTCTCGTTCATTGCTTTAACGTTTCATCTCCCTCACTGCCAGCTCCCACTTTCCTCTGCTCGAGCCCCGACTCTTCCCTTTGCCTTCTCGCCGTCTCTATCTCCGATTCAGAGAAAACGGGAGTGACCAAAAGTCTATTCCAAGCCTGCGGACGCCATCGGCTACCTTATCTATCAACTACCCCTGTTTGTGCATCGGAACTGAAATATCCTCTCCAAGATCCAGCCCTTACAGCAAAACTCACATTTCTTTATTTTTTCCGACGGCCCGCAAAAATGTGCCAAATATATAATGTGGTCCTCATGCTGAAAAATTTGGAGGCCCCTGCTATAGGACATGATGCTGGTCGTAGCCTTGCCTATCGTGCCTGGGTAAACACAGCATGCGGGTGGTTCAGACACTGGGCAAAGCTCCGGGCGGCACAGTGGCGCAGCGGTAGAGTATCGCCTTGCAGCGCCAGAGACCCGGGTTCCATCCCGACTATAGGTGCTGTCTGTACGGAGTTTGTATTTTCTCCCTGTGACCGTGTGGGTTTTCTCCGAGATCTTTGTTTTCCTCCCATTCTCCAAAGGTGTACAGGTTTGTAGGTTAATTGGCTTAGTATAAATGTCCATTGTCCCTAGTGTGTGTAGGATAGTGTTAGTGTGCAGGGATCGCTGGTCGATCCTCCGAGTGTGTCACAGGCACAATGCGGTCCTCACACTCGCTAAGTTAACTGCTCTGAGTATAGAAACAAGGAGCTGCATGTCCTGGTTAATGCACAAAAGGACACGCAGTGCTGCAGTATCGTAGCAGGTCAGGCAACATTGCTGGAGAACATGCATCAGTGGCATTTTGGGTCAAGACCCTTCTTCAGAACTCAGTCTGAATCTGAAACATCACCTATCCATGTCCTCCAGAGGTGCTGCCTGACTCGCTGAGTTACTCCAGCTCTGTGCTTTTCATTTAAATTCTTAATTGCTGCAGCACAGACCTCTAAACATGGCGCTCAATAGCTAATTAACAAATGAAAGTTCAATAAATAAAAAAAGAGCAGGTGTGGAAGGGATTCGGTGAGAAGGCATGAACAGGATACTGAATGGGGATGATCAGAGTGAATGGCGGTGCTGGCTTGAAGGGCCGATTGTCAATTGTCTATTGTCTATTGAGTGCATCGTGCTGACAGTAGCAAGGAGCTGAGAGTGTGTCCAGGGTGGTGTGGGTCTCTGGCTACTGTTGGTGGGCAGGGCAGGTCTAGCTTGCCCCCTGTAGCCCAGTGCTTCACTCCCCTCACTAATGCTGCCTTCTCTTGGTGCCACTCCAGTTGAGGAGATCACCCCCAGTGTGATCGAGCCGTCCTTCGGCATCGGGAGGATCATGTACACCGTGTTCGAGCACACGTTCAACGTGCGGGCTGGCGACGAGCAGAGAACGGTGAGAGGGGGGCGTGGGTGGGACAGACACTCGAGGGTGGGGGTGGTATGCATTAGGTTGGGGAGGGTTGCTCAGGAGAGGTGGGTGGTTGCGGTGGGGGTTGGTGGGGAGGTGTTGCTCAGGGAAGAGGGGTGTGGGTGGGGGGGGGGGGGGGGGCAGTGACGGGGCAGTCCAGTGCATTGCAGGAAAGCAATCGTTGACTATGTGGTTCAAGGAGTGATCTGTTGTGGGATCAGAGCCGACGGTTCGGTGGGCACTGACCACTCCTGGTATTGCTTCAGCGATGAATGAGGGATGAAGGGAACCTGTGCTGGAAGTCCCATGGGAATAATGATGGGAGTTTCTGGTATAAAACAGTCACCAATAATTTGTCCTGAAGCAGCCACGTTGATGCTACGGCTGACAAAGAACGCTGACGTCTCTACTTCCTTACGAGGCAATTTCCTCAGTCTCCGCAGCCGGTAGTAGCGTTGGCGGACGCATCAATGTGTTTGGTCCACGGCAGATTGCTGGTAGTGCTAAAGGGCCTGTCCCACTTGGGTGACCTAATCCGCGAGTTCTGGCGAGTTTGCCCTCGACTGACACTCACAGCATGGTCGACACGAGGTCCTAGGAGGTCTTCATGACTCTCCTTCATGCTCGAGAGTGGTCTCCGTGCACTCGAGGCCTCAACTAGGTTGCGGCGTTTTTTTCAACATGTTAAAAAAGGCCGCTAGTAAAATAAGGTCGCCATGGGAAAAAATCAATACTTTTTCTACTTGTAGGTTTAGTCGTAGTAGGTTGGCACGTTAGTCCTAGGTAATCGAGGGTAGTCAAAGGTAGTTGTAGATAGTCTTCAACATAGTCGAAGGGAGATCGAAGGAGGCCGTCTTCACTCTCCACTATTCTGTGTCCAATTTTCCCGAAGCTGGTCTTCAACATAGTCGAAGGAGATCTTCAACATGTCATTTTTTTCAAACTCTCCTAAACTCGCCAATTAGGTCGCCCAAGTAGAACAGCCCCTTAATGCCCAGGAACTGGAGCAGGCTGCCAGATTGAGAATATACGGGGTTGTGCGGGAGTGGGTGGTGGTGGGGTGGGGAGGGGGGGGGGGGGGGCTGTGAATATGTTAACCTGCTGTTATTGCTCCTGTCTGCACGGTGCTGAGCCTCTCACTGTAACAGCCTCCGTTTCCCTCCACAGTACTTCAGCTTCCCGGCGCCTGTGGCCCCCTACAAGTGCTCCGTTCTGCCGCTCAGCCAGAACCAGGAATTTGCTCCCTTCGTCAAGGAGCTGGGTGAGTAGCCAACCACTGATTCGCAACATAGGATGTAATTCTCATCTTCCAACCTACCGCGTTGCTGCCTTGGCACTTTTTAAAAACCTACTGTAAAGCTGTACACTACATATTGCACTGGTATTTTCTCTTTGGATTACCTGCACTTGTGTGTGACTTGATTGTACTCATCTATGTTATCGTTTTAATGGATACAAAGTCATACAGGTGTGGAGACGGGCCCTTCAGCCCAACATGCCCCAGCTACACTGGCCCCACCTGCCTGCATTTAGTCCATTTCCCACCAAACCTGTCCTATCCATCTACTTGTCTAACTGTACCTTAATAGGAATAATAGGAATCCGAGGGTTTAACTTTTGCACGCAAAGGGTGGGGTGGTGTAAGGAACGAGCTGCCAGAGGTGGTAGTTGAGGTCGGTGGTATCACAACATTTAAGAGGCATTTGGACAGGTACATGGATAGGATAGGTTTAGTGGGATACTAGACTAAGTATCCCAGTATCACTAAGTATCACGGGAGGCCTGGTCCCCCAATGCAACCCATTCCCCAAAGCAATGTTCCACCACTCACCCGTTCCTCCAACGCAGTATTCCACTGCTCACTCATAGCTCCTAACTGCGCAGGCGTGGCTCATTTCCCCTCATCCCCGAGCACCCTTGTGGGGTGTGTGGCGGGGGGGCGGGGGGGTTGTGGGGGGGGTAGGAGGGTGTGTGTTGGGGGGGGGGGGGGGGGTGGGCAGGGGTGTTGGGGGGGGGGAGGATGTGTGGGGGGAGGGAGGTCTGTGGGCAGGTGGGGAGTTGTGGGGGAAGAGGGGTGTGTGGGCGGGGGGAAATGAGCTCGGAGAAAAGACGGGGAAGAGCCATGGGGGAGAGGGTGGTATCACGGGAGGGGTGGTGGGGGGGGGGGTGCAGGAGCCAGCGAGGGGGACCAGAGGGGTAGGGGCTGGAGCTGGCAGTACGATGTGGACTCACAGCGGGCGCTGGTCGTTCTCCTCCGCCGGGATCAGAATCTCCACTTTCCGTTTGGCGACATCTCTGACTCCGGCCTGGGCTGGGTCAGGTCTCTGACGTGGGGCTGGTTCGGGTCCGGCTGGCCATCCTCTGCTCCAGTAAAGACACGATGGTGGAGGGAGGGGCGGACCCGGGGAGTGACAGGAGAAGAGACTAATCCGCGCGGCGCTGACTGGCAGGAGAGGAGATCGATCGATCTGTGCACGCGCGTTTTTAAAGATTTTTAAACCTCGCTGACTTTTACAACATTCGACCGATCGGAACGAAACTTGTTGCACTCGCAACATAGGAGAACGGTGAGTGAACTCGCGAAAAATCGTATCATTTTTGCACAAATAGAAAGATCACGCAAACCGGAAGATAACAAGATCAGAGTTTTAGTCGTGTATAGATGGATGGGCCAAACGCAGGAAGGTGGGGCTAGTTTAGATGGGGCATGTTGGTTGGTGTGGGCAAGTTGGGCTGATAGGACTCTTTCTATGCTGTATGACGTGTCAATAATAAACCTGTGCTAACGGTGCTCCCTCTGCCCCTCTCCCAGCCGAAGCACTGAACAGACACGGGGTGTCCCACAAGGTGGACGACTCGTCGGGCTCCATTGGCAGACGCTATGCCCGGACGGACGAGATCGGCGTGGCGTTCGGCATAACCATCGACTTTGACACGGTCAACAAGGTGCCGCACACGGCCACGCTGAGGGACAGGGATTCCATGCGGCAGATCCGGGCCGAGGTACGCAGGGGAGAGGGGGGGGGGGGGGTCTCACCTGTCGCTGTGTGTGGACATTTTTTCGAATTTTGTAAGATCTTATAGAAACTTACAACATTCTTAAGGGTTTGGACAGGCTAGATGCAGGAAGATTGTTCCCCGATGTTGGGGAAGTCCAGAACAAGGGGTCACAGTTTAAGGATAAAGGGGGAAATCTTTTAGAACCGAGATGAGAAAAACATTTTTCACACAGAGAGTGGTGAATCTGTGGAATTCTCTGCCACAGAGGGTAGTTGAGGCCAGTTCATTGGCTATATTTAAGAGGGAGTTAGATGTGGCCCTTGTGGTTAAAGGGATCAGTGGGTATGGAGAGAAGGCAGGTACGGGATACTGAGTTGGATGATCAGCCATGATCATATTGAATGGCGGTGCAGGCTCGAAGGGCCGAATGGCCTACTCCTGCACCTAATTTCTATGTTTCTATGTGTGGCCCCAACATCAGTGTGGCAGCAAGGGCTACACTGTGGAGATGCTGGTTTACACCACAGACAGACAGACATACAAACAGGCAGCAACTCAGCAGGACAGGCAGCATCTCTGGAGACAGGGAATAGGGGACGTTTCGGGTCAAGGCCCTCCTTCAGACCCTTGTTCTCAAGAAGGGTCATGCCCTGAATCATCACCTATTCCTTTTGTCCAGGACGACACTGTGACAGGAGCTGGTGTGTACCCATCACAAGCCGGGTATGGCTGTAGTGCCTGTACACCACCTGGTGCCTGACGTCACAACAACACGAGCAACACATTACCACCAGCCAAGGAGCACAAAGTGTTGTCACAAGGAACTGCTAATGCTGGCTTAGGGCAAAAACACAAAGTGCTGGAGTAACTCAGCAGAGTAGATAGGGTGGTCAAAAAGACTTTTGGCATATTGGCTTTCATCAGTCAGGATAATGAGTACCGAAGTTGGGATGTTATGTTACAGTTGCTTAACTGTTTTACATTGGTGAGGCCGCACTAGGGGTGTGGTGTTCAGTTTTGGCTACCCTGGTACCGGAAGGATGTTGTTAAGTTGGAAAGAGTGCAGTGAAGCTTCTTGAGGATGTTGCCAGGACACGAGGGCCTGAGCTACAGGGAGAGGGTGGGCAGGCTTAGACTTTACTCCACGGAGTGCAGGAGGATGAGGGGGAATTTTATAGCGGTGTATAAAATCATGAGGGGAATAGATCGGGTGAATGCACAGTCCTTTCCCCAGAGTAAGGGGAATCAAAAGCCAGAGGACAAGCATTAAGGTGAGAGGGGAAAGATTTCATAGTGACCTGAGGGGGCAGCATTTTCATACAGAGGGTGGTGGGTATTTGGAATGAGCTGCCTGAAGAGGTAGTTGAGGCAGGTAAAATAAAATTCAAAAGCCACTTGGACAGGTACATAGCTAGTACAGGTTCAGAGTAATATGGACTTAACTCTGGCAGTTGCAAGCAGTTGCAACGGGGCATGTTGGTCGGCATGGGCAAGTTGGGCCGAAGGGCCTGTGTTGATTCAGTGCTACCCTGTCCACGCCTACCTGTCGTGTTTCCATGTTGTCCAGCTCTGTCACTCTATCTGCAGAAGGGTGTTGCTCAACACCTCACACTCCATGTCTGTAGCCTATCACACAGACCGGCCATTTGGCTGCGGGCCATCCATTGTCCGTGCTCAGAACAAACCCTTTATTGTTGTCCACAGATTTCACAGCTGCCGCAAGTTGTCCGGGATTTGTCCAACGGTTCCGTGACCTGGGCCTGGCATTGAGGCCAGCTACCCATTGTTCGAAGGGCAGGAGACCAGCAAGAAGGAGAATTAAACAGCCGGTTCCCCCCGCCCGCACCCCTCCCGTCCCGTCCGGAGCCATGTCGGTTGCGTGGGCAGCGTCGTTCGGTAAGGAGTGGCCGCAGAGTGGTACCGAGACGATGACCATTCCACCCAGTGAATGTCAGCCCACCCCCCCCACCTGTCAATGGTGTTCCCAGCAATAAAGTCTGAGTGGGAAACGACCTCTTGTGCTTCTGATCTCCAGCCCGGGGCTTTCATCAAAGAACCAATGGGTGAGGTATTGTGTTGCTGCGCTACAAACACAGGGTGGCTTGTCTGTCTTAAACCATGCTCTTGACCGGGCACCACTCCTCACCCAATGATGGGCAAGAGCTGTTCCATGCCAATGGGCACCGGTCTATGTCTATGGGGCACTGGTATATGTCTATGGGCTCTGGTCTATGCCAATGGGGCTCTGGTCTATGCAATGGGGCTCTGGTCTATGCCAATGGGGCTTGGTCTATGCCAATGGGGCACCGGTCTATGCCAATGGGGCTCTGGTCTATGCCAATGTGGCTCTGGTCTATGCCAATGGGCACCGGTCTATGCCAATGGGGCACTGGTCAATGTCAATGGGGCACTGGTCTATGCCAATGGGGCACCGGTCTATGGGGCACTGGCCTATGCCAATGGGGCACTGGTCTATGGGGCTCTGGTCTATGCCAATGGGGCACGGTCTATGCCAATGGGGCACCGGTCTATGGGGCTCTGGTCTATGCCAATGGGGCACCGGTCTATGCCAATGGGGCACTGGTCTATGTCTATGGGGCACTGGGTCTATGTCAATGGGGCACTGGTCTATGCCAATGGGCACCGGTCTATGCCAATGGGGCACTGGTCTATGGGGCTCTGGTCTATGTCAATGGGCACTGGTCTATGCCAATGGGGCACTGGTCTATGCCAATGGGGCACTGGTCTATGTCTATGGGGCACTGGTCTATGGGGCTCTGGTCTATGCCAATGGGGCACGGTTTATGGGGCACTGGTCTATGCCAATGGGGCTCTGGTCAATGCCAATGGGCTCTGGTCAATGCCAATGGGGGCACTGGTCTATGCCAATGGGGCACTGGTCTATGCCAATGGGGCACTGGTCTATGCAATGGGGAACTGGTCTATGGGGCACTGGTCTATGCCAATGGGGCACTGTCTATGGGGCACTGGTCTATGTCAATGGGGCACTGGTCTATGTCAATGGGGCACTGGTCTATGCCAATGGGGCACTGGTCTATGTCTATGGGGCTCTGGTCTATGCCAATGGGGCACTGGTCTATGTCTATGGGGCACCGGTCTATGGGGCACTGGTCTATGGGCACTGGTCTATGTCTATGGGGCTCTGGTCTATGCCAATGGGGCACCGGTCTATGCCAATGGGGCACCGGTCTATGCCAATGGGCACCGGTCTATGCCAATGGGGCACCGGTCTATGCCAATGGGGCACTGGTCTATGCCAATGGGGCACTGGTCTATGGGGCTCTGGTCTATGCCAATGGGGCACTGGTCTATGGGGCTCTGGTCTATGCCAATGGGGCTCTGGTCTATGCCAATGGGGCACCGGTCTATGCCAATGGGGCACCGGTCTATGTCAATGGGGCACTGGTCTATGCCAATGGGGCACCGGTCTATGCCAATGGGGCACCGGTCTATGCCAATAGGGTATCACTCCTCACCTAATGATGGGCGAGAGCTGGTCTCGGCCAATGCGGGCTGACGCTGGGTTCAGAAGGATATGAACTAAATGGACACAAAGGGGATTTGCCCTACGTGCCAACTTTGTGGAAATACCTTGTCCTGTTTCCATGTTGTGTTGGTCTATAACTCTTCAGCTGCAGAAGGGTGCTGTTTCTTTTGTTGCATGCTCACCTTACTGAACCCTAGGACAGCTGAACTGGTGCAGAGAGAGAGAGAGAGAGAGATAGGGTTGGAACTTGTTCAATCCTGATACAACTGGACAGAATAGATGCAGGGAGGTTGTTCCTGGTGGTGGGATAGCCCAGGGACACAGGGTGGGCAGTGTGACACTATGATGAGGAAAGACTTTGACAAATCTGGCGCTTCTCTACCAGAGAAGGCCATTAAATATGTTCCAAACAGAGGGATATATTGTTGGGGTGAGTGGGAATTAAGGAACAAGGAGGGGAAAGCTGGAATGTGGATCAATGATGGGCCAAATGGCCTGCTGCTACATGTCCCTATTGAAACAAGGTCATGGACCGTTTGGCGAGAGCATGGCTAATCGGTGCTCCTGTACTGATGGGGACTTGTGCTGTTCCTACCAAGCTAAACAGGACACAGAGCTCTCTGGAGAGGTTGGCCTTGGCTTGCGCTCAAAGAATCCAAACATGTTTAATTGCTCAAGTTTATTTAGTGCAGAAATTCTTGACATCACAAAACAGGCGGCCAGTACAAAACATGGAGGATGCTTAGTTTAGTTTATTGTCACGTGTGCCGAGGTACAATGAAAAGCTTTTTGTTGTAGTCTAACCAGTCAGCGGAAAGACAATACATGATTACAATCAAGCTATCGCAGTTGTACAGATGCATCGTAAAGAGGATGATGTTTTGTGCAAGATAGAGTCAGCTGTTGGAGGAGAGGTTTAAGACTGCAGCGATTGTAATGAGTGATTGCGAATCTGCTTCTGGGACCAGCACGTAGAGCGTGGCCTGTCATGTTCTGGGCTCAGGTGCTAGTGCAAGCAGTGAAGCAAGATGCTGGGGTTCGTTTAACATAAATCTTTAGCCATGTCTCTAATCAATCTCTCGTCCTGTTGCAGGTGTTATAGATTTCTCCAATCGATTGGTTAAAGATAGCTATTGAAGCATAATATTTAGAAAGAACAAGTCAGATGCTCAAAGCCTACAGCTCCCTCGAGGATGAATTGGAAGGGTCAGCATGGACACAGTGGCCGAAGGGCCTGTTTCCCATCTGCGCTGCTTTATGACTGAGCACTAATTGTGTGGAGGTGGAATGTGGAATTTGGCTGGGTGGTTTTCAGTGCTGAGAAAGATTTGTGGTGATGAATGGGCCTCTAGAGAGGCATGTGATGGATGTTTTGTATAGAAACTGGAAGTGGTTTAGTTTTATAGAAAATGATGCAGCGTACTGGAGTAACAGCGTGTCGGACAACATCTGTGGAGATTTGTGTAACATGTAATAGCTGGCGCTTTGGGTCGGTAATCTTTAGTGGGTTAGTTTAATCTGTTTAGGTGTGAGCTATAAAGGAAGCGAGATAAACTGAACTAAAGGCCGTGGAGAGTGGGCTGGGTTAATTCACTTACTGAGCGGTGAGGGACCTGGTGACAGACACACCCTCCCCTCCCCTCCCCGGGCATTGCGGGACAGAGAGCTGACCCTTGTGGGGCGGGTTGTTTCAGCAGAGTTTGAGGGAGGAGGTTTCCAGAGCAGGAGAAGGCGGGGTAGACGGGCTCGGTGAATGCGGTGTGGAAGGTGTGGAGGTGGCGGTGTTGTTCTCCAACCTGGTAGAAGGCCAGAGTGCCGCCCTCGTAGTCGAGCTGCAGGCGCACCCTGCTGGTGGCGGGGAAGTCCAGCAGGTAGGCGTGCTGTCGCAGTGGCAGGCGGTCAGCGTCCCGCGGTAGAAATACAGGCACCACGACTTGGGGCTGCTGGTGAAGTAGGAGCCCAGGCCGCCGCGCTCAATGCTGCCGTAAGCCACGCCGGCCCCCCACGCCACGCCTCCCGTCCGCACGTCCCACGAGTGGCAGCCCGCCGTGAAGCTCTGCGCACACAGCACCTGGTGCATGTTCTCAAACATCTTGGAGTTGTGCCACGAGTTCTCCCCCATGTAGCCAAACATCACAGTCTTCTCATCCTCCGACACGTTCAGCAGCCAGTACGCAGAGTCGGGGTCCAACGTCAGCGAAGACCACTGGGCTGGGGGTGGAGGACACCAGCGTTACCCTCACTAGCTCAGGAACAGCACGGAAACAGGCCCTTCAGCCCAACTTGCCCACGCCAACCACCAAGCCCCATATAGTTGTACAGCACGGAAACAGGCCCTTCAGCCCAACTTGCCCACGCCAACCAACAAGCCCCAAAGAGTTATAGTCGTACAGCATGGAAACAGACCCTTCAGCCCAATGTCCATCACAGCACGGAACCAAGCCCTTCAGCCCAACTTGCCCATGGTGGCCAACGTGCCCCATCAAGCTAGTCCCACCTGCCTGCATTTGGCCAGATCCCTCTAAACCTTGATGGATACAAAAAAAACTGGAGTAACCCAGCGGGTCAGGCAACATGTCTGGAGAAAAGGTATAGGTGACATTTCAGGTCGGAGCCCCTCATTGTAGCAATGTTACAAAATTTTGAGATTTAAAAAATCAAGTCTGCAATTTATCCCATCAGATAAAGCATAACAATAAGTTTAATTTGACACCAAATTCACTTTCATATCTCAAGTATTAAAAAAGTTATGACCATTTTCATACTCGGAAATTAGCATCTTGTTCCCTATTGATTTTCAATGGACATTACAAAAAAGCTGTGATCTTGGATAGTCAACAGGCCATTTCTTAAGGAAAGATTAACATTTTTAAATAGCCTAAGTGTCCAAAGATTATTCACAAATAATTCACAATATAACATGATTTTTATATCTAATTTACATTAATT